>JARFIX010000046.1:2400000-3005648 GCA_036346125.1 Lycocerus yunnanus | reverse complement strand
TAAAATATAGCTGCTAGAAAATGCAAACCCAAATGCAGCGGTGTCGAACGTTAGCTTGTCTTATAAAATTATTCATTTAAAGTGTAGTCTTTACCTTATGTTTATGTATATATGTTAATTACAATTGGTAGCCAAATGACTGTTTGGTATAATAAATTAGCTTAGTAAACTTAAATGGCTGACAATGATGATGAGGTTATATAATTGAATATGGATTAGTACAAGTATTATTTTATAAAATTTATTAAATAATTACAAGTTTTAATTAATGTATTGCATTAAACAAAAATAGTTAAACAAGCATCTTCGCTATTAATTTTCAATTTTAATTACTTGTCGTCGCTGTGCAATAATTATTTAGTTTTAAATTTTCACAGCTTTATCCTAAGATAAACTTCTAAAACAAATACCTGGCCAAAGTCAAAATCAATATTTACAAAAGTTTTCGGAACTAGAGCTATATTTTTCATTTCCTATATTTTTCAATTCCGAAGGACCCGAAATGTGACGTCACAACTAATAAGATTACTTTTAGAAATCCTTTAATAATAATTTTGAATTTTAGGTAATTTTGTTTAGGTATTAATTATTTAATTAAATTTTATTAAATACAAAGGATAAACTAGCTTAAACTTTCATAATGCAAATTGTATTAAGTAATTTTTATAGAAATATCTAAACAAATTAATATTAAACTATTTATGATGTTTGTAATAGTTCGAATTATAATCACTAGTCAAATGAAAGTCTAGGAACATACATTTTTCATATAATGTAAAATAAAAGTATGAATTTTTCTAATGTCGCAAAATAATGTAAAGGTTTTATTTGCAATATTCATGCAAGGTATATAATATACCAGAACACTCTAATACCAATAGATTTAAAAAAAAACATATCCAGAGCGTAATTAGTATTAATGCTACACTATTTTATACTTGACCGAATGGATTTTATGCCGAAATGGTTGTTATCAAATAGGTCTTAGGCCCGTACGGCCCCGTTTCAAAACTACTGCTCCAATACGGCCCCGTTTCAAAACGACTGCTCCAAACTGTCCGTTCCATTCTGTCGTGGGTTAATAAAACCAAATGATTCAATTTTAATCCGTTATAACACTAAATGGCTGGTTAACAAATTGTTTTAAAACTTGTATCAGTTAATAGAATTAATGTCTCATAAAATAATTTATTACAAGACACATCATCGCTTTCTTTTAATTACTATTTTGTTCAAATGAAATTAATATTTTAAACGAAAAGAAATAAAATTTAAATGTAGAATCCTTCAAAATAAAAGCATTTCATAAATACGTAAGCTCGTGGAAGAACGTATTGGTGCAACATACCAAATCGGGCACCTTAACTATCACCATAAAACTGTTTGAAAACGCTTTAAACTTGAATGTGGTAATACACTAAAATTTTCTGGGTTCAAATGTTATCAGAAATGAGGTTAAACGTAGCAAGTTCGATGATCGACTAAGATAACGCTTCATATGACAGGCTCAGTTAAACGTATCTTGCTTATCGACTGCGTTGATTTCATTGGATTCAGCAACGGCAATTGCATTGAAGGAGATTTCTTTATTTAATCAAATACCGTCATCACGAAATTAAATTAAGATTGCAGCTTACACCTTTTTTAACAAAACGGTTGTACAGAGTATAAGTGGCCATTTTCATAAAGTAGGTAGATTGGTATTTAATGTCTCTGATTTATCATTTAATTTAATTAAAAACTCCTGCAAAAGAATAAGTTTTAGTAGCACTATTTTATAACTTTTGCTGGTAAGTCTGCAAGACTTCCTCTTTTATTAAAATTTTAACGATAGTTATGGTTCATGAAATAACAAACTTTGGCAATTCATAAAAATTATTTCCCCTAAGTCATAGACTGCAAGATTTTGTACTCTCAGACAGTTTTGTTTGTGAGTTATAGCTGAGGAGGCGATTTACAAGGTAAAATTTAATGATCCCATATTTGATGATGATTCCGACTACTAAATTCGAAACTAACGGTTAATGTAATTTACTGTTATTAGAAAATAGTGTTACGCAATTTATCATCAATAATTACAATCCTCTGAAAAAATGTTTGCTAATTTATAGGTAATTTGATTAGAAGCTTTTAATTAGAACAAATTGGAAGTGTGCTTTAAATCAATTTACATATCCTACCTCGACTAAAGTGTAAGATTACGTTCAACTAGACGAATGAAATGTAAGACAAACTAATTTAAAAGTTTTCGATAAACCCTCTCTAAGATGCACCATGTTAATTAAGGAGAAATTAATTACGTTATTGTTTCAAAGTAAGTTTGATATTGAAAATTGAGAAAAAGTGTATTATGACTGTAGACTATAATAAATTGATTATCAACTCGCTTTGCATTGAAGAATCCTTGGTGGGATAGCTTAAATTTATGGTACAATTAGTTAAGTGTAATTTTGTTGTGTTACACAATCTGAAGCTTAAAATTGTCCTAATTTGAGTAACCCCAATTACTGATAAAATACAACACGAACATGGATTACGAGAAGTAATAATGTGAATATGGCTTAAATTTAAAATTACATTGACTAAACACATAATTAAAATCGTTCATAAAATTTTAATTTTCACGCCAAGTTTGCAATAACAATTCTAAATGAAAACATTTGGATTAGAGACTCCAAAATTATATATTAAACTTAATTTTCGCTTATTAACTTTGCTATGTTGATTTAATTTCATTTAATTTAGACAAAATAATATTACACAGCTTGTGTTGGAAACGGATTTTCAAATCTATTTAAATATATGAAAATTGCAAATTAAGTAATTTACTGTGTTTGTAATTAGTTAAAAGTTTTGTATTTTCATAATCTACATGTGAAAAAGCAATTCTAAAACAGCTTGCAGTAACAGAACCACAATATTTCGAGTTAACTGGTGTGAAGTAATTGTTTCTGTTTTTTGATCGTTTTTGTTGTGATCTTAATTATTGATTAGAAGAAATACGGCATTTACATACACAACACGGCTTCTGATTTCGTTTCAATAGAGAAGAAGTCAACATAAGGAGGATTCCCGTTGCTTCACGCAACTAATTTGAATGTAACTTATATGGATAGAAGATTATTCGAGTCGTTAATTTTTGTACGTATTCATTCATTTGCAAACCATCCTTTCCCGTGAATGACTTTAGTCTAATTGAATCTTTTACCGTTTAACTAAGGTCAGGAAAACTGTTACGGATGCTACATTTTATCACCTGTTTTGAAATCGCTACTGGTGGACTCCCAAAATAAGTTTCCCTGTTTCATAGCTATCAAGTGTAATTATTGCTAAATTACAATTTATTTAAATGTAACTTCTCCTGTTAGTGCAGGTTAGTGCATACACAGACTATGTATGTTTTTGGATTAATTATAGTGTTTTATATTAAAATCAGCTATTGTACTTCACTGTAACCAAAAGAATAATTCGCGACTTCATAAACAGGACATAACAAATGCTTTTTCTACAAACGGTCCGAAAAGGTGACTTTTTGTTATCCAATGTTGATATAACCTTTTTTTTCGCACTAGTGCATAAAAATACATATCGTACCGCGTGTAATATGTTTAATCATTAATAAAGCGTCTTGAAATTTTTTTTATTGTTCTTACAAAAAATACTAACTATAAGTAGTGCCTGTAAATTGTAGTGAATTACAGCTTATGGTGCACATCATATAAAAAATTAATTTCTGACAAAATGGTCATATTAGTAAATTCTTACAACTTAGATATGACTCAAATCGGTTTCTAAACAAACGTGTTTATTATGACTGCGTTATTGCTACAACTGGCAAAACAGGTGAAATGGTATAGACAATTAATCATGCATACAACAATAAAATGCAGGTAGGTGTACAAACCATTTCCGGACAGCCTCGAGCCATTATACTAAAAGTAAAGCTTTCGTATTATGACAGTGATACCTTTTAACGATGTAGAGGCACTTCCAAAGAAATACAGGGATTTTATAGCGTTGATGGTTTTTCTCCAGCTGTTAGGTAGTGGCTTATTTAATTGTTTAAATATTTTGATTTATATAGATTGGAGAAATTTAGGCTTAGGGAAATGCAAATGGTTCTTCTCTTAATTAATCTGTCCTACAATATTCTTCTAAACTTTAAGAAATAACAAACTTTGAACGTAATACTTTCAGCAGATATGTAATTGGAGATTGTGTTATATTTTAGTCTTATAATTATTGTTTGTTTATTAACTTCTAAAGTTCTGAAAATTTACTTCCCCTTTGTTGAGGAGATTAATTTATTTCATTTGAAGTTTAAATTTTATATTTTTTGATTAAATTATGCAATGCGTGCTATAGCATAAGGCCTTGCTAAGTAATAACGAAAAACTTTTCTTCTAATCTTATTCAAACGTAAAGTCATCAATACCGTGGGATAAGTTGCTACACTTTGCGAGGGTCTGCCTAGATCCGTTTTTCGTATAATCCACTTTTGTAAATCTAATTTTGTACTTTTAAGGGAGATGATTTCTATATATTTTCTTCAGATGCTTTTGCATTTTTGCTTTTACAACACACCTCTCTCCAGAATTGTGTTTATTCGCCAGCTTTCTTTAATTTCCTTATTTGTCAACTACGTTTTTTGTGGAAATGTGAAATTGTGTTTCAGGTACTTTGCATTTTAAATTATTTGCCTCCGGTTTATTTCAACGCCTTTCGTTGTATTTTTTATTTTATCTATTTTGTCGTAGTAGATTTCCTTGCTTATCTATAAATTTACAACATTTTAATTACTTCAATCAAGAAATCGTTGCTGTACGTTTCTAAAGAAAGAAATTAGTTATTTTTAAATAACATTTCAAGTTATAGAAATAGAAAAAATTATTTTAAAATATAACAACGAATTTTATAAAACAAGTTTAATTTAAAAGTATGAAAATTGTCAATTAAAAGTTGAAAACTTTTGGGTGGGCTATTTTATGAGAAAATTATTTAAATTTTTCCTGAAACCACAAAAACTTGTTATTTCAAAATAATAATTTCCGAAATTGTTTCACGTAATAATAGCGTTATAATTCAAGATTTCCAAAGGTGTAACAAACAATTTTAAGCCGATTATTTTTGTAATCATAGTTTATTGGAATTGTAAGGTTAAATACCAGTAGAGTACTTTGAGGTAGCATAAAGAACTAATCCATCTGGACAACTTTACCACAATCCGCAGTTTATGCTATCAACTTGTTTCGTATAACTTCTTGCGGTACGAAGTGCTCATGAGCTTTGTTTTGAATTTAAGTGTATACCGCTTTTGTAATGTTCCACACCACTTGAAGGTTCAAGAACAGCGTACAACGCTCATTACTGATTTAGCTGCTTTAAATTATTTTCAAGTTAATTCGAACGTGAGTTAATGTTGAAAGTGGTGGTACAATAAATGCCAAAATTTGAAAATCATTGCGGTTCCAATATTGTTGGCAAAAAAATGAAAAATCTGCTCTACAAATCGTTTGCTTTGTCCATATATCACCAAAGCAATATAGTTTTTGCAGGCAGTTAGCTGCGCTGCCAATACAGATATGGCCTGCATCCATGTAGAGACAATCTAGCGTGCAGATGACTTTATTCTAACATGACACTTCTTAGCTTTAATAATATATTATGTTCACATTTTACGCGATACAATAAAATCCACCGAAAAAGTCGAATGCAGTTTGCACTTAAATAGAAAGTGAAAAACTAAAATTTCCGTCTCACTTTACTTCTCTAAATTTTTGATATGGCGGTTTGACGTATAATGAACTCAGATCATATGCTCGAGAGAGTATTTCAGTTCAACGTAATATTAATGTTCGTATCTAGAGAATTAGGAAATGATGTAAGACGAGGAAACTCCTTCCGTTACAACTTTATTATTATTTCCAATCTTTAAAATCTTAGCTTTGCAATTTCAAATTTGTTGAAAAAATTAAAATCCCATTATGATAATAAGAAAGGTTTCCTTTGTGGAAACAAATTGCTTCCAAATTAAATATTTGTACAATTGAATTGCTCGAAATATAAAATGCTGTATCTTTAATAGATTCTTATCTCACATACAGACATATAAATTTTTCAAGCAATGGTAAACAGATGTATATTTTTTTGCGAAATCCATATCGTATATCCTCCGCATATAAAATTCAACTACTGTAGAACCAGTATAGCCGATATTTTACTTGGTTCACTTTTTTATCGACAACTTCACTCTTAACTTTGCATTCGACGCTCCAATAAAATTATTTTGTTTATTGCATAAAATTTGATTATAACTTCATCTCGAACGCTATTATTTAGCTAGCATGCTAACATTTTACTTCAAAGTGTTTGCTTAAAACATTTTGCAGGAAATAATTAAGTAGCAACTGCAAGTTGCTTGTTGCTATATTTGTTCGGCAAAATCAACTGCATGATGAGATAATATCCGAGACAAAATGAGAATAAAGAGAAATGTAATATCAAACTACACTCTGTTTAAACATCCACAGTAGCTGCTGTTGGGAAGCATAAGCAATCATTAAGCAGTTTATCGTTTTCTACAGTTCTCTTCCTTCAATAAATCCTAAGCTAGCTTTTCAAGTTATCTGAAGAAAAAGAAAATTAATACGATAAATTATAAACTTTCAAATATAACCTATTAAAAACTTATATTTACGATCCTAGAAAATTGAATCCGGGACTGCCTTCGCCATTGACGAAAATAAAGACAAATTTTTTTCAAATATATCACATTAAATATCGGGAAATTAGATTTTTTTGGTTTATTTAGACTTATTCATTTTAAAATTTTAACAGAATATTGATTTCGTAAATTATTAATAATTTATATTAAATTTATTATGCAGGGTATTAAATTCTGACGTTGCAGTAAAAGTTTTGTTGACAGAAAACATATTAGCTTTCACGTTGAACAGTTTTGGTTACATCATAGCTTGCAGCTCTTTAAGTTTAATTTAGGGTTTGTAATAAATTAGTGAATTGGGACAGTTAATGTGATGGTCGGATTGATATCAGTGCAAAAAGTATCACAGTAGTAATGTTCTTGTACCGATTTTTATTACTTGCTCGAACAGACATGAAGTTAGTTTTAATGTTTTGTACATAACCTATAAAGTGATTAATATAAAATTGACCAAATTGCGCTAATCCCAAAATAAAGTGCAGATTAAATTGTTGCAGATGTGCATGGAAGTATTGTCGAAAAAGAAGCAAAAAATACGCTTTTATTTTTGCGAACGCTACCTCCGTATCAAATTAAAATGGAAATATTTATTTAAAGGTAAAAGGGTTTTATAGAAAATTTCCCTGTAACAAGCAAGCAACGAACCGTTAGCTGGCTTGCATAAATTCGATTTTAGAATGTCACATATGTCTAAACCCCGGCACCGTGACGGGGAAGTCGAGCCAATCGGGACACAATCGACCGAATAAATCTCATTTGAGTTTACTTATTTCTATTTTAAATTTCCCTCCGTTCTACACGATTCGTTGTTACCATGTTTACTAAATTTCGGTTATTTGTTTTCCTACTTTTATTAGGTTTTGGCATTGACGGTTGATCCTAAACAAGTTAAACAACGAATTCTCAGAAAATTGCTTTCTTGAATTGTACGTTGGAAGTAAGCTGCCTACTGATGAGCACGGCTTTATCGATTGCACATTATAAATTTTCCAACTTTGACATTTATGTTGATTAAATTATTCTTAAATTTAAAAATACACAAGAGAAGAATTAATTTACTATTATTATATTACTTTTTCTTCTCGTAATCCGCAATTTAATTCGACAATATTCCTAATTTACCAGTTTGGCTCTTGTCAAAAATTTAAACGAAAACAGTGAACGGCATCTTATGCACTCCTTCCTGTTCACCCCTATTATTAGAACTGAAATCCGTGGATCATCTAATGCTCTTAATTTTCTCTTATATTAAATGTTCTGGAAAAATCATAAAAAGCTTCGGCAGGAATTCGACCTCCATTTTCATGTAAGAACATTAAAAAAACAGTTAAACTGACCATTCATTGTGAGTTAAATTTGTTTACGTTTGGGGAGATCGACGTTCTTTGTGCATTAAAAAAATTAAAAAGCTCTCCTTAAAAAATTAAAATAATGGAACACTAAATTAACATTCCTCCCTCTGCAGCGGGATCGTTCAAAAAAATTTTAATTTATGATGTCGCTGTTTTTCAACAGCTAAACTTAATAAATTCTAAACAAGCTAGAGGAAACTGTAATTGAGTAACCAAAATTAAAATATTGTTTGCAAGTCAAACAATTCATTCTTTGAATTTACTGTAAGTCGCTGATTTGTTTTGAGGTTAAAATGATATCGTTAAAAAGGGCAGTTAGAGCCTCGAGGGTTAAAATACTACATCTGTTATGTCAACATTAAAACAAAGCATCTACAATGAAATATTATTTAACTTGACTTGGCAAATATTTCACTTTATACCAAATTTAATCCATAAGATGAGACAAATCTTCATTTGAATAACAAATTTTCTCCAATAATTTTTTCAAACTATAACTACGATTTATAAAAAGAAATCAATTTAAAAATAACTTTTCTTTTTATTTCTTTTGAATCTTTATGGATTTAATTCAATCTAAGCAATTCTTCGGGCGATCTGATTAGGTCGACAGCAAGTATTTGTGGAAACCTAAATAGCTTTTCAAGGACTGCCGAAAACACTAAGAAAATTGGGAAGGAGTCCACCCGAAAAATTTATTGGTTTGTATTTACATGAAAAAAGATATGTTGTTAGGGTTGTCTACTTATTTCCACTGAATGTAATTTGAGAATAACAAATTTATTGTCAGATTTATGTTTTATTTCAATAATGAAAGCTTTTTTATTAAAATATAAATTTCGATACCAATTTATTTTTACATTTTTTTAAATTAAAAGTTAAATGTTTTGGTTATAAACTAAAAATAGAATATTTGTTTTGTAATTTAACAATATTGATTGAATTTGAACAAAATTTGGCACATGACCAACTCAAATTTCAAACTCATTTAACTATTGTGCATTATGATACTGCAGGTAACGTTTCAAGAATATTTTATTGAACTGGACTTGGGCAATTCTAAACAGAACTACAACCGGCTTGCTTTTAAACCTCAACGACTCAAGCATACAAATTTTACTATCACAAAAACGTTATTAGAGCTATTTCAAGTTTTGTGTTTGAATTGGTTTTCGCTAAACTTGGGATAAACCTCCTTATTACGTCTAAACTCGAATGCATTTGTACCAACATAATTTTTAAAAGATATCACTGATTGGCCACTTGAACATTACAGTTTTAATTTTTTTAAATTTAAATAATTTTTTGTAAAGCTCGCAAAAGGGCTGGAAGAAACCTTCCGTTAAATATGGAGAAATTAGTATTAATGCATGCATTAAATTAATTTTTGGAGTATATTTATTACAATAATTATGCCACCAATATTACCATTAGTCTAGGAAATAGATAAAAAGTTGTGCAGATATGCAGAATAGGATGAAAGATTCAATCAGATTATGTATCGTGTGTTGCTAATTTATATATTGAACAATAATATTTAGTTATTCTTATTATAAGTATGTAGTTATTGTATCCATTTGAGACTCTAAAGTGCCCAATTACTTCAGTTGCTCCAATTACTTACATGCACTTTGTTTCTCGTCTACACGTCTCCATCATATAATGTTGTTACTGTGCTATCCAAGAAAGTACAACAAAACAACATGACAAATGAAAATTATGTATATATATTGACCTATATTTTAATTTGATGTTATACTGCCAATGTTTTTGTAATGCCCAAAGTAGGTATGCCTTTATTAAACACATTTCGGAATTGTAACATTTATATATTCTATTTATGGCTAAATTCCGTATTAATCGCTTATATGGATATGCCACTGGAGTAACGTCTTGTGACATATTATACATATTTGCAATTTCTATGCTCATTTAGCCCATTGGTGATAATACACTGTTATTATTCAAAGAAAATTTTATAAATAAACAAGCACAACAAATAAACCCGTGGCAAAAGAAATTTTACAAAACACACGGCTAATACCCAACAAACAATAAATTACAAGTAAAGCCTGGACGTAGTTATCAGTAAAACTCTTCACTTTGCTTCCATGAAAAAGTGTAGCATAAGATCGTACAAAATTTTTAATTTGTCAAATGTGTTTAATAGACATTCTCTTATAATTTTGACATCCGGTATTTTTGTAAGATAGATAGTGTCCGGCTAATTTGGGATCTTCAGTAAATTCAGAATGTTAAGTTTTTGGAAACGATTTCTTTAGGGGAGGAGTTTTGAACGATAGCAAGGTAAAAAATCAGTTTGTCAGTTCTGCTTTTGGGCAAGTAAACCGTCTCAGTCGGCGTGGCTCGTGCAATGATTATGTTTAAGACTGCTAAGGGCTATCTAAGTCTCGAAGAAAGAGTGATCATATCCATCAATATTAATATTTCGAGATAGTTGATGGTTAAATTCGTAATTATGTGCATTCGAGAGGATAACTCGAAAAGTTAAAGTTTTAATCTGGATGCTTGTTAATCTTTAAAAATTTTAACTTAATATTAATTGCACAGATTAATAATATATATTATGATTTTAATAATTTACTCCTAGAATTTGATAAAGACGGGAATAGCGGGCGAATTAATTATTTTTCACGCGGGCTACCAAACGCCTAGACACGGGTCTGGTAGCATTATTATCTCAATTCTTAAAACGGGAAAACGACTTTTATTTGCAAATGTGTAAAAATTATATAATTTAATTTCTATGAGATAAAGTGAAAAGGAACTTGACCTACTTCACAATAGCCGGCACTAATAAAATCATTTAAAAAGTGAACTTCAATGAAAATAAAATTACTAATTTAGAAACATGTTTTAAACATTTCCACCCCTACTTGAAGGTAACTTTGTAAGTTTTTTTACTTAATTATTTTATTCTAGAGAGTCAACTCTATATTAAATTAACTGCAACTTTAAATTAATTTTAAACTTTTGTCTCGAATTTCAATACTTTTGTACTTACCTGTTAAACCAAGTGTCTATTTCAAAGTTCTCACTCAAAATAATTTCTAAAGCATAACAAATATGTTAACTAATTTAAAAAGGAAAAGAATAATATTGTTTAATTTTGAAATTATTTTTTTTTACATTAAAAATTAAAATTAGTGGATTCGTTCTTGTAAATTATTACAAAACATTTTTAATTCTAAATACTTTCTGAATCACGCGAGACATTTGATATAACTAAAAAATATGCACTAATCAATTTGCACAAGACAAAATGAGAATCTCCTATTATAAAATACAATATTGTACAAATTACAAAAAAATACTTATTTTGTCCAATCTCTTTTCTTCGTGCTGATCTTTGTTTTGTTCGAAAATTATTTTAAGTTATAATACGTTATAAAATAAAAATTAATTTTTAAAACTGAAACGATAAAGTGGCTCAAATATTTTAAAAATGCAGAAACAGTAAAAATTCACATTTAAAAAAAAAATTAAATATGTCAAAATATATTAACGTTATCTGAAATTGAATATTTTGATGTGCAAAAATTTCTCAACGCCTAATTATACTTGACTGTAGCTTGAATTCCAAGCTCAAAAGCAATTAATTTTTATTTTAATTCACGGAATGCCCCTTAAGACACATTTATCTCCAGAAGAGAAATAATTTCGCCAAAAGTTGTTAAAATAGCAGAATTAATGTAAACACAAAATCAAAAATTAAAAGGGTAGAATAAGATATTGAAACTCTTACCTTGAGCAGGAGCATAAATATTCAAATACAAGCAATCTTCACTTTGGTTCTTCAGGAACGGTAGTAATCGTTTCAAGTATTCCAGCCTTCCTTTAGGCATTTTCTCGAGAGCGGCAGTTTCGTTAGAAATATCTGGCAATTTTTGTGGACACACGGGTCCAAGTTTATCTGACACTCTAATTCCATTCCAAGGAGTTGGTGTCTTTGTCGGACTAAATCTATTCGACATTACCGGAGGCGTTGCGTAGGGTACACCGAGAAACACTTCGATTGGTTTTAGATAACGGTGCTGATCCATAGGTAAGATAAGTCCCTGCAATCTACCGTTCCGAGTTTGCACTATCCGCGTACTAATTTTCGCATTTTTGTATATGTTGTTACATTTTATAAGAAATAACAAGGTCGCGAAAAGTAACACCCGAAAGAAGCCCCTACTTGTAGATCCCATTTTATAACGAAAAATAGTTAAGTAATTAATAACATTTTCACGAAAGAAAATTTAAAAAAATTAAAATACAAAAAAATGAAAGGAATAATTTTTCGTTATGTTGTGCTTATCGATGAACAGGAAAACTTTCGAACGCCGGCTCTCTCAATAATAATGGAAGGCGAAGCATTGCAGGAAAACGTCAGCCATCAAAATTCAAAACTGCCTGAAACAAAATTCTTAATTAATCTTATTTGTAATTAAAACCCTTTGACACATTGCAACAATGTATATAATTATTTTTATAAACGATCATCAAAGTGAATAATATTCTTAATTAGTGTCATTTTTGTTTACGATTCTTTTGACACCAATTCATTTAGGGCACAAAATATTTGCAATTAAAAGGTTGGAAAAACTCATAAAATTTCCCTTTAGGTTTAATTAATATTCGGCAGATTATTTTATATTAATTTAACGGTTTTGGAAAACGTTAACGAATGGTGTCCGTATTTCTTCAATATCTGCATTCAGAAAAGTATTTTATAGGCGCGAAGAACTTAAATCAAAAATGTAATGGAGGATTATCGGGTATTCGAGTGGGGTATTTTATCTCATTACTGACAGAATAAATTCTAAAAGGTCAAAATTGCAATCTCTACAATAAATTTTCCATTTGTTTTTCAATTGATTTGTGACATGCAATGGAAAGCAATTAAAGTTGTTTACAAGGCAGATATTTGCGTTTTAAATTTGAATTGGTAGAGGTACGGGAGTTTTAGCTGGTAGATGTATGTGTTGTCTTAAAAGCATTCGGGTTATTGATTGCGAACGTAAATAAATAAATGGGTCGGGCGCACTTAACGTAAGAAAAATAATGGCTTAAGGAACAAACAAATAAAGAACGGTCAATAAAATTTCGAGATAATCTTACCGATTTTTTGAATGGAAACTAAGCCATAAAGTACTTTGAGGTTGCTAAAATAATAAGGATAAAGCAAAAACAACTAATCGACGATTAAAAAACCAAAAGAAAATTTAATTCAATCTAATTGGCTATAATAATCCGACGTTAACTAGAAGTAATTTCGTGCACAACTTCATTTTAAAATTTAATATTGGAGAGAATCAGATAATCCTTTATTTAAGAGGATTTATATTATGATTAATTATTTTCGGGGTTATTTTGCAGTTAAAGTGTTAAACAGAATAAAAGGCCTAATTTATTTTATACAAATTTTGAATGTTATATTGATTTGGTGCAATTTGCTATAAAAAATCTTGACAAGTCAGTTTTTGAGGATAACACTTTAGTTAAAAACATAAACATAAGTAATATACAAAATTAAATTCCACATTTCGGAGCATCTTTTCAACTTCTTAAGATCGTCTTTCTAAAGTGCTGAAACAGGAAAACCGTGTTTAAAATAACAAAATATGGTTAGAAAGTATGTATAAAGTAGATATAAAGCTAAAGTGGTCCCTTAACTAAAGAGAAAATTGGAGAGAATAAACCAAAATTCCTTGGGGAAATACTCGATACAAAGTCATCAGCTTATGATTGGGTAAATACTTTTTTTTGTAAGTGATAAAAGAATTAATTTGAAAAATTTCCACTCTTGCATATAATTGCCCACACCGAAAATCCGTTTCTTTTTATCTCGTTTCCGTTTCTGGTTTTACAAGTGATATAATTTTAAAATGTACACTTTTCCTACATTTGCGACAAAGCGGACAACGACGTCGGTGTAAATCAAAGCTCTTATTGTTTCAAGAGCAGAATCATATATTTTTGAACAATAAGCGGATTCGCGGCACAAACTCTCGTTTGTTTTATTTGGGGTTTGTTACTCGTTTTGCGTCCTTTTTACCCCATTATTATAAAGCTTTGCATTTTTAACACTCGTACAAAAATATTTTAATTCTTACAAAATTATTAAAACCTCAAAACCATGGTTCATCTGATTTAATGTTCTCGAAATAGCGTTTGGGTGAAATTGTGATTATAAATGCATAAAGTGCAAGTAGTAAACTTGGCCACACGATAATCTCTTGAAAGCTTTCGTATTATGCATTACGTCAACCGGTGTGTAATTTTGAGTCGAGGAAGAAATTACGAAATACCTGTTAAGCAAAATCCCTTAATGGTATTCATTTTTTTAACAAGCGTTTCTTTGCAGCATTACCGCTGTCCCGTAAACGTTGCGAGCGAATGGTGTATGTACCCTTGTTCTTAAAATACAAAAAAAACGAAACGATTTAATTGTTTTTTTTAGCTTTTAACCTATTATTCGAACGATCCTCGTGCATGATAAAACACTCAGTTCCGAAATGTATCCTATTATATTATTGTATTTAATAGCGGCAAAAACATACTTTTGTCACATGTTTTGAAAAGAATAATCAGACTATCGTTGCCAAAAAAGCAAATCTAAAGAAATAGCTACAGAATAAAATATAATACCCAAGTTGCGTCAGAGCTTGACCATTCTCCTACGAATTGAGAGGCTCTCCCTTGACACTGCATGTGTTGGGTGTGGAAGTTCATATAAAATAGAGAAAACCGGCCGTAAAGGTTGATGGAACGGGGAAATGTAGAGACCAGTCGACAGATGAGAATTAATGGTGTGTATTTTTCTTCCTTTAAATTGGTGCTAAGATGCGACGAGCACTGAATTCGGAACGTGTACAAATGAGAATGATAAATGAGTACAAAAGTTTTATAAGTAAAGATTAGCTATTTTAAAATTTTTACTACCCAAAATTTCTTCTAAACTTCCAGATAATTTCAACTTAACGACAGCTTTACCTAAACTTAAATACAAAAATTACAATTAGTTTATTTCTAACATTCTTTAAGCATGCAATCAAATAAATAAATTTCAATTGCTTCCTAAATGGGTTTTGATGGAAACGAATAGTAGAAATTAATTTAAAATGAAAATGGAATTTTCAATACTTACGTAAGCTATTGAAAAGAATGAAACATAATAACACTCCATTTATATTCTCCAGGTTTTTATTTTTTGGTGACAGGAAAGTTGTGTCGCCTTATGTTGAAACATTAACGAACATTTTAAAATAAAAGCCATCGTAAAATATTCTACATAAAAAATTTCATTTATGAACATATTGTTCTCCCACTCAATTAATTAAATTGTTTTATATTTAACTTGCAATGTTTTCAGTAAAAACGGAATTGTTTACGTTAATAGCAAATTTTGCATACACCGTTTTGCTACAGTCAATAATTATATTTAATGTTGTAACGGATTCTATATTCGACTCTATCGATGGTTAAGCAAAAAATTAATTTTGGAGCAATCCCTGCTTTGTACTGTATAAAATTGAAGATTTAAAGATATAAATTAAGTCTTAAACTTGACTTTTACATCAAATCGTAGCCAGCGTAGGGGTTTGTTGTGTTCATATAGTGAGCATGATGCAACGGCGACTACTATGTTTAAAATATGTAATTATTACGAGAACGAGAAGTGTAGGAACCTAGCGAAAAATGTGTGAATGTCAAGACAGACACGGAAAGAAAAACAAGAAATTGATTATGTGTGGCCATGAAAAGAAATTTGGAAGGAATATGTAATCAATTATTTACATAATCATTAAATTGGAGAGTAAATCGAAGCATACGCTATCTTTCTAAGTTTTAGAATCGATCGATTTAAAATTCTACCCACTAAATTATTTTTCAAAACTAACACGACGTTACTCGTGTAACGTCAAAAATACTCAATTTCATAGCAAACCGGTGCATTGGGAAACAAAAATCTTTAAAATACTTAATAACCATGTTATTATTCCAATATTCAGGTTTAAGATTTGTTACCCGACATACAGTAATTTATTATTAATTACATCGTATTAAAAAATTCCTTTCTCTCCTTTGAATAAACCAACAGCTGGCATGTAGAGATCCAAATTGAGCTTGCAAACTGATAATAAAAACAAGTTCATAAATATACATAGATCTGATTTGCATGGCAGTAGCTCAGCCCGAATTGACTAGAAGCTAGAAGTGGACAATTTGAGTAAAAAATTAAAGAAGCAGGAAAAGTCGGTCCATATTTGGTGTGTCACAAATCTTAACTAAACCGTGGCTTCTTTATTTCCATATGAAGCGTTTGGAGGTTGCGATATTTTTTTACGGAATACAAAATTGAAATATATTGTTATTTGTTGACCTTTTCAATAGAAAGCTTCTTCGAGTATACAAAATGGCTATTAGTTGAAGTAGGGTCTTATTATTAGCATTAAGGTACTTCCTAATGCTTTTATAACAAAGGTGTTTTTAGAATTCGTATCATCAAACTTTATTAAGTCTTTTATAAGTTGTAAAGTCACATTATTTACAAAATAAAGTTAAATGTCACTTGTTGCAAGAAGGGATAATAGGGGTTTGCAAACAAAAGTGTGCCTAGGCGAATATATCCCTATATATAGCGTAATCCGACTTTCTCGGACATTATGAAACCTCAGTGGAGTCCCACGGGATTATTCACATGTGAATATTGTGTATATTAGGAAGATTTTTGGATTAGAATTGCAATTAAATAATATTTTGAAGTAAAAATCTCGAAACTTTAATTTAATTTTACATCTCATGTTGGGGTTGATGAAAAAGTTAATGAAAGAGTTAAAGTAGGAATTGAAGTGCGTACGTCATCTCTTATCTAATATTTCTTTTCGAACAATTGGCTAAAATGGTTTTCTTCAGTAGGTAATGTATATTCAAGCCCGTGCTTAGCTTTTTAGCTCAAATAATGGCAAAATTCGTAAGCGTCGCACGCGTGACTTTATTGTACAGAGTTGCCACGCGCATAGGATCTAATCCTATCATACGCTTACGTAGTACTCTCACTCTAAGTGGATTATAACTAACACCCTTAATACGATTGTTTCCTTTGTGACTGATTAATAATTTTCAGCAGCCAGAATAAAACTGTTAAATTCGTAAACAAATATTATTTATGAGACCAAACAACAAATTCCAAATCGCATGCATAGTTAATGTCAGTAACACGAGTTTGATACATTGCAAAACTAATTAAAACACAAATTAATTATGAAACAGCAGGATTCACATTCGAAATGTAATTTTTGCGATAATGAAAATGTAAATTCAAATTATAAACTATCGTCATAAAAAATCGCAAATGCAGGAAAAACTCCTGTTATTCTCCTATCTAACTTTAATGATGACGGAATTATGCCCATTTAACAAGTAAAACCATCGGGATTCAAGACACGTTTCCATATTTCATAGAGATTATTCGTCTAGGTTTTCTTATTCTGACTAGTAATAGCGACAAACTCGTTACGTATGTAATAAGAAAAACTTTTACAAATAAAAATTTTAAGATACTAAACTTTGTATTAAAATCAATCCGTTTAAATTTTTACTATTTATGCGGTACGAAAATAATGCTGCAGCAAACTAATTGCTTCGTGTAATCTCCGCCGTCTGAAAATAATTCTGAAAAGTTCAGTTTTAAAACTTTTTGATAAAATCGGTCTATTTTCTAAATAATGACTTGCTGCCAATTTATTGCGGGGTTTAAATATCTTACCTAATATATAATATACTTTTTATTCGTAGTTAAGGCAAATTGCTAGTTAAGATTACAGAAAATCGATGGTCCTTATGTTTTGAATATGGAGAAAGATTAATTATCCGTTAGTTAAAGTAATGTAGCAAACATCCCTGGCGGTGCAAGGCTACAAATACCGACATACTTTATATCAATACAACACAGAGGCTGCAAGAATAATATATCCATTACAGAATAATCTGTTATTATACAACGCATGCTATTAATTCCATGATCTCAAACTCTTAATTTTAGGTAATATTATGCATAGTCATGGCAATAAGCAAAGCCAAAATGTAACAATCTTTTTGTTTTTCATTTAAGCAACGTAGTAAAGAATAATTAATGAACAAAATAAATGATAGCAATTATTATTAATTATGTTTGCTTTGTTAAAAATAATTGAGTAGTAACAGTGATGCAAAAAACATTTATTTCGACTGATACAAATCCTACAACGGGAAATAGAAATTTATCAAAATACGAAAAATATACGTGTTAATAAAATCTCTTCAATATAGAGCTCCCGTAGACGTCGTAAGAGAATCTGTCAAACGGGCAATGTAAATAATTTTGAAAATTTAGTAAAAACAATTATTTGCACAATGAAATCCCAATATCGACAGTGCCAAAAAATTTTCATAATTTTAATAACGAAAAACAGAATTAGAATGAAGAAATTTAGTTAAATAAATTCCTGTGATTGATATTTACGTAATCGTGATCTGCAGGTTATTGGCGACCCCATTTTAAGAAGGCAAAGGTTAAGCCGAAGTTTTAAGTTTGATCACTCCTTTATCATAACCTCCAAAGTAAAATTTATTACATAAGCTCCTTAGCTTATGTAAACTTTTAATATCATTGCAAAACAACTAAATCAGATAATGAATTAGCAATTATTTTATAACGCTCAATTAATTTATGTAACTTTGAGATCTCAAAGTTTTAAGTTGTATAATAAGTGAGCCGGAATATTTCAAAGTAGAAAGATTAATTTTTTACAATTTTTTTCGCATACTTCTTGCGTTTGAAAGTTTTAAGTGGAGTACTTCAAAATTTAAAGTTTTCTAATTACACTAGGAGTGCATTTGGTCGGGTAACACTTTTAAATTTTGTTTAAATTAATTGACTAACTCATTAAACAGAAATTGCATAGTAAAACACGATATTTGGTCGTTTTATATCATCTCTAGTAAAATGTTCTCAGTTTTCTAGAGTAAGTTTTATTGTAAAGTTTAATGGCAACATTTAAATTGCATCTACATTGTAGAAGTACTCTCATAAAAAGGAATAAATGCAAATTTTGCAATCGTTTACGTTTTTCACCCTTGCGGTTTGATTTGATAAAGGTCATTTAATTCTCAATACATTTAGCGTTAACCCTTATCTGCATGACATAAGAGATTGACTACAGACATAACTCCACCCATTGCTTTATTACATTTTCCTTTCTACAATTAAAATTTTTTACTTAACAGCTCCACCATTAAAAAGTAGAATTTACAAACAGCTTATTTTTATTTGAAAAGTTTAAAAAAAATTTAAAGTACAAATAATTCATTAAAATCGACATGGAAGTATACCAATTTGTAACAATAAAAACAAAATTATTAATCATTTGCTTGAATTAATCAATTGAATAATGGTTTATAACCTGAGTTGAGTAGAGTTTTTTCAGGTTCTTGGAAAAAATTTTAATAGATATAAACCGTTTGAAAATTTTGTGTCAGTGTGGGAGCTTTATAACTTTATGATTGATTAAAACAAAAAACAGTTGAAACCTTCATCGATGCTTTAAAAAATCCCTCAGGTGTTTGAGTAAGGTAAATAAGAAAATACGGAACAGCTGTAGAAGTTAAATTAGTGGGAGATTTGTGGCTTTACGGAAATGGTTGTCTTAAACGTTTCAGAGACTACTGAATTATTAAAAGCTTCAAAAGTCAACTTTGTAAGAGTTTTCGTACTAATGGATTTTGTAATACTATTGCATATTGTATTAAAACATTAACTTAATTTTTTGTTTGATTATTTATTCAGGCTGTCGTTAAATTTGTATTATCAATTTGCTTTGCTCAGTTTTAGATTTAAAGCTGGTTTTTAGAAATAAAATGTTAAAAACAAAATAATAGGAAATATTGATGGTTTTATCTTGGATATTCACAAAGTTTACCACATTAATAATGTGTAGACTGTAGATACCTCGAGCTAATGGAAATGTTCACTACAAGCTTGGAATTTTTATTTTCAAAGTTTTATAACCGAAACTCGGTAAATTGTTTATATTATTTAAAACATGTTTACAATTATACAATACTGCTTTTTGCGTTTTCAATAAATTACTTGCATTGTTTATAAGAAAATTAATTAATAAATTATTCTAATTAACCAACGTAGAAATAAACCGTCGATCACACCGTATGTCAGATTCAAACTAAATTAACGACCCTCATAATTTACATCAATATGAAAATGATTTATTGTCAGTTAATGCTGTTATTTATAGATGTTTTTATAAAAAGCTCTACATCCATTAATTTCATAAATTTTTCATTGATTTTCGCCACCTATAAAAATAATGTTCTTGTAGTGCTTGAAAAAGTATTTAGTCACGGTTATATTTTTCTTAAATTTTTTTTTTTTCAAATTTTTTTCCAAAAGAATTCACTTGAAAATTAAGCTGATTTTTAGCAGTCATAAAGCCATTAATAGAAAAAATTATTGTACAATAACATTACATAAAATGTAATAAAAGTTAATTGCAATAGTAGCTTATTTGTACAGTCTGTCACCACAGCTGTTTTCACAGTTATATAGTATTTTGACAAATAAATCCTAAAATAAAATATTATTAAATGCATTAAGTTAAAACGATTTCATGCTTTTCCTAATTTTGTGTAACTTATCTTTATCAATATAGCATAGAAGCGATATAATATTATGATAGATGTAGTTATAATAACTCTGACAATATTTATCAGAATTTATTGATAATAATTACTACATTTTTCAAAAATGTTGCCTGGGTAAATTATCATTCGTATAGTGAAAAGTATTATTATTATTTCTACTAGTAGTTCTAACTTCTAAGGTTAAAGTACTATAATTTGTTTGCGTAATATGTTGCAATCAATGTTCCTATGTAAAAGCGACGTACCTAAGATCGTGTAGTGATGTGAAATTAATCAGAATGCTTTGTATAATTTTTCTATCGGAATCTAACCCATATTATTTAAGAAACAGATATATTATGTATATTAAAACTACGAGACTTTCAATTAATAGAAAAAACTTTCGGTTCGTTAAGAAAATTCTCAGACTTTTGAAAGTGAATTATCGAGTAAACAATGTAAGTTAAATGCTATTAAAATGAATATTTCCAATACTTGTTTGTCAATTTTGTATTGTTAATATTTGTATGTTTGTGTTCGTGCAGGTAAAGACGCTGCCGTTCACTCAATTTATTAAAAGCTTATTCGTGCAAAATTTGCTATTTACCTCAATTTCATGCATGTCAATTTTTATGTATTTTGTACACGTATTTGTCTTTCGCGGAAACTCTCCCTTCAGCAACTGCATTTACGTTAAGTTTCCATGTGCAAGTCTGGATGGTAAATTATATTACAATCATTATGAAATGTAGAAAAATAGTTACAGAATAAAGTAAGCATTCTATTTTCACCATCTCCCCAGAAATGCCATGACTTACAAGCTAGGTATAACCTGGCGGACTAATCATTTCAAATGGAGGTGAACTATTGTTTCCGTAGTTGAGAATCCATGTTAAACTGAAGAACCTTAAACATATTTATATGTTTACAATCACAATCACACCACTTTTTTTAGTTTATGCACAGGCAGATATCTAATTTATGTCCTATAAAGATAAATAATAATCTTTTCCTCCTTAGTTACTTTGTTCAATCTCTCAATATTAGCTTTCTGGTTGAATCATATCAAAAACCTTACTTGTAACGTAAAAGTAAACTAACCGAATTATTCTTTAATCTTGCGAAAGACTTTTTCTTGTACCGTGTTCAAAACGATCTTCAGTTTGGGACTTACGAGTCTTATGGTTTTTATAATCCCACAACTTTTCGCGTTAACCTATCTGCATCGAGTACTTTAATAAAAATTATTATTAGTCTTATCTTTCACCAGTACTTCAAGTACTCTGTCGTCTGGCCAATTGCTTTACTGCTTTTTAGTTTTTTATTGATTTTACAACTTTATTCTTGGTAGCAGGTAAACTTGCTGTGGCTTCACTTGTGGGCAATTTTTCGTGCTGATCGATCATTTCTTAGTAATTATTCCATCCACTCTACTCACCTCTTCTTTCATTAGTCATGATTTATATTTCTTTGTAAAAGAACTATGTATTAATGGAAGTTTACATTGAAGAAATTACTGTTTAAATATGTAAAATAATTATTACTATATGAATTTAATATAATATTTTCATCAGTTTAGACCTGACGAATTCCACGGATAAAATCAAATAGAGTATAAGACATAAATACATATTCAAATAAATTTTTGGTATAAAATTTTAATTCATTAAAACAGCTATGCGGGATACCACATTTTCTTAATTCGGATGTTGAAATTCTGCGGATAATAAACATAAACAGTAAAAGAACGCAAACATACAATAACAACCAGAAATGCATTTTTGAAATTTTCCATAATTTCCTGCTATTTCATTAGGTTTATTTCAGTTAAATTTTATGCAGATCATTGAATAGGTGAAGTTAATTTTCAAACAAACTAATCTCAACTAAACAACCAACTATTTTGCTGCAAACTGGTGCATTTAATATGAAACTATTTTACAATATTTATATTATAAAGTAAATTTCTGAACGTTAGTTGGTTTTACCAGTAGAAAATTTTTACTATTTCAACTATGTTTGATACTAAACCCACAGTTTTTTAGCGACATTTCTAAGATTGGTATATTGCAGTAAGATAGAACTAAAGCTATCAGATAGCAAGTCGCAAGTTGTAAAATTTTTAAAATGTCATTTAAGTTAAAAGGGTTTTTCGATATAAAACAATAAAACCTGATATTAAGATATAAGCTGAAGAAAACATAGATTACTTCAGTTAAACCAAACTATATAGGGGCTGTTGTACAACTTCTATATTATTATAAACGTTAAATTTCTGTAAAATAATTATTTGTGGTATCCATAAATGTATCTCTTATATTGTAATTAGCTGAAAGCACTGTTATGTAGCATTATTGATTTGTTCAATATAATTTTGTATAATATGTTTAATTAAATGTTTATTTAAATAATCCAACCAATATAATATTATAACAAAAATTAATATGAGAAATGTACAAAAATAATTTCCACTAATAATTATAATTAGAATATAGCAATATATTATATCTATCAATTTATAATTAGTTCAATTCAGTGGTTCTACATTGGGATGTGCTACAAAAATTAATCTAAAAATTTAAAATTGCTAGGAATAATATTTATTTTTTAATTTAAAACAGATTATGCGAATACAGGATTCGAACACACGATAACTTCCTTGTAATTAGACGGGGTTAGGCTATTTAATAACGAATTAACTTTGTTTAGAAAAAATATCTCCTAAATGTGTTTTTTATTATTTTGTCATCGTTTTGACAAAATTTGTAACGTGTAAAGGATAAGAAGTGACATTTGACACAAGGGACGTACCTACATGCCACGATAGAAAGTGATCCATCTTATAGTCATTACCGAAGCAAGACATTCTTCAGCTTTAACAAAATCTTTGTAAACAAAATCAAGAGAAAATGTTGTATTTATTTTGCATTATTTTATTCGCTCCAATTTTATAAAAAATTTATAAAACTAAATGTTATGCATTGATCACTTAGGTTATAACCTCCATTCACTAAGCTTCATATGCATGATTACAAAACGGAAATACATAAACTTTATTGCAAATAGAGAAGATTTATAGATGTCAATATTGAACTAAGTTACTATAAATATCTATTTTATTGATGTACCTATTGAAATTGAACCAATTTGTCAAATTTATGTACCAATTTTGTATATATGTAGGTACATATACCTAACATTATAATTTTAATGCAACCACTTTATACATTCAAGCTATATTCATAACCAAACTCTCTTTTTAATTATATTTTATTTGCTTGATGGGAAAAGCTAAAAATGGAAGTACTTTGATAATGCGCTTATTTAACGCATATATGAACAAAGTAGTATAATAATATAGCACGAGAACGAGGAACATACATAAAATAATATTAGAAAAGCCATAATATAAGAGTTAACTCATCATACGTAATGGCAGTCGAGCTGCTGACAATTTCGTTAACGAGATAGAGGTTAAAACGACCCGATTAGGCCGGCAATAGCCCCATAAGCACCCACTATTAGAACAGGATATGTGCTCTAGCTTATTTATTAACCAGATTGATTTTTTTAAATATCTTCATTATTTTTTTTTATGACGCAACGAAAAAAATTATTTATTTCGGTAATTTTTCAAAAATTTAAATGTTAACTAGCAAAATGAAATGATAATGAAGCGGTATACCTTGTCAAACCTATCAAAGTAATTAATTATACCTTCATCGTTCAACGTATAAAAATTATAAGACAATACAAACAAATATTTTAGATTTATGCAATTCGAAACTAGGCGGACTGCTCGATAAGTTTCATTATAACAATGCAAATATGTATATATTTTTTGTGATAATTTTTCAATGCAAAACACAAAATGTTAGCTTTCATATTGAGGTTAACAATATGGAAATTGAAGTGTAATTAAACCGAAAACTAAATAATGAGAATCCAATAAATGCTGCATTAAAAAAATTGTTCATTATACTGGAAAATTACAGTTAATGTTAAACATTTAAGAATTAGTTAATTAGAGCTAAAATGGATAATGTATAAGTTTTTTACTTTGGAATAACTGATGTAGTATCGTTACAGGGTTAATTTTGAATTAGACTGGGTTATTAATTAGCATATCTGTTAGTAAGAACCTTTAATCTCAATGCAAAACCTGAAGTAATATTTAACAGTTCAGTGACCAATTCTCAACCTTAAATGTATATCTTAATGTTACCGGAGCTGAAAGCTTTGTAAGATATAAAATGTATGTCACATTTTAACTCCCATCGAATTCAATTCCCCAATTTAATGAGAAAGAAAAAGAATTTCATCGCACAATGTATGAAATTTAAATTTTATACTTTATGTTGTAACGTTTTCTTGGCAAACGAGACCTGGAAACAATTATTATAATCGATCAAATAAAAATTTATGTTAAGCTCATAATAACCAATAAAATTTATAATGACAGACGGGGCATATAAATATGCTAAAACGATATATAGTTTATTGAAGGCGAAGTAAAATTTGTTTCACGATTGAAAAGACTTTTTTATATATGAGCACTATATTTGTATAGGCCGTATATTATGCAAAATGAGTACATAAATTTTAACGTTTTATTGATTTGACTTATTCTTGCAGCTTGTTTCTAACTTTTATTACTGTGGCCTATGTAAATTGCTCCATAATTACTACATAACAATTTATGCACTTCAAATTCTCTTTAATTTTATATATTAACTACTACTAAGAAATATTGGCCAATTTTGAAAATTACAGTAGCGTAAAGGCTAAAGGTAAATTCCCATGTGTTACAAGCAAGAAGTTAGTAAAACTAATTAATTGTAGTTTTTAATAAAATAAAATATTTACATTTAACTGAAAATAAAGCAATAAAAAATTTAATTGTAATATCCCGAGAAGTTTAAAACTTTTCCAAGTTTTAAAGTAAATAATTATAAATGAAGCAAAAACAATTTAGTAATTAATTTTGAAATACTATTAAATTTTTTGTTATCCAAATCATATTATTAAGTTTCATTTTCTTTACGAAAGTTTCAAAGTTAATTTACGACACAAAATTTAAATTTAAGGTAGCAAATTACTGATTTAGACTTTTGAAATATTATGCAAAAGCTTCCAAGTCTCCCAAGTATTTTTAATTTAATTTTTAATATAATAGGATTATTTTAAGTATCCGAATTTTTAATTCTTCGTTTATTTTCATCACTTAAAAAAAATTGCAAACATCAAAGAGATTTTATTATTATTAACATAATACGTCTCACGTTTCCTAATTTTCACATAAATTTTAATCTATTCAATGTGCCCACTTTTTATATAAAACTTTTTTTCACTTTGTCAGTTTTTGAAAATCTCCGAACAAAATAAAATATTATTTCAGATTAAGTAAAAAAATTAAAAACATTTTATAAGCAAACATGATATTATTGGACTGAAAGAAATATGAAACTAAAATGGAAAATTATATCTAAACCGATCGGATGAACATTTCAGAAAGTACTAGCAGTTGTGGTTGAAAGGTTGTCAAAAGGTATTAATAAATAATTTAAAAATATCGGTTTCTTATCTACAAAAATACTTCGTTTTTTTATAAAAAAAAGTTATCTTGGATCTAATTTTTGTAGAGAAAATTGTTTCAAACGACATGTTTTTTCAATCAGAAGGTGAGAATATTAAAAACATGTCGCCAGCTTGAAAATGATAAAATTTTGAATTCAATTACGAGTAGTATAAGAATGGGAGCCAAGCAAGCAAAATTTCATTAATAATACAGCCACAAACCACAGTCACCGAGCCAGCCTTACACGCTACAGACCATCATTGACATTCAGTATCAATTTGCATTTCATGCACAATCGACTCCAGCTCTGTCGGTACTTCACAAGGAATCTATATATTTTAGATTAGAGTTCACAGCGTTTGCTTTTCTACTTTCTTTTACAGTTTTTATTTTACTGTTGATATTTCGCATTATTGGAAGCACGATCAGCGGAAACGTTGAGACATATTAAAATGAAAGTTCTACGGTAGTTTAAAAGTTAAATAAATAATCATAGAAGAAATTGGAGTTCCGAAGGTTTTTCATTCATTTCCAAAACTTCCTGTCGTGTTAATTAGTCACGTAATCAGGGTTGCACTGTACTTATATTTGATTTAATTTATTTTGTATACCCAAATTTGAGGAATCTGGAGGAGCATAAATATGTACATTCAAATTATTAATTTCTAAATTGAATGAAAATTTAAATTGAAACTGCAACGAAGTGTAATTCATATAATTAGCATAATTTCAATTGCATTATGTAATCAACACGTCAAACTAATTATCTAATTAAAAAGCGATGCGTTGATTTTGTTAAATAATTTGAATAGAAAGGCTTACGTAATTTAAATGGTTAATTTTACGTAGAAAAACTATAGTTTTCAAACGACGTGAGACATATTCGTGAGTAATAATCATCGTTACGCATTCGTGGAATAATATACTATTATTCTTTAAAGCACGTAAATTTTGTCAAAACATTTTAATTTAAAATTTCTGAATAGCCCGAAGACAAAAAACTAAAAGACTTGATCGTAAACAAATTAATCTCTCCTTATGCTAATCCATTAAGTATTTCGTATTGAAAGTTTCCATAGCAGCCAACAATTTTACCAAAAATAAGCTTTTGAACGCAAAGCAAAAAAATTGTTAAACGATACAAAGCATTTTTGTATATTATTTATGAAATTTAATATTTCTTTAATATATCCGATAAAATTGTGATACTTCACACAAAATTTGAAAACGACAACAATTTGTCTGGATTTACAAAACTTACTCATATTTCAAAAATTTAATTCTGAAACTAGTTCATATCATAAAAATTGTTTTATTACTCTTTAGAAGTTTTTCAACTGCTGTTTGAAAGTATAGAGCAAAAATTTGTAAACTAAAATATTTTTGATAGAAGTGAAGTTCTATTTAATCCAATGACTATATTTCCATTCCAAACAAGAAATCAATACTTAAATTTGTAGGTTTTATTGCCATGTGTTACAAGCCATGTCTAGAAAACTTGCGACGAGATACTTAGATTATTTCACCACCAAGACATCTAAAATTTCTAAATCTAATAAAACTGTCTTCTTTGGTTAAGAAAAATCCATTGATCAATATCATTTTTCCGGTTAATTAAGACAAGCATTGTTGCCTTTAAAAAGTTTAAATGATAAATTTGGGGTTTTTCGCCGCAAGGAAACAATTTTACTAAAATAAGTGCCAGTAAAAGCTTATGGCACAGAGATTCACTAAACAAAAAATTGTTTGTTTATATTTTATAAAAACTAAGTTCTCTCATAATTTTTTTTTAATAAGTACCAAATTTTTTTAGCCGGTGTGAGTAAAAGCATAAAGTATCTTTACGAAAATATTAGAACGATAAAGCAGTTTACTCGAAAAACCGACATAATACTTAATTTGTTACTACAAATATATAGAAACATTTTAAATGATTTCAAAGGAGCGGAATTAATTTGACCGTTGTAGGATGATCTTTGTTTGTATGATTGAAATAATTCTCGCATAAACTCGTAAACAGTTTTTTTATTAAATTTTTATATCAGAAATTTTCAACTTGAGTTTTAAACAGAAAACTTGAGTGTAGAATCTGCACTGTAAATGAACAAATTTAGATAACGCAATCTGCTTTTAACCTGTTTTTAACACATTATTTTAATTCGTGGTCTTGTGTTTTACCTAGGTTGATGGCAGTATTATTTATATTTTGGTAGTTGTAGCGCGGTGTGCGCAGCTACGGCTTGCCACTTTATGTTATGAATATATCAAAAATTTTACGTTACAGTGTCGTTTGAAGTTTGTTTCTTTACTGTTTTTGACACATATTTATCGGACGAGGGTAGATTTTTCACTGACGTTGCCTATTTTTATCTTGACTTTGGTCACATATTTTTAGACGGGGGGAGGGTGTAGAGCAAATTTTGATAGAACCAAAAAATTTTTGTTACTATCTTATTTTTTTAGTAATTATAATAATAATTTTAATTTTTAATTTTTATTGTAATCATATCATAAGGTGTAGAACACCATCTGCGATGATAAAAATTTCGCAACTTATGTAACTTTTTGTAATCAGTACGAAAGGTTTAAACCATCGGTTAAACCGTTGTATATAATACATAATTATTAAATGGTAGTTTAATTTGAAATATTATTTTTATTTTACAGTAGGTAGACCGAATATTAGTTATGTTTATAGTTGAACTAATCCAGTCTGATATATAAACGTGCAGGTTACAATTTTCATACATGAATTAATTATATTATTAATTTCACTAAAATATTTTAAACCCACTCGGAAATATTCATTTGGTATAAATATTTGATATTGTTTAAAATTTAATCGACAAATAATTAAATAGCAAAATTTGTCCGAATAAATGATTTATTAAAGTTATTAATTAATTTTAGTAATATAATTCAAGTAGATACCTATAGTAATTTAGAAACATTAAATGTTAATGTTAGTTTACGATTACATTATTTTCTTGTTATATGCAACTGATGTGACGAAACTGAAATTTGATACATTTCAAACATAAGACTTGTATCTATAGTACTAACATTTACATAGTAGGCACCAAAAACGATAGCAACATAATATGTGGGAGTGAAAGTGAGAAAATAGTCGGCTTTCACTCCCTTTTTGGAGTGAAAACTTTTTTGGACCGGCTTTTAGTTTAAGGCCAAGCTTTAATTCTGCTATAAACATGTTATTTTTTAATTTGTAATTTATTTTATAATAAAATATATATTGTTAACAGAGTTTAGCTCGAATCAGCTACTAAAGTAAGCAGTATTTCATTTGCACATCAGCATAATATTAAAACAAATTTACAAGGAAATGCAGCATGCTTAACTATTCGTGTTATTCTTCTTTATGCATGTACTTTGTGAACCACTTTGACGATCTTGGTAGTGTAAAGTTCCTTTAATAAGGATAAGACATCCGCTGGTGGTCTCTATGATAACGTCGATAATTTTATTCAGTAAGTAAAGTTAAATTTCAGTTAACCATTAAACCGCGTCGGTTAATGTTTTCCATAATGGCAGTTTGAGATCAGCAATAGTTAGAGATATTATAAGGTTGGGTAGTTAACTAACAAGATGATCTACAAAACTAATATTACACATAAAGCTATAGTAATTAAAGTTAAACAAAAATATTTAGGTACATTTCGAAATAGTACATTTTTATAAATATTCGATGTATCGTATAATATAAACATTTAAAATATCGATTAAGATAATACGCCGTCGTAAAATACTGAAGATAATCCAGTCCCTAAAATACGCCGAGATTTTCTCTGACATCTTTTTACTCACAATGCGATTCTTATTGTCGTTAATGCTTTTCTGTATACTTAACTTCGAGCTGAAATTCACGCTAAAATTCATCTCTATCGGTTAAGTAAAAAATTCTCTATTCAATTTTTTAATAAATTTAAATTTAAACCTCTTATAAATTGCTTCCGCTTTAATAAAAAATTAACGACAAACATTATCACGGGGAGTATGTTTCACTTTTTCAACACAAAAATAATCCAGTCCTTTGTAAACAGATGAGTTAATTTTCAACTGCCGATAGGTTTCATGCAACACGAGAAATCAACGTTTCGTGTACTGTGAAATGTTTATATCATCCAGTTAGTTTTCAAAGAGAAGGAAATTAATACAGAAACGATTAATCAACGTTGCTTTTCATTTAAAATGATGTTTGAGATATTTAATAAATTTAAGTTTATGTTTACGTTTGCATTTTATTAAATACTATGTCGTTAATTCCATCTAATCACTAAGAACGCAAGTAATCGTACCTTGTAACTAATAAAATTATAATATTATACGAAAATGTTACAAAATTTATAATTTACTGGATCAGTTTTCAAAATCCTTCATTAAGTAATAGTAATCTTGTAAATTATTATTTCATTTAAATAAAGCAAATTGCTGTTATTATTCTGTTAGTTGTTATAATGCCAACTTAGTTTTTATTATATATAAATTTTAAACCCCAAATATTAAAAATGCAATGACCTGTGTTATTTTGCCCCTTAAACTCTTCCACTACTATTGAGAAATTTGATCAAAATCAGTCTGGTATGGTTTTCATATCAATTTAATTTGTTGTTTGCTTAGTTGTCAAAAGTAAATCATGATAGTCATATAATTAACCATTTTATCAATATATTATTTTGGCAGATTTTTTTAAATTATGCAGTAGTATTCAGAGAAAGCTTTTCAACTTGATTCATGTATGAAACTCAATCAAAAAAGTCGTCTTGTAATTATTTTGAGTTTTAAATCTGCTATATAATATAAATATATTAACACCTTTGCAAGTTCTTACTAAAGAATATTTCTGCAGTAAGAACTTGCAAAAGTGGTAAGAATGTTTGTGCAAAGTATTATAAAAAATATATTGTAAAATTTGATCATAAAACTTTATAAAAATTTATAAAGTCATTTTGAAGTAAATACAATTGCAGTGTTTTTTTTTGTCGTGAGCTTAACTACATAATATGTTATGATGAACCTCATAATCGACATATTGATTCGTAGTACTATTACAAAAGTGTTTTCGTCAAAACTAATTTAAAGTATGTTATAAACTAAACTCATTAGAATATAAATATAAAATTTCAACAAAATCGTGCAAGAAATTTTTAAAAATTCAATTTTTATTTTTCTCTTTGCCATACTATATAATTCATATATAGTTACCGGTTCTAACTAAAGTACTATTGTAAAAGTTTCTTATTTAAAAATTATTACAGTAAATTATAGGAGTACAAAAGACTTTTTGAAACTTAAATATAAAATTTTAACAAAATCGCACAAGCCGTTTTCTAATAAATGCAATTTGCTGGTTGGTGCGCGTAACATTCTTAAACGAGTAATATAATTAACACTTTTATCCGGAGGACTACTGCAAAAGTTTTTTCTTTCCAAGTTTATTGCAATAAGTTATAAGATGATAATATTATTACGAAATATAAATATGAAATTTGATCATAGTCGCTCTAGCCGATTTCAAATGAATTCGGTAATTCTTTGTTTACGTGTCATTTACATAATCGAAATCAATACCGTTAACGTTTTTATCTGCAGTACCATTGTAAAAGTATTTTCTTTACAAATTTACTGCAATATCTTATAAAGAAGACCTTGTCTAATCTTAATGGAAAATTTAATGGTAATCGCCAAGACCATTTTCAAATAAATTTTTCTTTGTTCGATTATCATTTCACTTACACAATACTTACCGTTGTAAAAGTTTTTCGTTGAAAATTTATCAACTGATACCTGATAGATCACATGAAGTAATTAGCTAACCACGTACTTATTTGTTATAATTGTAAATTATAGAATAAATATCCTCGTAAATATAATGCTGCGAATTTATCAGATACTTTTAATGTAATGTAACGCAATTTATAAAATAATTGTAAACTACGTTTAATTATCGACATTTTAATTTAAACGTAACGTAATCAATTTCAACAGTTTTATAAAGTAAATTGTGAAGCAGAAATATTTAAATAGATTTAGGTGTGAAAATTTAACTCTAAAATGGTTTCCCTTGTGGTTTGTTAGTTTAATTTAATGCTTAGTTAATTTTGCATCTGAAAACTCTTGATACTTCCTGTTTTCCACCTTGAATGTATAATGGGCAATATGATTAGATGATACGTGTAACAACACCCCGCAAGGTATGCAATTCGCGGTTTCCTCGTACCCCTCATTTGCTCGTCTACAACTCCCATGCTACTCTCATATCCTTCGGTGTTAGGTAGGCATACGGTTTGCATAATAATATCATTTTAACAATGTTGAACTTGGAATTTATAAGGTTTGCAATGTTAGTTTCGCCTTTTTATTTTATTTACGTTCCACTAAAAATGTTGAAACAAAACGTTTACTAAGTTAAAAGTATGGTAATTCCCTTAATTTAAAATGTTATCTATGTTCTATATCCAACATCATCATCATACTCCAGTCAAAATAATTTTGTAAAGAATATTAAACATGACATATAATTTTTCTAATTAAACTAAAAATATAGAACTAGGAAATTTTAATTAAACTAATGCGTGCGTATCCTTACATCTAAAAATGTGTTACATTTTGCAGGCCTAATTTTCATTGCTTCTTTTGAAGTGTTTGAATAAGAGCAGTGATGCTTAATTATTGAAATTTGCAATTATAGTAGTATATAAAAATTTATAAAATTTACATTTGTAAAAAGGAATGAGATTTTGTTGGGTATTTTTTGTATTTAACAATTTTACAAAATCATAAAAATCGTTGTCGATATCTCGCAAAAATAAAAAGTGTTAGCAGTGTTAATAAATCATTATTAACTGTAAACAGAAAAACATTGATAGCAACCAGTTGACATACTAAATACTACACGTCAATCAATCTTATAGTTATCAATAGCCCTCTTTTGTAGACAGGAAACTGTTTGGCAAGTTTCCTGCAATTCTCTAACACCAAATTTTCGGGCGACGTATTTGTGAGGTATTAATTGGTTTTCCTTGAATCAAAAAAGTTACTTAAAAAGATTAAAAACATCGTAACTCCTAAATTGTGACGGTTTTTCATGAAAATCGTCTTCATTTTATGACTTCAAGTATCACTTCACAAGTGTTAATAGATAAATGAGTAATAAAATCGCCATAAAAGTAATATTTATTACCATAAAGCTTTAAAAGCACGTACTGTCTCCAGTGATGCACAAGAAATGATTTCACAGCAATATTTTACAGTATTCGCCAAATAAATTACTTTGAGACGTCTTTATGATAAAGTAGCGAGAAGCTTCGGCAATTTTAGATAGAAAAGCACGTAACGTGCTAGCCAGAACTTAAGACAAATGGCGTCATTACATTCAACCATATCATTTATGATCATACATATTACTAATTTTAACAGTTATCGTTGCATTTGGGTGACTGCTAAATGAAATTATTGCTCGAAAGTTTTAATTATAAAGTTGTGGTTAAAATTAAAATTTATATATCAATTTCATATTTTGGCCCAACTCTAATCAATAAAATTATTTACTTTACCAAAGATAAAGTGCCTACATAATTATTTAAAATAATAAAGCAAAAAGAACTTTCTTCACTTGCAATATTTTTCATTAATTTACAGTTGCAAAAACGTAAGATAGGATTTGCTCAATTTTTAAAATTAAAAGAGAAGATAAAGTTGAGTGATCGTGATATAAAGAAAAAAATTTTTTCATTATTATTTCAACCCTCCATGTAACTGTTTTACAAGATAATCGGCTGTAAAATCAAAGCTTAGCTAGAAGGAAGGTAGTATGTACAGTTTTCTTTGAAGTTCCTGGAACAGCTAGCTGCCAGGTTGTCATTGAAAACTTATTTTGCTGTTACGGTAAGCTAGATATTAGCTGGCAGGTTGTCATTATGAGTTTCTTTGGCCGTAACTAAAAAAAATTATATTTAAATTGCCTATTATTTTAATTTTTATAATTAAACTTTATTAACTTGGCAATTAACGCCATCAACTGCTAATGTTAATGGAAAATTAGAATTTAACATTCTTATGACCATTTCCGTACTTTGGAAGACGCGTACATACGGCAGGCGTTGAATAATTCTCATTAACGATTAAAAATAGGACTACGTGGCTACAACAATTTTATATTTATTTAAATTTATATTTTGCAGTGTAATATTATTGACCATAACATTTTTTTTATTAAAATCAATATTGCCAATTTGTTAAATTTATGTATAATAATTGTGCTGTAAGTTTTCAGTTCCTACTACTACTATGTACTTTTAATAAAATCAACGTTTATAGTTGTAAGTTCGGTAGGGCGGTGGTGACAGCAGTCAGATGCAAAGACGAAGGGTCAGAGTTCTAATCTTCATGGAAGCTAAGATCTAGCATATAAATTTCAGTTTATTTTAGATCAGATACTGTTGAGAATCACAACATAAACAAATGAGAAATATAGGTAGGCAGTAATTATGTATATTATTTCTTGTATAAATTACGTAAGAATAATAGGAATAATTTATGTGTAATATTTAGTAGAGAGCAATAAATAATTATAGTATGCTATAAATTCATAAAATTGAATTTCTAAGGAAAAAAAATTTATTTCTGTAAATTAAATTATCATTTTTGCAAAATATCTTCTGACTTGGTGATTACCACTATCAATAATACAATAGAATCACGATCTCCAATCCAATGTAAGTAGTCATGGAGTATTAATGCTGTAATATTATCCTACAAAAAGAGGACAAAAAGAGAAGATGAACAGCAATTTTTTCATAATATTTAACAACACATAGTACATAGCATAAAAAACATAGTATTTAAGAAAAAAAGAAATAATATTGATAGAGGCGAGATTGATGAGTTATATTTTACTCTCCATATTTTGAATCAATTAAAGACGAATTGTTGTTAATTACAAAAACGCCAATAGTGTTCGATTAGAATGAATACTATTGAAGTTTAATTAGATTTCAAGTTCAAATTACATTATGATCTATAAGGTTGCACGAATGTGTATAGATAAAAATTATCGAAAATTTACTATGCCCTAGATAATTTATTAAACATATTATAAGGAGAATGGGCGAGCAACGTCAGGTGACGGATGTGCGAACGCGACTTTTAATAAAAAAGTCTTTTCGGCATCTTTCAGCCTAGCAAGCAACCCAAAAATAAAAGCATACAGTAACCAAACCATCACCCAAAATGAGAAAATAGAACAAATCAACCCGAATTTAAATATTAAAATCGGTTTACGTGGTAAAAATTATCGCTTAACATACATTAAAAGAAAAAAAGATTGCGACAAATTGTATAACCTCTTTTAAGTCGGTTATAAATAAAACCAACAGCAGCAAACACCAAAATAACACAGAGAGGCTTTAAGAGAAAAATCAAAACTGCGTCATAAAACTTAGTAAATCTGTCCCCAGTGAAATAAACCCAGATATATCTCAAATCTCAGATAATGCCTTTGTAAATAGCCCCAAAAGTGTAAATAATGTAAATATGGAAGTAGAATACCTAACCCCGTTACCGATCTACAACATTTTGGTATTCTTTGAATGTACCGGAAAAAATAAACCGAAATCCACCAACCAATACTCAAGGCTGGACAACCGTAGGAAAAACATACACTCAAAAACCAAAAAACAGCAACCCGCCACCTATCGTGTTAACTACGCCAATTGACCAGATCAAAACGTTTATGAATAAATTACAACCAACTATCAAAGGAAAAATAAAATTCCGCATTTACGAGGGCAAACCTGGATTTTAGCCGACACAAAAGAATACCATAAGACCGCCAAATCCGCAATCTGTACAAGGATGCAGCTACCAACTTAAAGAAAATTCTTCTTGGTCGTTTGCTTCTTGTCAGGAGCGTCGTGACCCAGCTTGGCCGAAGCCAAGATGAATTTTCATGGGAGTATAACTCATGGGTGGTTTCTCGTTGCCTTTCCCATGGTCCACAGATTGATATTGGACCTTGATCACAGCAGTGTATCCGACTCGACTAGGACTCGAACCGCGGTCTACCGCTTTCCAGTCGGCCGGTGTATGCTTTACGCTACACTGCTGGTTTTATAAAGAAGATAAGGCGATTAAATTAGTGATGAAGGGATCCCCTTACCTAAACAAAGACTACATAATAACTAAACTTGAAAAACAACTCAGCATCAAACCACAATCAGTAACTAAACAGAAAAATAAAAATGGGGATACCACAGGGTCCTTCTTTATTACATTTTCTTCAATTACAACAATAATGCAAACCAAGAAAGTAAAAAAAATTGGACGATCATAGTTATATTTAAAGAATATTTGAAAAAATGCACAAGAACCCAATATTGCCGGTGCCAGAACTGGTTATGGCTCCAATAATTGTAACATGGTTTCAAGATGCGTGAAATGTCTGGATAACCATCTCACGACAAACGGTACAAAAATTACAAAATTTGTAATTGTATGATGCTGTAATTGCAGAGGGGGGCTCATCCCGAAAACTATAAAAAGTGCAAAACCTGCATTAGATATAAGGAAAGGGTGAGTGCTCAAACTCAGCGCCAAAATTCAAATCTAAATAAACATATTATACACAAACAATACCCAAATCAGTATAACGTACAACACAACTTTCCCACCTTTGCCCAGACCGACACAATAAATGACCAAATTTATTCCCAAAATGTACAAAGACAAACTGACACCTAATAATTAAACCAAGAAAACGGATAAAAACCTAAATGATCTGAAAACATTATTCCATAGCTAAAAGAGCGTAAACGAACCATAAATATCACCAAATGATTCAAATAATTAGAGAAATTTAATTCTAAATGGTAGGAATAACAGAAACTATCGAAAAATTCAAATCTTGCAGATATTGCAGACAAATACGATGTTAGACAAACCAAACAAACTTTAAAAATCATAACAAGGAATGCCAACGGACTGACACCAAAACTAAACTAACTACAAGTACTGACTGAAAATTATCACCTGACATAATACTTATACAAGAGATAAACAAATAAAGAAACCAACCAAAATACCAAACTACACAGCCATTAATAACCCAAAATCACAAAACGGTGGACTACTTACATACATTACCAACAGAATAGACCTACAATCATCGACCTACCCACTACCAAGCAGAGACGCAAACATACCAAATTGAAGATATATATTACAAATGACTACATTTCTCCTAATAAAAGCACAACTTTACCAAACTGAGACCAAATACTACAAAATAGAATAAAGTCCTCATAGCCGGAGACCTTTAAACTCAAAACACCAGACATGGAATAACCAGAACGATGATCAAAACGGCATTGAATTACACAATACTTAACAACAGATAACACTTCTTTCCACCAACAAACGACTACACACATTACCCTTACAACCCAACCATTACACTCAAAATTGATTTAGCCATTAGCAAAATTTAAACATCGCTCCATAAAACTCGTCAATAAATTAAGCTCTGATCACCTTCCAGTTCTAATTAAATTAGTTCCTAAAAGATGTTCCTTCAACCTCCCCACTGACCAATATACAATACAAATTGGCAAATTCTTGGAACATAAATACAAAACTCACTGATAAACAGTAACATATAACAAACGAAGACATTACAACTGCAATCAAAACTTGACTCATATCCATACAAACAAGACTTTCCAAAATAACACATACAAGCACAACCCTACCTCCAAGCACCACAAGCTAATCTCTGAAGAAGTATTACAAAAATCAATAAATAAATAAGCATGATACTAAAGTAATTGAAATTATTACCTAAAATGTGCATTTCATTTTTACCCAAGCTTAAACACACAATAAACAAATGACAAATGTTACATGATTACAAACATCGGACTATCAGTATAATAATGAATAAACATTATTTATCAATTTACAAACAATTAAAGTTAAAATTTTATAAAACGAATTTTGTCTTTTAAGGGATTATTTTAATACAAATTACTCTCCTTTCCAAGAAATCATATTCAGCTCATCATTTTTTGAATGGATACATACCAAATTACATACTTCCAAACGGGTTAGATTACATTTACGCAATAGGGCAACAACAAATGGGTCTTACTACAATTTCACAAACTACATGACCATCACAGACTGCATCTAAGATTAAAATTGGACAAGAGGGACTTACCATCACCTAAACAAATGTAAACCAATTTAATTGCCTCCGAAAAATAAAACATCTCCAATCTTAAATTACAAAAACTAAAATACAAAATTAAGAAACCAAAAAAAAATTATTTTCGTAAACACTACCTTTTCCGGTTGTGCCCCTACCATAGGAGCAATATCGGACACACTAATAAATTAAGAAAAAGGATTTGTTTCACTGAAATGCAGCTAAACCTTACAAGACTGACAATAAAACGGACAGTAGTGGTCTAGGTGTTCCGTTTTGCATTACAACAAGTCTGTACAAGCAAATCGTAAGACAAGCATGAGTGTCTGTGGCGGGCCTTAGATCAGATACTGTTGAGAGTCACAACATAAACAAATGAGAAATATAGTAGGTAGGCAGTAATTATGTATATTATTTCTTGTATAAATTACGTAAGAATAATAGGAATAATTTATGTGTAATATTTAGTAGAGAGCAATAAATAATTATAGTATGCTATAAATTCATAAAATAGAATTTTTAAGGTAAAAAAAAATTATTTCTGTAAATTAAAATATCCTTTTTGCAAAATATCTTCTGACTTGGTGATTACCACTACCAATAATACATTAGAATCACGTTCTCCAATCCAATGTAAGTAGTCGTGGAGTATTAATACTGTAATATTTTCCTACAAAAAGAGGACAAAAAGAGAAGATAAACAGCAGTTTTTTCATAGTATTTAACAACACATACATAGCATAGAAAACATAGTATTTAAGAAAAAAAGAAATAATATTGATAGAGGCGAGATTGATGAGTTATATTATTTTACTCACCATATTTTGAATCAATTAAAGACGAATTGTTGTTAATTACAAAAACGCCAATGGTGTTTGATTAGAATGAATACTATTGAAGTTTAATTACATTTCCAGGTTGAATTACATTATGATCTATAAGGTTGCACGAATGTGTATAGATAAAAAATTAAAAATTTACTATGCCCTAGATAACTTATTAAACATACTATAAGGAGAGTGGGCGAGCAACGTCAGGTGAGGGATGTGCGAATGCGACTTTTAATAAAAAAAGTCTTTTTCGGCATCTTTCAGCCTAGCAAGCAACCCAAAAATAAAAGCATACAGTACCCAAACCATCACCCAAAATAAGAAAAAAGAAAAATTCAACCCGAATTTGAATATTAAAATCGGTTTATGTGGTAAAAAATTATCGCTTAACATACATAAAAAGAAAAAAAAAGATTCCGACAAATTGTATAACCTCTTTTTTAAGTCGGTTATAAATAAAACCAACAGCAGCAAACACCAAAATAACCCAAAAAGGCTTCAAGTGAAAAATCAAAGACTGTGCCATAAAACTTAGTAAATCCGTCTCCAGTGAAATAAACACTAACAAAATAAATCCAGATATATCTCAAATCTCAGAAAATACCTTTGCCGATCTACAACATTTTGGTATTCTTTTGAATGTACCGGAAAAAATAAACCGAAATCCACCAACCAATACTCAAGGCTGGACAACCGTAGGAAAAACATACACTCAAAACCAAAAACAACAAGCCGCTACGTCAAAATCAAAACGTTCATGAATAAATTACAACCAACTATCAAAGGAAAAATAAACATTCCGCATCTGCGAGGACAAACCTGGGTTTTTACCGACACAAAAGAAGACCATAAGGCCGGTAAATCCGCAATCTGTACAAGAATACAGCAACCAACTTAAAGAGGATAAGCCTATTAAATTAGTGATGAAGGGATCGCCTTACCTAGACGAAGACTTAGTATATAATAACTGTACTTGAAAAACAACTCAGCATCAAGTCACAATCAGTAACTAAAAAAAAAAATAAATATGGGGATACCACAGAATCCTTCTTTATTACATTTTCTTCAAATAAAACAATGATGCAAATCAAGGAAGTAAAAAAAATTAGACCAGTCATAGTTATATTCGAGGAATATTCAAGAAAAAACACAAGAACCTAATACGATCTCGCCTAATAAATCGGTTATGGCTCCAATAATTGTAACATGGTTCCAAGATACGTGAAATGTCTGGATAACCATCTCACGACAGACTGTACAAGAATTACAAAATATGCAAATGAAATATGCTGTAATTTTAGAAGGGCCCATCCCGCAAACTATAAAAAGTGCAAAACCTACATTAGTTACAAGGAAAGCGTGAGTGCTCAAACTCAGCGTCAAAATTCAAATCTAAGTGTAGTATACACAAACAACGCCCAAATTAATATAACGTACAACCACAAAATTTTCCAACTTTACTCAGACCGACGCAACAAATAACCCGATTTATTCCCACAAATGTACAAAGACAAACTTATGTTCAAAATTTGACATAACAAGATGGATAAAAAATCCTAAATGACTTGAAAACATTATTCCATGAGTTAAAAGAGCTTAAGCAAACCATAAATATCACCCAAATGATGTAAATGATAATTAGAGAACAAAAATACAAAAACTCACTATCAGTAACATCCACACAAACAAAAGCATTGACAACGCAATCAAAGACTTGACCAACCATACAAACAAAACCTTCTAAAACAACACATAGGAAACCCTAGCTCTAACCCACAAGCTAAATCTTGCTTAAGAAGTACTTGAGAAAATCAAAATAAAACCAAACTAAAAGAAATCTACCAAACCTAAACTTAAAAACGCAAATTAACAAAGTAACAAATAACATTCACAAAGCCATCGGCACCATCAAAAATACAAATTAGAATAAAACACTACCAGACATCACTTTACAAAATTTAAGTAAAGCAAGCCGCATAGCTAAAGCCTTAAGAAACAAAAACACAAATACCTCCTTTCCAAAATATACAGAAACATACGAACTACATGACTTAGCTGACATACGAACTTTACCAAACGTCACTCACCATACCGCCATAACATTTTTCGCTGACACTTTACGGCAAAACCCAACTACCATACAAATTGCTACATTCATAAATTCTACAATGCCATTCAGGCTAAAACACAAACTTATACATAACGTCTTACTTTAATTAAACACGTTCTAATACTTCATGGCGCTGGGTTTTTGTATTGGTTTTTTCCCAGAACAAGACATTTTCATAAACTTACAATAATAAAACAGAAAATAAAACTGCCTGGTAAATTGAGAAACAGGCACAAGCAACGATAAAACATGAACATTAAACTTTTAACTATATTAGTTTTTTAAAATTTGTATATAAATATTATTAACAATAGAGTATTTTTATTTTTTTTATTTTAACATATTATAAGTTACAAAACTGTATTTCTTATATGTAAGTAAAATTATAAAATTTTTAAACTAAATTTAATTAAAAATATTAGAGATAAATTTTGTTAATTTTGGTTGTGATTTTTGTCCGTCTCCTGTAAAAGTCAAATTTCAACGTGCTTATTTTGTAATTTTCCTAAAAAATAAGGATCTAGAAAATAACCTTAAATGCAAAGTTAAAAGATAATTTGTTTTCTATTCCTATGCGATAAAAATTCGCTCAGTTTTTTAAGCTAACTACTTTTTTGCTGTTTAAAAAGTACGTTTTTATTAAAATTGAAATTGTTAGTTTAGTTTTATAAATTGTATACAGCAGCTTTTGATACAAAAAATAAGAATCTTTATTTATAATTTGTTACAAATATTTATTTTTTTCTTCATCTTTATTGAGATTTTTGAAGTCGCCATTTATATCTTGGATAAATTATCAAAAAATATTAAAACTCAAAAATAATATTTTATGTAAGTAAGTACAAGAGTACAAGTAAGTACAAGTTAATAATATTATTTTACAGTGCACCTTTATAGACAGCTATATGATCACCTAGGAATTTTCTTTTTAAAAATTTAGTTTCTTATGTACACTTAATTGGACAAGATAGTCCAAAACGTTAAAAAATTGCCAGGGTATAGAATGGGAAGAAAAGACATCAACATAGTTTGTTATGCGGACGATGCTGTTCTCATTGCAGATACGGAAGATAAACTCCAATACATGCTACATAGACTTGTCACAACAGCTAAGACCTATAATATGGAAATATCTGTAAGAAGACCAAGGCTCTAACAATATCTAAAGAGCCCATCAGATGCAAACTAGAAGTTGAAGGAAAAATTATCGAACAGGTCATGACCACAAAGTATTTAGGAGTTATCATCTCCAGTGAACGCAATTTGAACATGGAAGTAAAACATCACGCAATGCAAGGATCTAGAATATCTGGTTACCTCAGAGACGTCACATGGAAAAACAAATATATGTCAATAGAAAGCAAGACAAAAATATATAAGACAATAATTAGGCCGATAATGACATATGGAGCTGAAACCAGCAGAACAAAACAAATATTACGAACAACAGAAATGAATACCCTAAGATCCATAGTTGGCAAAACCAGACTAGACAGAGTACGTAATACCGAAGTGAGACAAGCATGTGGCATAACTGACGTCGTCAAGTTCGTGAGACATCGACGAAAAGAGTGGAACGAGCATGTCAACAGAGCCAACAACGATCGACTGATCAAAATAGCGAGAGACCTGAAACCACCGGCAAAGCGAAACCCTGGAAGACCACCCAAGAGGTGGATGGAGAGCTGGGTGTCCACATCAGAGGAAACGCGAAGAATGAAAAGTGTGAAGAAAAACAGGCAGATGCCTATAATAAAGAAGAAGAAGAAGAAGGAAGAAAGATTTAAACATCCGAAACAATGAGATTACGAACATATTATACATTTTATTGGCAAAGAGCACAGTTTAATGTTGAGTTGTTAATAAAAACAGATTAATTTTTACAAATAAAGCTTTTGAACAAAAAAATTTTCTCTTTTAACTTTTAAAACCAACAACATAATTATAACTTTTTAATACAAATCTCCCAATATAAAGTCACAAAGATTAAAATGGGATTTAATAAGTTTCTAGGTTTCAATTTATTATTCGTCCTTATTTTGAAAAGCTTCTTTACGTAATAACGGAAAACTAAAACTTTACGAGCTGTAATAGGTAGGTACATATGTACGTACGCTAAAATTAATAATGCAGAACTTGAATGTTTTCCATAGATTTTTAAGTAAACTGAACCATATATTATGCTTAAGTAAAAATCTCTTTAATCCTTGCAAAGGTGCGATTGATAGTATCGGGAAAATTTATAATAATTTAAATTTTCTATGAGATCCCTGCTTAAAAATTAATTCAAGCTTTATTATTGCTTGTTTGGTGCTCTTTTTCATCAAAAACTGTTTAAGAATGCTGCTTTACACTGAAGACTACACGAGATTTGATTCTTTTATTCATAACCTTCATGTGATCTTTCTTTGAGCAATAAAACTAACTCAGTCATTTCAGTAATTGGGGCATTCAATTTGCATACCGTAATAACGACTTTTGTTGCTTACTCTTTTATCGCGTTTATACATCAGCAATTCTTCTTTTTTACTTTGTTGTCATTTACTTGTTCTGTATTTATGAATCGAGTTTTATTTTTTTTTTCAAAACACTTTTTATCTCGACTATTTTTCTTTACGGTGACGTATTTTTAATAGCTTGTCTTAAATAAAGTCATTTATCTCATATTAAACGCTACGTTTTATTTCCACTAAAATAATCATAAAAACTTCCTAAATTTTAAGATTTACTTTTTTGATTAGGAAATAAAGCCCGGATATATGGGTCAACGAAGATTCTGATTTGATAGGAATCGAAAAATTTAGGTCCGCTGTTATTCATGTTGTGCCAGAGGGTAAGGAAATCGCGGAAAAAAAAATTAGCTAACAATAATTTACGTTTAATATTTATTTCTCAGAAACGCAAGTTAATGATGCAGAACGAAAGTTTCACTTTTCTATGTCTTTTAATAGAAAAGTTACGAGCAATTTAATAAATTTGGTAAAAAAAATCCATTAAATGGGTTACTTAAAAATAATTCCTGCTAATAAAATGTAATGCCAATAAAATACAAAAATTCATAAATATATTATCTTTATAAGGAATCAAGTCAAAGCAATCCCATAAGAAATATTTATTGGTTTTTTTGAAATTGTTCTGCAATATAACCAGCGTTCCTTAATATCATTTAAAATGATATAAATTGTTCAGCGATGGAAACGACACCACCGGGACTTAATTCACATCTAAAGAATAAAAATGTGAGATTACAATGTTTTTTCTTGTAAAACATGTGTTTTTGGTAAAATGTCTGATTTTCATAATTTACCGCCAAAATTTGGAAAAAATCAAGCGTTAATTTAATTTGTAAGCGATGTGGTTTATTGTTGTTATTCAAATGAGGCCTGGATGAAAAAGCGCGCTTACTCAACAAATTATTTTCTTTAAAGTTGCCCAAAGTTAACTTTTTTCATTGAAAAGCTAAAAATCGATACTTTTAATTTAAAAAAGGTCAGCAGGAATTCAACTCAATTGCATCCTTTGAAAAGACATGTCGACAAAAGGAATTAAAGCCCAAATAGTAAAACAAAATTGTAATTCACAAAAAAAATTCGGAATCGAAAAGCACAATAAACAATTATTAACCTTAACAAAATTTTTTAGGCATTCTATCAGAAAATAAATAATAATTTCTCAAATTGCCTGTAACAATTTGGAAAACTAAAAGTAGTAGCTACTATAAATATCAATAGCTGTCACATAAATGTTTTTCGTGACGATAATTCTTAAGCTACGCAAGTTCAAAACATTATATATCTTTGTTATAACAAATTTTCTTGTTGGCTTGTTTAAAAGTTAAGTGAATCTGGACGAATCTGTTCTTCGAAGGAGAGAAAGTTTTAACAAAATTTGACATCATAAAAATATCCGCACAATCCAAGGGAACAGTAACAATGACGACAAATATTCTAAAAATTCTAATAAAATGAAATATGGGAAAATGTAAGAAATGCAAGAAAGAACAACTTTCCTGACCCTTTTGGGTTTCCTTCGGTAACTATGGCGACCGGAAAATGTCAGACTGTCTTGGAACTCGCCAGGTGTAAGTGTAGGTATTGCCTATTGGTTTCTATACAGTTTATCGTTTTTAAATTTTTGTATTCGCATAAAATATACTTCACAAAATCCATAATATTTTTTACATTACTTATATTTTATATATTTTTATTTTTGCTTTTAGAAACTCTTAAAAGTAGAACGACTTTTATAAAACGAGAAAGTTTATCTCGAGAACCAAAAAGAAGTAAAAATTCTAATGAGAATAGCAATAAATGGTACCTTACAACGCGAGCAAATAAATTCACCTGAAACTAATGGTTAAATTGCAAAATAAATTACAGGAAGAAGCGTTGCAATTAAAACTTTCTACGGCATAACAAAAAAGAGGAAGTGGTTTTGTTTGGATTAAGAATGGGACACTTTGTTATGTATGAATTTAAAAAACAAAATTAAAAGTTATACTGATTTAATGAACAAAATTATTGTACAAAATTTATTGTATCAGAAAAAATCTTAATTTCCACCGGTTTTTATTTGATTTAAAGCCAGCGTTAAATTAATTAATGTACGTTGTGTTTTGCCATTATCTAATGAAGTTTAAATAACTTTAAAACTTCAAAAAAATTATTCGAAATGTTTCTTAATTTAGTCACTAGTAAAATACAAAGTGTTAGGTTGCAAAAACAATTAAGCCAACACAAATTAATCGTTTTTGATATGTTTGTGAATTTTTCGAATACAGCATCACAAGAAATTAGATTGAAACTGATCGCAAATAAAATGGTAAAAACAAAAATAAGATAGTGAAAGGTGGGTAAGTTCATTTGGGTGACACAATCAGATTGAGTCAAATCAAAGAACTAATATCACACTGAGAGGAAGTTTTGAAAGCTTGCAATGTTAAATTGAATATTGTTCTCCACATTCAATCGTCTTCCTGCTCTTGAAACCTATACTATGATCTCGTACCCTTTAATAAACATGAGTAGAAAATAGTCGTTAAAATGCTAGAAAATTTTGCATTTATTATCAAAAATGTGGTATATACCTACGTGTTTTATTGCGAGTTTCGATTTGCGAGATATTGAATCAAATATGACGACGACCATTCGCTTTTTCAGGGTTGTTTACTATTTTGGTATTTGCAAATTTTACACAATTAAAACATATATTTTGAAAAAGAAGAGCTTAATTTTAAGGAATATTTAAAGAAGTAATAGTATTTACCGTGATAAATACATTTAGAGGTTTTTCAAATTGTTAGTTAGGTTAAATTTATAAATAAATAACTAGTGTGCAATCGCATAGCTATCACATACTGTGATCAGCAGTCTCAAGTCGTTGTTATCAAATAGCCGCGTAAAAACGACCAAAAGCCAACTTCCGAATTTTGAAATTGTAAAATAATTATTAATTATTTTATAAATACATATCATAATGGTGCAGAGGCATAGCTCTTGCATGTAAACTAAAATATAAAGAAAATATATCTTATTTTACGTGTATTTATTGACACCGACTTAATACTGTGATCAGCAGTCTTAAGTCGTTGTTACCAAATAACCGAGAAAAACGACCAAAACCAACTTCGAATTTTGAAATTGTAAAATTCTGATCGTATTCGCAGGTTTGGTTATATGTACGTGTTCGGAAATTGCACTTTGAATTAAAGTATATGTGGTAAATTATTATTCATCCTATCAATCATAAAAATACCTGTAACTTGGAAAATATGTTGTGATTTACAGATTTAAAATTTTATTTCTTGCTTTGAATTGCTGGCAATAGATTTACTATATTGCGAATAATAATATTTAGTTATAAAAAAATTCAGAAATCATGACATAGAAAAGAAAAACCGTGAAGTAAAAAATATTAAATATAAATTTAGTTTAAGAATTTAAAATAGTTTACCCGCTTTTGCCAGTTTGAAATTTATTACAAAGAAATACAACAATAAACAACTTCAAGCGTATTATTCCAAATAAATGTCAATTTGCCATTTATTTTATTTTAAAGTTGCACGTTACCTTAGCAACAATTTGTTTATTTTACTTCAGTCATTTGGGATTTAAGTGAGTAATGTCCAATTGCACCGAATTATTTAAGCTTTAGTTAAAAAAGTCCTTTCTCGTTTGCCCATTGGCGGAATTGGCATTTTAAGTACAGCTTAAACTTAACTAATGCTTAAATAATTCGGTGGAATTGGACATAAGTGAGATAAAGGTATTTTCTTGCCAATAACTATTTGCATACAAATATAACAATCTACTTTGCATAAGGAGCTATCCACTTCTTGGAATTTAAGTTTATTTTAATTTTAACATTAAAGGTTACACTTTAGTCATCGAAGCAAGTGACTAAACAAGCAGTTTATTACATCTAACACCAAACTTAAAAATGTATCTGGAAATAATATAACAAACAATTTTTTGAGAATTCAAAATTCTATGTTTAAAATGTAGTTTCTTTTTCGGTTACGTAGATGTATGAAATGTTTTTTATTTTATGAATTTTTACTTTACATGGAAACAGAAAACTCAAAACCACTGGATTAGGGGCTTCCAAATATACCGAATAGGTATATTTTACAATTTTTAGTAACTTATCAACTGAGGCATTTTAAAAATTTTCTTTATTCCCCCCCCCGAGTAAAAATTTTCAGAAATATAATAATATATTTTTTAATTTTAATTGTTTTTAAAGCACAATCTAAGTAAATTTTTTAATTTCCACCTATATAATTGTATTCGTTATGGAGAATTTATAATACCTCAATTTCAAGGGAAAGTAAACTCCAAATTTGCAAAGCGGTCTTTCGTTCTTTCAGGTCCTACTGCCTGAAATATGTTGTTTAATTAATATTCATTAAATTGATTGGGTTTATAAGAAACGATTTATTGCTATATAAAAAGCTTAAGTAAATATTCATAAAATAAAAAAAAATTTAATAAAAATCTTCCACGATAATTTAAAATTATTGAATTTATTTCTTCTGAAAATGTCTAGTAGCTGGGTCGAATCCGGCATTCTGATTGACTTGCTAAACGTTTATAAAAAATCATATATAATTTGCATCTACTAGCGGCAAAAGTCAATAATATTTCGAAGTTTTGCGAAAGGTCTTTAAGATCTTTTGTTTGAAAATCAATTTTCAAAATGTATTTTAAAAGTAATTTTTTTCTGTGCTACAACAAATTTTTAGTTGAGTAAGGAGAGGGGTGAATTTAACTTTTGCCTTTCGCTTAGCATGTTATTTGTATTGCATATTTTGAACAACAATCTACACGAATCACAGACAGAAACAAAAAACTTTATTTACGCTTACTGTTTGATTTGAAACTTTAACACCAGGTTTCATAAAACTTTTAATACAGCTTTAATTCAATTAACCTGTTGTAGAAAATGTCTGTCAGGACTAACTAGCCAATAGAAATCAGCAGTTAATTAAAAGTTTTATAAAATTGGCAATAAGTGAAAAAGAGATGTGACCTTAAAATTTAATTAGTCCAAAATAAACGATGTGGTTTGTATTTTTAGTATTATTACGTTTTCAAATTGTAGATTTAGAAAGGATTTTTTACAATTAGTAAAGTATGCATTCTACACAATGTTCTGTAGCTAACTCGTGATGTTTTATCTCTATATTATATTATAAGATTATAGCAGAGTACAAGATATTTTATCGATAAATTTAGAAAACTGTGTCGAAACATACGATAACACGTTAACACATTAACACACAATTTACGACTATTGAGTTTTCTCCAAGAGAACTTTTATTATGTATTTTACAAGTACTAAATAGAACTGTATTCACTTGGGTTTACATAAGTGGACTCTGGTATTTGTTATACAGTTGGCATGTTGCCTTTGCCAATTTGTTTTTAAACAATATTTTAAACTTCAACTCCCTAACTTGTATTTTAATGATGTTCCCGACAGTCGTGTTTAGTTATACGCCCTATCTGCAGAATCTTCCATGGGTAATTGGTCACTGAAATACCAAGTAATTGTATTTTACACATAGATACCTATAATAATGTTGCTTCTATTGAGATTGCATTTAAACCTCTGATTCCCTAAATGAGGCGATAAAATCATAAGCATAATAATTATACAGCGTTCAGCAGGTTTTTGGTCTGATTTTCGATAACGTTTAATCCGCCTTGAACCATTGAATATTATGCACAGAATAATTATGTGCACCAAACTGGTTTATTATTTTAGAATTAACCAAGTTAATTAAATAAAAAGCTTCTTTACTTATGTGGAATCTATTCAAATATAACTTATATAAAAATAAAGAAATTGTACGTTGAATAACATACTTCAACATACATATTTTGAGTCACTAGCTTCTTTACTATGAATTAAAAACAAATATTTGGATCACATAAACTTTAATGCAATAAAATAAAATAACGAAAACATAAAAAAATAAAACTTACTTGACTTTGTCTTCTACTAGCATCCAAGTATGAAGTTGTAGTAATGTTTACTTCCATCATATTCGATGGTATATTAGGTAATATCACACCTAACGCCATATATTTGCGGCATTTTATTCATTAAAATAATTCGAACCCACAATCCTGTATTGCTAGTGCCGGAAGCTTTAGAAATTCATTTTACAATTTGTGAAATAAAATACTTTCATTATATAGATACTTGCTTTGCGGCGTTTTCATACATTATGTAGGAAAATGATAAATAATATTATAAACGTAGCTACCTCGCCGAGTGCTCTTTATTTACATGATTATTTATAAATATTTATTCAGACAAAGATATTCCATTAAATTTAATAAACATATTATGGCAACTTAGAAAAACATAAAAGAAACAATATTAATCATACTATGTAATACAATTTTTAAACCAATTAAAAAGCATGATTCGAAAGCAATTATGAAAAATTTGAACACGCATAAAAAATAACGTATCCAATTAATCATAATTGTTTGAGTTTCAGCAAATCGTTGAGGCAATTTCTGAAACCTGTGAATATTTGCTGAAAAACCCGCAACATTAAACGGCATCGACCACAAAACGACTGCAATTCACAACACATGCCACCACATTGAAAATTATACACAAAAACTCATGAAAATATGTAAATTCACCTTTTTCTAAAGACGATAACAGGACCTTCTTATTCGTTTTTATATCTTTTATGTACATCTTTTATCTTAATAATAGGTGGAAGAGGCATAGTTATACAATTCGTAGGAGAGCATGGCGCCCTCTCCTCCTTAAAAGGTATAATTACAATTTATATAGACATTTTTAAGATGTTTCTAGGCCGTCTTGCTTAAAAATACGCACACAAAATTTCATTGTAAGCAAAATGAAGATAATGATTTCAAAGTGCTGCTCTGCAGCGAACCCTTCGAATCCTGTGGAAAGCAAGATAGAAACAGGTGTTCGAAGGGAAATGACGTCACAAACTTCGATAAGGAAACTGAGTGGTTTATTTTGAGTTTAACACGATTTTCAAGAAAATTATTAAAGTTGTTCGAATTTTAAAGATTTACTTGTGTAACTTATTTAATTAAAAGTTAATCAAAATGCAGAACAAGTTTCTTAATGTCACCGAAATTTGTCCCTAATAAACCAAAGTCGGAGAAATGAAAAAATGAATTTTTTTATTATTTCAAAGTTAAATATAATCCACTACGTTTTAATTACGTACTAATTGAAATCTTTTGGAGAAATTTGTCAAAAATTCATACCGCAATCAACGTGATTTGTAATACAAACGTGGTAATAAAGCAAACAAAATAACCAAATAATCAAACAGAAAACACAGAAAATTGTTTTGCCAACAGGTTAATATAAAGTTAACTCTTATTTAATAAATAATATTTTCAGTTGTAATGATTAACAACACACGGATTATAAATAATTGGTTATAATTTTACCCTAAAAATATTGTGACACTGATCTACCATGTTTAATTTTGATTAACGACCTTTGCGGTAATAATTATGTACCTATTGCATATTTTAGTGTTTTTGGATTTGAAGAGAATTTCTAATTAATTTCAATGAGCTTGCGAACATCCTATGAGGATACCTATTTTGCTATAATTAGAGCTCATCGGCTAATCTCCGAAGTGTTGTAATATTTGTCTACTAATTTAAGAGTATGCGACCTTAACATACTTACTGGAGGATTTGGTTGATTGAATTTTGTATTGCCTCGCTTTGTTAATTAGAAATGTTACTCACATAATTATTGACTGTTAATTGTTAATCCATAATTAGTTTAATCGGGATAAACACAATGTTGCATTTTCGATTTCATCCATTGATGATGTATAACACAGTAGTACTAAAACTACGTATATATATACATTATTATAGCATTAGGCTTGGAAATATACAAGCTAGACCCCTCACTCTCGAAAAATTATGTTTACTGGTTTGTTCTTATTTACACTTTAGTTGCCCTCATCTACTGTGTTTTGTGTCGAAACTTTCATTACGTTGCAGCTTTTGGGCTTTGCCTGTTTTTCTTTATGTACTTCACTTTCTTCTTTTTTAAGAAACAGGAAAACAAAGAGATTTTAATAAATTAAAACATAGAAACAAAAACTAGAAAGTCGATTAATCAGAAGCAATCACCATAATTAATTTGAAATATTTAGATAATCTTAAGAATGAGAAGGAGTGCAATTCCAATATGACATTTTTTTGCAAAGAAAAAACTAAAACAGTCAATCTAAATACCTAGTTAAATTGTTCATTATGGTTTTAAAAGTTTTTATTGGAAAATTTTTCGATTAACTTTCAATTTGCAAAGCGCTGTGTAGTTTAACTTCATTTGGCGAACTACTACCTACCCTTGGGGCGTGTGGACTTCGTGCTCTCTCTTTATGCTTATGTTTCAATAATATACTAAAAGTGCCGATTTTATATAAAACTGAGGTTACAAATCAAGAAAATTACCGGTATTACCGCTTACATTCTGCAGTTCTAAAACTTGTAATCTAAGTTATCAAATTCTAGAATATAATAAACTTTTCGCTAACAAAAATAAAAGACACTCCTAAGCGTATAACATTTCTTGTTGCAAACTTTAACTGCAATTTTACATAATTGTGTAATTCGTTGACAAACCTATTGACTACCGCTGCATTCTTCCCTCTAAACTTTCTAAACAATGCATTTAAAGCTCTTGCATATTTACTACCGGGATGATTACATAGTTAACTGAACAGCAGTTCACCTTCTCTGTTGCTCTATAGGATGGAATGTTCAATTATGCCGTCTGCTAAAACTACTGTTGACATGAAAGATTAAATGGTTTAATTTCCATTAAAAATTATTATAAATTGCAGATCGTACATTTCAAAATTTAAATTTAATTTAATTTAAATTGTAGTTTAATCGTATCCGCATTTTTAGACCAATAAAAATATGTCAATTTACATAATTTTTGTGAATTAATGAAACGTTTACATATTATTCGTTGGAGAGATAAAAGAGAAATATTAAATCGTCAATTTCATTTTAGATCTTGCCCATTTTCCTCAAGCTTAATTTTAAATTTCGCTTGAAAAGTATCTGACTATTATCTTTTCTTAGCATGGTCTTAATAAAGAATTGGATTGCTACAGTTGTGCGGCCTGAAGACCGTAATTAGGAAAATAATTTTAAATTTACTTTGTATTTACAATTAATTATTTAATGCTTACGAATAAATATATTGACTACATTTATAATTTATTAAATTGTAAAAACATCATATACACCGTCCAAGTTTCGGTGACGTAGTATTCCGTATAACCTCACTATCTGAAATTACTCATTACGATTACACATCGTCACTTTCGCTTATAGAATTCTATTCAATTACTATTCACTAATTTGGAGGTGACTGAGAATTTAACCCACGTAGAGCCTGTAGGCCAATTCTCCCTACACTACAACAAACTACTTAAATACTGCCTCGAGACAATTTGTAACTTTGGAAAATTGTCTCACAGCAACAAATTTAGATTGCAAACGTTTTTTATGCGGTTGACGTCTCTTGAAAACAAAATAGGTAGGTATGCTAAAAGGTTGCAATATTTTAAATCATTAAGTAATACCAAATTATTTCCAAAAATTAAAATTATTGACGAATACAATGAAATGATGAACTTTCCTAGGTTAATTAAAAGATTCACCCCACTAAACATTTTTTGATACTTGAGAATTTTATTTATTGTTTGGAATTATCAGCGATTAAATATGATTTCTGTGATGGTTATTATATTCTACGTCGTCAAGGTATAATGCTAATTCAATTTTTGATATTATCAATCGAGAATTTTGGAAACTGCTGTCTAGTCGCGATTCAAGCTTAATTATTGACCCACTACTGGGTAAGTGGGAATAACCTTTGGTTCAATGCTTTTTGGATTAGCATATCTTTAATTATACCTATGGCATCCTTTTTTTTGCATTTTGAAATTGGGTTCAGAACTAACTGTTCGTACCCAATTGCTCTCATCAGAATTAACATTTCCACACTACTATATTATTATACTGCTGGAGGTTGAAAATAAAATTAATGAATAGAATGTCAATTACTTAATTTATTTGCTAAAAAAATATAGCAAGGAAAATAATAAATTCAATAAATTTTATAATAATTATTACGAAAATAAATAAAACTTAAAATAATATTTTTGAAAAGCTATTTCTTTTTCTGATTTATTTCAATCAACAGAATGTTTGGATCATTATTATTTTTTTAATGAAGGATGACATTACAAAAGTAACAAACTGTGTTCGAATAAAATTTGCACTAGAATGAATAAATATTTTAAATCACATGAAATTTTTAACTTGATGGATAAATTGCTGTAGGCATTTATTTCGGAAAACTTTTAATAATGCTAAGTCTATTAAGTTCTTATAAGCAATTCAAAATGATGTTAAATTAAATTTTTTAGAAAAACTTCGAATCAATATATGCATCAATTAGGATAAATAATTATAGGGTAGACTAGGAAGATAGCGTTTATTGAAGAGAAGAATAGATTAAAGAGGAAGTGACCTATATTAAAGGGAGCTTACTTCCGGCTTGATACATCCGACATAGATAACATATTATAACTTTTATTAAATTCAAAATTTAGATAAAACTGCAAATTTGGTCATTAAAGCTCAGATAAATTTAAAATTGTTTTAACATTTTTAACTCGAAATTTATTACCAAAATTTTGCACTAAATGGAATTACTCACTGTCATTTCTTTCTGAAGAAAGGGAAACCGCATTTCAAAAGTTTAGTTAAAAAAGAAACTTTGATTCAGGTTTGTCATTGATGAAGCAATAGTATTTCCAATTAGTTTTCCAAGTTTTCTGTTTGTTGCCCCAAGTTTTAAACGAGGAGTTTTTTTAATTTTCTTCTCGAAATAAATCGCAAAGATTAGAAAATTTTTTAATATTATAAATAAATTTCGTTAAATGTACCTACATTTAGCCAGAATAATTGAACCACACCTAAGAAAATAATTCATTTGAAAAGGTTACAATGTTTTCAACTACAAGGAAGGATTTAATTTGTTTTAAATTTTAGAGGACTTATGGTGAACAAAATATATTGCTTTGTTTATCAGCTTCCAAGTCATACATGATAAATCCTTTGTGAGAGCTCATACCTACCGGTTTAATTAGTACCATAAATTTTAATGAATTTATGTTTGTTTCAGCTTTTTAACAGCTTGAATAAATTTTTAATTTACAAAATGTAGTAAACAAATTACAATAGATAACGTATAGTATGGGTCTATTAACGAAACCTTTAAACTAAAACTATCGTAAATGGAAATCCAAAAAATCTGCTTTATAAGATCCCCACTTTTTAAGTGATATTTTCAAATTATATTTATTTAAATATATAATCAAATAGTCAAAATATAAAATGTAATGGAATATTGAACAAGTGAATCATAAGAGGATGCTTCAAAGGTTTTTATCAATTATCCTAATTTTCCTGTATTTTTGTTTCTATATTTTTGCTTCATTAATTCTAACTATTTCTCAATGAGTTTGATTTTTATCACAATTGCTACCTTAAAGGTTTTGCTTGAAGATTTTCTGGAATTTTTCAAAATTTGTTTTAAATTTTCTTTTTAAACTATTATGAAATAATTTTCAATTATTTTATTTTATATTTCTTTTTAGAATTATTAAACTTAACTGATAATAAGCTAGGTAAGCCGAGGTAAAAGTATAAAGATCTGTTAAGTTATCTTTAGCTCTTTGCGATTTTATCCGTTTGTATAATTTTGTAAATTCGAAATAATTGTAATTATTTTTACAAAATATAGATTTAAGCGTAAAATCAGTTTAAACTGTTTGTTTATAGCTTTATCATAATAAAATTTCATATTTTAGCGCTTATTTAAGTTTTGTTGATATTATAATTTTACAAAACATCCGATAATTTTACACCCCATTACTTGATATACATAATAATTCATATTATACACTTTATTAAGCACAATGTAATTGTTGTAACGTGGTGAGATTTAAAGAAATTTTATATATTTTCTAAAAATCAGTTGAGTACAGCGTATTTATGGCTTTATTTAACGGCAGTGGCGTTTCAAAAAAATTTCATGTATTTTACGCAATAATTTATTTTCACTTTTTTTAACTAATGCCTTTTATTCTCTTAATTTTATTATAGTTGTAAAAAGATTTAAAATTAGTGTATTATTCCAATATTAAATAATAATTAAAAAAAAGTTGTGGTTCCAATTATTCTTAGTTTTATTAAAGTTTTATAAAGATTTAAAATGAGTGTATCATTCCAATACTAAATTATAATTTAAAAAACATGTGGTTCACATAGCAAGTCGCATTGTAATGTGTATTTTCATTTTGTTTTATTAGAATCAACATATAAATATTCCCAAGTTATCTAAATTAGCAAGTTTAACTTGGCTGCTCCAGACTTTGTTGTTCGTTTAGAAACTTTACAGTTTTGAAGCTTAACAAACAAGAGGTGTCTGAAGTTGTTTTACAATTTACACTGAGCTTAACATTGTGTGTAATATAAAGTAATTACGACATTCGAATGTTTGGAACTACGTACTTGTACAAATGTATAATTCAATGTTTAATTTCTTGATTTCTGCTTATTAAATAATCTCGTTGGGAGAAAATATAAAATCAACAGCATTCATCTAGCAATGTTTTTTGGTAGCGCCATCTAGTTTTAATTCTATAATCAGGCTTTGAATTTACTCAAATGTCCGAGATTAAAAACTGTAATCAATTATAAATGACAGATTATGGTATTATTGGAACTTGAAATTGTGATGTAAAAAGTTCCTTTACATTGGAGAAATGTGAATTTAACCAATTATTCTATTTTAATTCAAATTAATTACTTCCGAAACTGATTTAATTCGTATTAATGGTGTTTAGAAATTTCTTGAAATTTAGAACAATACAAGGATGCATTGTCAGGATAAGACCACAAGATGCAAAGCTGCAAACGCATTCCTTTTGGTTATTTGGTGTTCTAACCGAATATTTGCAAGTTCTTAGACGTCTAAAGCATTCTGTTCCTTAATGTTGATAAATTAATTCACTGTATCCAAGTAAACTTATGTTTGCATTTCTTTATTCACTACATAACTTTAATGAAAAATAATAACAATATCAAGTTTAGTGTTCACTTTTATTTTAAACTTTTTCTCATAATATAAGATATCATATTTTTTCAAATTAAACAAAAAAGTTATTTTCAACTTAATTATTTCTTTAAGAGAAAAATTTACTAAAACTTTTATTGTTTTGTTCCGTGATGAGTTAACTCTTAAGTTTTTATTTATTTGGAAGACTATTGAATTTATTGGCAGCCATGAAAGGAAACCTTTCCCATTAGTTTAGTAAGATTAACGACAAATTAACAATAGTATTAACTACAAGTATTATTTTAATACTTTCGCCGGTTTGAATACTAAAACCTAATGACTCGTACCAACCTGCCTGTAACCCATTCAAATAGTAAACGATTAATTTGATGACGTAAGGTTGTTCTATAATGCAGACCTTAGTAATGAATGGATCTACTCGCATGCAATTAACTTTTTGGAACCACGATGGCTTTTCTGAGACTTTGCCAAAATCTTAGGTATGCATACACATCAACTTCTTGGATAAAGCAAAACAAAAATATGTTGATAGTTTTCAATTAGTTTTCAAAGTTAAAAATCAAAACAACTTGTCAGTGCGTTTTATTTAAGCATCACACTAGTTTCCTGTCAGTGATCTAACTAAAATTGCTATAAACCCTCCTTGGATATCGGAAGACGTTCTAGAGCTTTATTAAACCAACGAGATAGAGATCATTAATCAGCAACACATTAAAATTATAAATGGAAGTATCCTCATCTTATCCCCAAATGGGAGGCAATGGAAGATAAGAACATTTCTTAGACATCGAACTATATACTCGTGACAAACTACTTGATTCATTTTTGTTGACAATTGGCAAGAAGTCAAAAGAGTGAAACTAAAAGCACCGATATAATACGTTAACGATTTCTTAAACTCACCCTGTACATTGTGCATGCCTTTTACTAAATACTCGCTATTACGTAAAACGTTGCCCGGTTCACCATTTATAATCTCGATGCGGCTTTGTAGCGAATTTTTCTTTTTGTACTTTTGAACTTTTGAAGTTAGTGGCAAACTTTCTAGGGACGATCTTACGCATTGAGCAATTTATTGTAATCCTCGAAATTCATCAACTTAAAATCATTTCTGATGTCATACCGCCTGATGAGTTTGTTTCTAATATTCTGAAAATCGAAAGTGTACTACAGTACTCACAACACCTGAAAACCTCCTTACATTTTTTTTTGAATTTTGTAAAATGAATTTTAATTTCTGATAAATATATTATTTTGATTAGAAGTTTGTTTGAACAAATGTGGTAGTTCCAAACTCTTATTGAAACTTAAAATTTTATTCCATTAACTGTGAATTCTTTCATTATTAATTTTTACTAGGCAGCTTGGATGCAAACCGAAGTAGTTGATTTCTTAGGTTAGCAACAATGATGAAGCTGACCATATTGTATATTAATGTAAGTTTACGACGACCATATTTCCATTTAAAGCAAATTAACTTGCTTATCAATATTTATAAGGCGACGGTGATGATGGAAATAGGTAAGTAACAAACATTTAAACGAAAACGATTTAGTGAAAATTTGAGATATTCAAGTAATAAATGTAGTTACCGAATAAGTTGATTTTAATATTAAAATATTTATATTAAAAATGAAGTAGATGCTGAGTCTCGTTATTGCTACTCTGAGCTTATTCAACTTTGTGCTGTAACAGAAAAGTACTTAGATACAAATCAATAATAACTTTGATGTACCATCTAATGGACTACACGAGGTGTATACAGAAATAGTTGGTTCAAATTTAGGATATACCTGCTTAAAATATCTAAAAGTGCTTGCGTGATGAAAATGAAGCTCCTTGCAGTTGTTAAAGGCTTTAAATTTGTAAGTTTTAAGTATTTTGAAAATAAGTTTACATTTTATCCTTCGAGTGCTTTTAAGCATTTTAAAAGGAAATTAACAACTCTTACTTCTATTTGAAGGTCAAAACTAATTTTTAATAAGCTTGGAAATAGGTTTAAATTAATTACACTTTAAACGCTTCTATTTAGGTTTCTGAATTAAAGTTTTTCTTAACTCAACTTTGAAGTTTTTATTAAATTAATAATTTTAGAACAAATCAAAATGAAATTAAAAGTCCATGACGGCAATTAGCTTAGTTATAGAAAATTATCTCTGTTACGATACATATATATACATTGAGCAAAATTTAGTCAGCAATGCAGTAATTTGCTTTTACTGAACTCTAGTCATTCATTATAAATTCTGAAATCCGGAACCCCTTCGTCATAATTTAGTCTATGGGTGTGACAGTTTAGAGTACTTGTAGGACATTTCTGTTATAAACGTTGACTTGTAACTTTAAAATTTTAAATCAATTGAAAGAACTCGACACCCTAAATTAGAACATCATTGTTTTTCTATGCACTCAACAAATCTGCATTAACATTTTGCAAATTTTTTGTTTTAATCGATCCGTCGTATAATTTAGGTGTGACACATCTCTCAGTGAGAAGTGCATGATTAATATGATTACTTACGCTTAATAAACATTGTTTTATTGCAAAATGCCATGAGAAAAGCAGAGAATTCCAACCATTTCAACAAATTTATAGCGTTAATGTGTAAGTAAGGAATGTTTCATCTTACCACGCAGTTATAACTCATCTTTTAGCTATTTCACTTTATGTTAAGCACAAAAACAATCTCGTCTTGTTAAAATTAACTTCCAAACTTTGGTAATTAAATAATTACAAGAAAAAATATTTAAGAAAATCTTGCTCCATCACTGGTAATCAAATACTTCTCAGGTGAGTTCAATTTGTTGCAAAAGACACGGTTTAATCTTATTAGTCAAATCAAATTTTAATTCGATGAACTCTGAAAGCTTAAGGTGGTTTTCAAATTCTTGCACGATGATTGGTTTAAAATTAAACCAGACTTTGAAGAAAACATGTTTATCTAATTTAAATTAAAGTTAATATTTACTTTTAAATTGAATTACCCTATAATATTCGTTTAATTTTAGCAAATTTGCAGTAGGAACTTATTTCAGGATGTGGATACAGCCAAGTTACTTATTAAGTTGTAAAACTTAAACAGTTTTTCTACCATAAAATTTACTTAGCTAAAATTACATTTTCAGGACGATTTTCATTAAATTATACCAAAGGGTAGAACGGTTGTTGTTCGGACCTAAATAAAATTGAAAAGCAATTAAGAGAATTCGTTTCACATACCATTACTCGTGTAATAGGTTCGGTTCATATTAAATGAACCATTGTGTGATACGACGTTCTAAGAAAAGAGTACTTAATATATAAGAGGGAAGCTATTTAACCTTTATATTACCACATCTGATAGCAGAGGTACCTTTTTGATTTTACACTTAAATGTAACTGATAGATAACTTGCAAAAACTATTTCAAAGCAGTTTCTGATAGTTGACCATATACCTGGATGTTTGAAAATAGGTTTTTATGTTATCACTTTGTAAGCCTTATAATGTGGTAACTGCCACTTACAAATTTCTATATTTTTTTATTCAACAAATTAATATGCGTGCAGGTCATGAGTGGCCGGTTTCGTTCGGGTGTAATTCAATGTTTTTCTATAAGCAAAATTTGTGTGGATCCAAAAAATGTTTCTTATTATTAACAATAAAATCTATGAAATTTTAATAACAATTAGGTTAAATTAATAATTAACTATGTATGAAACCAGATAGAGCACACTCTTAAATTACAAAAACAAGTAATACACTAAACTTGTAGTGTCTTGAAATAATTTTGTTGCTTAATTTATACTTTCGGAAAATTAATTTTCTCATTTTCCAAGCAGAACTAAAAACAAAGATAAATTGCAATTTATTGTAAATTAGGTGAAGAAGCAGAGGCATAATTTTGTTTTCTTGATGACTTCAGTGTTGCAACAATAATTAGATGATTTTAGGGCATTTGCAATCTCCATCTCCTCCAATAAGTCCAACACCTTACCACTTCTCTTCTCATTGTAGAGAACGGTGACCAAATTGGGAATTGGCGGGTCTGTTTTGTGTTTTTTCCCTTGACCTCGACATTCTTTCTTGACTAACCCACGCAGTTGACCTTACAATTAATCAAATTTTTTCAATTTATGTATGTTTTGCAAGTTATTAACACTCAACCTTATATAAATTTTTTAGTATTCAACAATTATATAACTTTTGTAACTGCAAATTAGTTATGCTTGTTAAGTGGCTGTCAGCTGGCGATTACAGCTATTTTACCTGTGAGTATGAAATTAGTTATAACAGCTAATTGAGTGTTGCAACTAGGTTTGCTAACTTCTACATAGATGGCATTAATCTATAATAAAAATGTAGTAACTGGCTAGCAGCACTTAATGATAGCTATTTCGCAGTAATCTGTAATCAAGGACCAATGATTGACTGTTTAATATCAGTTATTTGGCTGCGAGCTTCCAATAACAGCTTAACAAATTCACACAAGAAATTGAGCATTATTTTTTTGTAGTAAGCAGCTTGGTAAATTTCTAGTAAGGAAATGGTTATATTTAAAAATGAAAATAAGGAATAATATGCTTTTGATAATGTTAGGTACTTGGCTAAACCTGGATAAATTTTTTTACAATAATCACTGAATGAGAAAGAATTGCGAAAACGATGATACAAGGCTTGATTGTGGTATTTTTAAACTAAACTTTATAATCAAAAGATTAACGCAGTAGTAGCATAGAACAACGTTATCTACAATAACAAAACTTACTTTTTTCAATACTACTGAGGCTTAATAAAATTCACCTAAGCCCCTACAAGCTTAGTCTTTGATACACAGAAAGTGAAAGGATACAAAATAAATGACGTGACGTTGTTTTAAGCAGCTTTAACTAAAACCTCATCTTGGTGAGTTTATTTTCAAATCAAAGTGGATTGTAAACCGTCTTCGAAAACCTACACAAGTTTATCGGAGATTCCAACAGCAAAATCTTTACATTGCATAGCTCGCCATATCTACCAATTAGGTGCAAAACCCTTTCTAATAAAATTATCCTACTTTTCGAGCTGTAAATATGCTATGCGATATAAGCACGTGAATACGATAGGTTACATACACAAGATGTTAGTGAACAAACAAATTGGTTTAGCTCACCAAGAGGAAACAGTAATTATTTATACGTATATTCCAGCATCATTAAAATACATTATGAATTATAAAAACTGGTATTTTTTAGAAGAATGACATTATAATAATTCCTGAAAGACTTATTTCGTAGTTTCACACTGGCGGCTACTAGACGTGGGCACTGGGTATCCTCATATGAAAAGATTAAATAAAATATTATATAGTTACTGATATATTGTAGCCAATCAATTTTTACTAATCCAATTAAAATTTTTTAGTTTCTCAATTTAACTTTCGTCGTGTTTTATTGATCTCATTTGAATATAATTTTAAAGTTTTTGCGTTTAGAAAGCAGAAAGTTAATCTAACTTTTAAGCAATTATTATTAGCGTAGGATATTCAAAAATAAAAACAGGGAAGCAAATTTGCTACGCATAATAATAAAAACTTCAACATAAACAGTTTCCCTATGTAATTCAGTACCTAACTTTTTCCTATAATTCATGCAACTTTTGTAATTGAAACAGTTAGGACGTCAGTAACAGTGCAATTAGTGGCTAAATTAACGCTTGTGAACCTGACTCCAGCTGTTTTTCAGTTACCAAGTTTACCACTTTGCGACAGCAAACGATTATCCTGCACGGTGCTAGCACTACAAATTTGTTCACTTCATTTGTGAGATATCGCATGCTTGGACTACAAGCAAATACGTGCATTTAGCGTGCGTTATTGCATTCCACGGTACTGCAAAAGAAACACTTCGTTAGATTGTCTCTAGGTAATTCCTGAAACACACATCTTCACTTCGCCGCTGTTTTCCTTCGCTGTGACAGCTTGAATTTTTTTGACAGCTCAGCATAAATTGTCACGGCAGAGGATTTTCAGCTTATAAGCAAATTGACTCACCAATATCAAACTTTTTGCTGATTTGGTGAGACTTTTTCAAATTCGTTCATATTATTTTTGATCTCATGACTTTTCACAATGTTTGCTTTATATAAATTAAACTTTATTATAATGTGGGTCATAATACATCCATCTTTATTTAAAATTCAGTTAGTTATGTACAGTACGTATTCTAATTTGCCTACTTATGTACAATATTTACTTTACTAATTAACACATGTGCCATTACAAAGTGTCATTATGCTGTAGAATTAATTGTAATAATATATAGCTAAATTGTTCTAAATATTTCGTTTAGCTTGATCATACCACATTACCATCAAATTGGAAAATTTCTCTAAAAACAACTTCATTGTGATATTGTGCTACTGCGAATAAATCCAATAAAAGAATTCACAAAATAAAATAATCTCTGCAATAAAGAAAAGTACGCACTCAAAAAGTATTCAGTGCAGTTTAAAATACACTCACTAGAACTATGAGTATGAATATAGATTTCTAAGTGCGCTGCTGCATTCTATAAGCTTAATTAAATTAATATGTTAATCTAATATGTAATCGTGTAATAGTAGTTTATGCAATGACTGGAAAATGAACGGTTGAACGAGTAGACAGATGTCAATAATCCTTTCCCACGAATTGCGTGTAAGTTTTTACCTAATTTCGGTAAATATCGTAAACTTACACTAAAATCTCATTACTTTTTTATTGTTTTGCAGAAACGTAAGTCGCCGGTCGGTTGGGTTCAGTTTAGTAAATAGCAATATGTAACGTTGTAAATGCAAGTTTGTATAGTTGCATGTAATTTTTGCTGGTGCTGATATTGCACCCGCTAGCTGATAAATTAATAAATTTACCTCTCTGAATCTTCTCTTGCTTACAATATTTCACTATGGGTCGGAATCTGTATCTTTTATCTGCTTCATCGGTGTACTAATAAAGCAAATTTTTTTAAATTCTTTTATTTGTTATGTCTAGCACTCATTTATTTAATATCTGCATTATTTTCTCTCCGGTTAGTTGCATACAAGTACCTGAGTAAAGAAACCTATGCTACTGCCAATATTGTCTATATAATAACTATATATAATATAATAACTACTGCCGAAAAGATTATTGCGAAATGTGGGAGTTACTCGAAGTTTTCCTTACTTCTTAACAAATTCTTACGATATAAAATGTTTTGAATACTTATGTATAAAAAAAATAATGTATAGAGTCAAGAATAGAAAGAAAAAAAATTAGTAAGTTATTTATGTAATTTGTTTTGTTGTTCTCATTTATTCGATAAAAATGTTTTTCAATTTATGAGGCGTAGATATAATTATTATTTATTTATATATAATTCCCGAAACAGCTTTAATATATTATTTATAGTTACTTAAAATATTTTGTAAATAATAAAATTCAGTTTAAAACGTAAATTTCTACCAGGAAAAATATTTTACATAATCTATGTGTTATATTTTATAAGAGGGATTTGAAAAATAATACTTTTCAAAATGCACTATCCCCATTTCCTAGAAAAGAAAGCAAATTGAGAAAGGTATTTGTAAACTAGGAAATCATATTTGCACTAAAACTAAAGTAATAACGTTATGTGCTGCACAAACAGTGACATACCGATAAAACTAGCGTAAAAGACTGCTACAGCAGACATGGAATTCATCTAATGGACATAATTTTTAAAAACTGGCTGTTTCCATTCAACAAAGCTTTGAAATACATTTTCCCATTTGGTATAACCATAAAAGCTATTTCTAATGCGAGACAAGGCAATTTAATTTAAAAAATAATTTTATAATAATTATTATTTCGTCCAGTTCTACATTTTGCCTTTCAGACCTTTGTTACTATTTCACTGCAAATTTATAATATTAAAGATTTTAGGTTTCTTACCATTTCATGATATTGAATTATCCAGCGTACACCCTGCAACAAAATAAAATAATTTTATTGTTGTATATAATTATTATATTAAACTTTCGTTATTTTCAGAGCAGGTAATTACAAAAAGTTTAATTAATTTTTGTTTTTGTTTCAACAAATCAAATGTAACAACGTCGTGTGCTTTCAGTGATACCTAGTTTATTAATTAAATTACCCTACAAGTTTCGAGTGTGCTCTTTGATATGTTTTGTACAATTTTGTGGATGGTAATACTTACACTGAAAATAATCTCATCTTACGATCAGAATTGTAATTTATTGCATTGCGTTTTGTACATAACAGCTTAATATTGTTTGTGGAACAAATATAACGCAACCTTACAATTTACCTTGTTTTAAAATTATAATTTAGAAATACATAGATTCGTTATAAATACCCAGTTGTTTCAGCAAATAAACCGAGTCGTTTATCGAGTGGGCGTTTTTCTAATGGTTACGAATAGCGCATTAAAAGTTCTTTTATAAACATGTTAAGTGGTTTAAATTAAAAAATATGGATTACTTTCGAATAATGAGATAAAAAAAATTGCGGAAATTTATAATTCGCTCAGATTTTCAAATTTAAAAAGAGAGTTAAGCACATAAAAATTAAGCAACCATAAAAAATGTGTAGTGGCTTTGCACAATATTTTCATTTGCGTTGAGCATTCAAGTGAACACGATTATCATCAGTTAAATTCGAAATACAAAACACCAAAACTTTTTTTTTAATTTACATTTAAACAATATGACTGACTAATACGGGGATTAAATTAATAGGGTTTTATTTTTTTTATTCTGTGGGGACTTTTTAAAACTTGCACGTTAATTAAATTTATGTGATATATTATTTAAAAAGTTTCTTGTATAAGTAGTTTTTATCTGTACAATCCCCGAATATCAAAGTCAACCGTGGGAATTAAAACTTTTGAAAATGTTTGCAAAAGTTTGACAACTTTTCAAAGTGTCTAAACATTTTAGTAAAAGTTACCACAGTGTGAGTTTTCTATATCTTCTTGGATTAATCTGAGAGACTTGCAGTTTCTCAATTAGTTAATCGTATGTCACATGAATTGTGGGATAATTAAATCATTCTAAAAGTTGGTTCAAACTAACTTCAAAAAGTAGAAAGTAAAAGAAAATTCAATGATTTGATGAACGTTGCCATAAAGTCAGAGTCGTATCAAAGCAACTTGTCATCTTGATGCAACTTTTGGTGCATTACAAATAATACAGAAAAATCACCAAAACAAGTTAGTGTTTATATCATCGAATAGTTATAAATCATCTCTTTATATATCTTCACATCTTCACTCAAGGCGAGTGAAAAATGTAAGGCTATTTTTTTAGGTCTGTTCGACGTAACATATTAAAATTGACATGACGTATAATATAGCCATTGTACCTCAGCCTTTACAAACGACAATGATGTTTGTCTCAAAAAAAGTTTCAAATTTTAAAAACATTTTGATTTCCTGCTATTCTGATTATTATTAATATTTAACAAATGCAGTAGTATACTTTCCTTAAGTAGAATTTTATGTTCTTGACATTTATTTGTATCTGATTTTCCATATAAACAACCGATAATGTATGAGTAAATTGACAAAATATTGAAAACTGTCAAATTTGTGTAAAATTGCAGTATTTATTTTAAATTTAGTAGTTCACTGATATTTTATAAAAAATATACGTATATCTGGTTTCAATTCTTTTATATTGATAATTAAAGTTTTTCTTCCGTGTGCATTATTAAAGTTTATTAAAATATCTGTACTAATGTTCGAGTTGCTTTTAATAATAATTATGTGAATTTGCTTACTCGGGATACTCAGGGGAGTTAGTCGTGGTTTCCTCAATGAAATAGTAACTCTTAAGCGTCACGCAGTTTTACTTGTTTGCAACACGTGAACGCCTAAAATAGAAAACTAAAATAACAAGCCAATTCCAAATACAATATTTAATCAAAAATCTTAAATTTACAAGTAGGAGTAATCCTTAACTAAAGGTATAGATTGCAATAAACTCTTTTAATAATCTGCAATCTCATTAATGCAATCTAAATAAAACTCGTAAGGTAATTTAAAATTCCTTTAAGTTTTTTGTTTATTACATTTTAAAAAAATATAATTTTTTTGCTTTTCGTTGAGTTATTCTAATTGGATCTCACAAGACCTCTCAAACATTTTGAATTTCAAACCAATTAGTTCAATTGTCAATTTTTTTACAAAAATTAAGTAAACCGTGCTCTACTTCAACTTAATTACTTTAATGCTTATCCGCAGCAATTTATCTTAAGATTTTACTGTTATGTATTTCTTACGCCTACGTTTAATGTAAATGATATATATTAGAAAACGATTATCACAGCGTTTGGTTATTGTTTCCTATGGAAATAATTAAAATGGTAACTAAATATTATTTGTATAGTAACCAAGAAACGTAGGTACTATAAGATTTTGATCACAAATTTTGAACTTTGTTCTCCGTGGAAAACAAAACAACTTTCATAATTAACACAAACACAATATATGAGACATATTATATTTATATATGTACCAATCTATAAAATCACAGTAAAAAATAAGACTTTAGATAAACAAATTGATGTATAATTAAATAACCTTTACCATATTCTATTGAAACCAACCGTATTGTTCACTTTTTTTATTGAAATGTTAACTTTTTGTGTGTTTAATTGAATGTTTAAAAAAATTAAATTAGAAATAATAGAAAAGAAAAAGTCGACATATTATATTATAACAATCAACTGTTTGTTTGAGTAAATTGTTCGGTTAGGAAACTTTTTATATTGGGTAGAAGCCTTTATTTGAGTCTTTTCAGGTTTAAATTAAATTTAACTTTTTATATGACTATGAAGCTGTTAGTGCCATTCATGCTTTTTAGGATTAATATATTTTCAATTAATAAAACACCGATTTTTACAAGCTAATGTTATCCAGCTGTGTTGGTATATTGAAATGTTGCACCAGTAAAAGCTGTCTATTAAGTGTTTGCTCTGTAATGTAGTGTAGGAAGTTGAGATCTGTCATCTTATATCATCATCAAGCCACATCCGTCTGAGGCATTTTGGAGAAACGATCGCATACCGTCCTACGCAGGCCAAGCGTTTGTAAGAAATGCATACAATTAATTTCAAGTTTTATTAAATTATATTTGATTTGAGTACTTCTGTATACTATTATACCTAACTTCATTTTCACATACTGCTTGCATTATTGTCTTAAAAACGCGTGCAGTGACTACGAATTTGCATTTTACACTAGCGTGGAGTATTCAATCTCAACATAACTCCCCAATCCCAATTGCTCTCTACTGAATCAATTCCTTATATTGTATTTAAGGTTAGCAGATAATGAAAGTGTAGAAATATAACTGTAATATAATATTTCAGATTATAGTAGACTTAAAGATAGATTTGGTGTTTACAGTAGCGATCATAAGTATGGTTGCACTTAGTTTTTGTGATAACTTTTTAAATTTCAAGGAAATTTTCCTAAATTTTCAAAATTTATTCTTTAAATACCTTGGAATTATAACACATAATTAAAATTATTTGAAAAATTTTATAAACAAGTAAAAATTTAAAAATCACAAAATAGGAAATATTTGCTTATAATAAAGTATTATTAAAAGCACTTAAAACAAAATTTAAAGTACTTTATTAAAAATATAAAGATTAAAAACAATTAATACTTTGTTGCATAACCTTTTGCGGCTATAACTGCTTTGCATCGAGAAGGCATAGAGTCAACAAGCTTACTAAACGCTCCAATGGAATCTTTTGCCATTCTCTCCTTAAAGCTTCTCATAACTAACTCCTATTTTGGTATGTCCCACTTCTAATTTGTCGCTCGAGCTCTTCCCACAAATGCTCTATAGGATTTAAGTCAGAAGACTGACTAGGCCACTCAAGTAGGCGGATATTAGCCTTCGCCATGTAACCTTTAACATGCTTTGAAGCATATTTCGGGTCATTATCTTGCTGAAACATCCAGCCGCGTGGCATTATTCTCTTCCCATGTGGTAGCATGTGATCTTTTAATATGTCAGCATACGTAAACCGATCCATAATACCATCGATTAAGTGTATAGGTCCAACACCATCACGGGAAAAGCAGCCCCACACCATGACACTTCCACCGCCGTGTTTTACAGTGGGAACCTGATACTTAACATCATATCTTTTATTTACTGGACGTCGAATATACTTAATACCATCAGAAGAAAACAAATTATATTTGCTCTCATCGCTCTAAAGAATTTTAGACCATTCTTGAACTCCCCAGTTTAAGTGATCTTTGGCAAATTTTAATCGGGCTATCCGATTCTTCTTCAAAATTATTGGTTTCTTAGAAGGACGCTTACCAAATAGTCCAGCTGACTTCAGTCGACGTTTCACTGTCGAAACACTAATATTATCTTCGCGATTCTCGTTAAAATCACGGACAATTTCGGTAGCCATTAAACGAGGATTCTTTACCGCATCACGAACGATCATTTTATCTTCCCGTCCGGTTGTTTTTCGTGGTCGCCCGGTTCTTGGTCGATTGGCCACTGATCCATATTGGTTTATTTTACGGATCCAACGACCTATAGTTTGATTTGGTATACCAAATTTGCGATTTGCTGTCCTTAAAGAGTCTCCATTTTCAATGATTTCAAAATCGCATTTTCAGATCTTCGGAATATTCTTTCGTCTTTACCATAATTCTTACTGTTGAAGCAACTACTCTAACAAGTTTATTTCGAAAAATTAATTTTATTTACAGTTTTGACGTTTTAAAGAATATGCCACTTTACTTTTGGACACTGAATAAGAAATAATTATATTTTTATACTGTTCACGTTATTAACAACATTAAATTTTATACGTCAAAATCTGTATTAGCCTACTTACTTTTAGGAATGATACAACAATTTGCAAAATAAGTTTTGCTTTTATTAATTTTGCTAAAAATTGAGTGCAACCATATTTATGAGCGCTACTGTATATTAATGTTTATGTTTAGTAAGTAAATCAAAACTACGCACTGACTTATTCGGTCATGCGAGGTTATTTCTAAATTATTTTGAATTTAGTATTGTAACTTTTCTTGGCAGTAGCGGCCATTATAGTAACTTTCTGTTTGTTGTTTTTACTTGCTTTGAGCAATACGTACTCTTTGGCATAAAATCAATTCAATTGCTTTGAGTAACTTCGTTTGTAAAAACTAACTTGTGTAATTTACCGAATACACAAATTTCAGGTAGGTATGTAATTATTGGAAAATAATAATAAGGAAAATTACCTGTATGAAACAACTTTTGTTGAAACACAAAAAAATAGCAAATTTCCCATTTTAAAAATAAAATTGTTTAGATAAAATATTAAAATTGTATAATTTTGCACGGCAGTATTAAGGCAAAAAAATTAGAATGAATATGTATGTTGTTGAAGTTGGTGTTAATCCTAAATCAGGATGGCCAACGCTGCGAGTTAAAATGCATAAAAGGGGAATAGGAATATATTGGGTAGAAGCCTTTATTTGAGTCTTTTCAGGTTTAAATTAAATTTAACTTTCTATATGACTATGAAACTGTTAGCGCCATTTATGCTTTTTAGGATTAATATATTTTCAATTAATAAAACACCGATTTTTACAAGCTAATGTTATCCAGCTGTGTTGGTATATTGAAATGTTGCACCAGTAAAAGCTGTCTATTAAGTTTTGGCTCTGTAATGTAGTGTAGGAAGTTAAGACCTGTCATCTTATATCATCATCAAGCCACATCCGTCTGAGGCATTTTGGAGAAACGATCGCATACCGTCCTACGCAGGCCAAGGGTTTATAGGAAATGCATACAATTAATTTCAAGTTTAATTAAGTTATATTTGATTTGAGTACTTTTGTATACTACCTAACTTCATTTTCACATACTGCTTGCATTATTGTCTTAAAAGCACGTACACTGACCACGAATTTGCATTTTACACTAGCGTGGAGTATTCAATCTCAACATAACTCCCCAATCCCAATTGCTCTCTACTAAATCAATTCCTTATACTGCATTTAAGGCTAGCAGATAATGAAAGTGTAGAAATATAACTGTAATATAATATTTCAGATTATAGTAGACTTAAAGATAGATTTGGTGTTTACAGTAGCGATCATAAGTATGGTTGCACTTAGTTTTTGTGATAACTTTTTTAAATTTCAAGGAAATTTTCCTAAATTTTCAAAATTTATTCTTTAAATACCTTGGAATTATAACACATAATTAAAATTATTTGAAAAATTTTATAAACAAGTAAAAATTTAAAAATCACAAAATAGGAAATATTTGCTTATAATAAAGTATTATTAAAAGCACTTAAAACAAAATTTAAAGTACTTTATTAAAAATATAAAGATTAAAAACAATTAATACTTTGTTGCATAACCTTTTGCGGCTATAACTGCTTTGCATCGAGAAGGCATAGAGTCAACAAGCTTACTAAACGCTCCAATGGAATCTTTTGCCATTCTCTCCTTAAAGCTTCTCATAACTAACTCCTATTTTGGTATGTCCCACTTCTAATTTGTCGCTCGAGCTCTTCCCACAAATGCTCTATAGGATTTAAGTCAGAAGACTGACTAGGCCACTCAAGTAGGCGGATATTAGCCTTCGCCATGTAACCTTTAACATGCTTTGAAGCATATTTCGGGTCATTATCTTGCTGAAACATCCAGCCGCGTGGCATTATTCTCTTCCCATGTGGTAGCATGTGATCTTTTAATATGTCAGCATACGTAAACCGATCCATAATACCATCGATTAAGTGTATAGGTCCAACACCATCACGGGAAAAGCAGCCCCACACCATGACACTTCCACCGCCGTGTTTTACAGTGGGAACCTGATACTTAACATCATATCTTTTATTTACTGGACGTCGAATATACTTAATACCATCAGAAGAAAACAAATTATATTTGCTCTCATCGCTCTAAAGAATTTTAGACCATTCTTGAACTCCCCAGTTTAAGTGATCTTTGGCAAATTTTAATCGGGCTATCCGATTCTTCTTCAAAATTATTGGTTTCTTAGAAGGACGCTTACCAAATAGTCCAGCTGACTTCAGTCGACGTTTCACTGTCGAAACACTAATATTATCTTCGCGATTCTCGTTAAAATCACGGACAATTTCGGTAGCCATTAAACGAGGATTCTTTACCGCATCACGAACGATCATTTTATCTTCCCGTCCGGTTTTTTTTCGTGGTCGCCCGGTTCTTGGTCGATTGGCCACTGATCCATATTGGTTTATTTTACGGATCCAACGACCTATAGTTTGATTTGGTATACCAAATTTGCGATTTGCTGTCCTTAAAGAGTCTCCATTTTCAATGATTTCAAAATCGCATTTTCAGATCTTCGGAATATTCTTTCGTCTTTACCATAATTCTTACTGTTGAAGCAACTACTCTAACAAGTTTATTTCGAAAAATTAATTTTATTTACAGTTTTGACGTTTTAAAGAATATGCCACTTTACTTTTGGACACTGAATAAGAAATAATTATATTTTTATACTGTTCACGTTATTAACAACATTAAATTTTATACGTCAAAATCTGTATTAGCCTACTTACTTTTAGGAATGATACAACAATTTGCAAAATAAGTTTTGCTTTTATTAATTTTGCTAAAAATTGAGTGCAACCATATTTATGAGCGCTACTGTATATTAATGTTTATGTTTAGTAAGTAAATAAAAACTACGCACTGACTTATTACTCGGTCATGCGAGATTATTTCTAAATTATTTTGAATTTAGTATTGTAACTTTTCTTGGCAGTAGCGGCCATTATAGTAACTTTCTGTTTGTTGTTTTTTACTTGCTTTGAACAATACATACTCTTTGGCATAAAATCAATTCAATTGCTTTGAGTAACTTCGTTTGTAAAAAACTAACTTGTGTAATTTACCGAATACACAAATTTCAGGTAGGTATGTAATTATTGGAAAATAATAATAAGGGAAAATTACCTGTATGAAACAACTTTTGTTGAAACACAAAAAAATAGCAAATTTCCCATTTTAAAAATAAAATTGTTTAGATAAAATATTAAAATTGTATAATTTTGCACGGTAGTATTAAGGCAAAAAAAATTAGAATGAATATGTATGTTGTTGAAGTTGGTGTTAATCCTAAATCAGGATGGCCAACGCTGCGAGTTAAAATGCATAAAAAAGGGGAATAGGAATCGACAGTTTGTTTTTTTTTCTTTATTACGCGGTTTGCATTTTTATGTAAATTTAGCTACGGACTAAGTGCCCTAATTGTGATGCTAGCCTGTAATTCCTATCCCGATAACACTGGAATTACATTCGTTTTCCAGGTATGTTCTTTTACAGGTCCAGGCATTTAGATTACTATTTGCAGTTCATATTCAACATAATTTAGTTTCTACCTAAAAGGTAACCACCACATTATAATTCTTACGAGCAGGTTATGGATTTCTTTAAATTTTTATTATTGCTTTTTTGCTATGTGGAATTTTTTCTATTTTACCAAAATCACTCAAATATAAATTTAATAGTCACTGGACAACTTTATTGTTGCTTTTCTATTGATTACAAAATAGTAGCTTTGAAATATTGCTGACAGTTCTTGAATTATGTGGTGGTTTACCATCTTGCTGCCACAGGATACCTATTAATTTATCTGGAAAATATATTCTCGAAAAACTCTCTAAAGTGAGTTTTCATCGACCTTGTATGTTTTAGTTTGAAGATTCTTTTAAAAATAAAAAGTCAGTGTTTGCTAAATTTAAAACCACAATCAATTATTTATTAAAACAAAAAGTTTCTTTACTCTCGTCTCCAATTTACAACAAATATTTTTTCATTTCAATATAAAAATAAACAAAGAAGTCATGTAAATGTGTTTGAAAAAGTAAACATTGAGTTTTTCGGTTTTGTGGGTGAAAGTTACATACAAATTTAGCAAACCATGTAATACATTTCCCGAAATTAAAAATTGTTCAAATAAAGGCAATAAAATCACTTTATGTTTATTAGAAATTGACTTTTCCGTAATTATTATACCAGCCCTTATAGCAGAGAAAAATTATTGCCAAAGGGGAGTTTCGAAATCAATAAAATTTCCAGCACTTTAAAATTAAATTAGTAAGCGTTTTCAACAGATTGCTTAATGAAAAACCAATTTTAACTTATTTGTTATGTCATTTTTAAAAAGAAACTTCTTTTACATTTTTCTTTATGATACGGGTATTGCTTTCAGCTTTACAAAATTTTATAAGTGAATCACAGAGTGACAAATTAAAATTGAAATATTTTTAAGGAATTATACTAAGAAATGTTTCTTCTGAGTAATTAAGTGGAAATTGTCACTATTATTAAATTAAAGTAATGGTAGCTCTTATTTAGCTTTTTATGTTGTAAGGCTTAAAGCGAAAAGGAATAATAAAATAATTTTTGAATTCAAAATGATTTTCTCTTTAAAGAAAGTCAATTTCCTGCAAACTTGGATTTTATTAAAATAATTTGAAATTTCCATTATAATTAAAAATTTTAACTAAAACAAAATTGACTTCACTACAAAAGCATCCTTTCGTATTAATAAATCTCAACTACATCATTAATTTTCTGAAAGCTTTTCTTAGTCTTAATTTATTATTGAATTATTTACTTGATTAATTATGTATTACACACTCCAAAATATTAATAAATTAAAAAGTGTTTTATGAAAGACAAACAAACCTCCAAGCCTTTAAGCCAATTATTGCATTTTTATACTGACAAGTTTCCCTCGGGAAAATTGTAATATAAACAAACGAAGTAGGTATTTTTTAACTTAAATAGCTTGACTTGAAACAGCTAACATCTTGGCCAGACAAAATTAACAATAAACAAAATTTGATTGTTTTATAAAAGCTTATTGTTAATCAATGCCGAATAATTTATTTAAAATTGTTTTTAATTATTACGTATTTGAAACGATTTCATTATAATAATGTGGTCGCTATTAATTACGAACAATTAAGGAAGCACCCACAAAGAATGAAGTTGGTTTTAGACGACAACAAGGTTTTGTCAGAAGAAAATTTCCATATTTGTTCCTGAACCACCAGACCCCAGGTATCTCTTTTTTATTTTATTCTTTTTGTTGTCGAAAGATCCTCAACTTTTTTAAATTTTTGCTTCCTAATCCACTAATTCTATTCTACTCTGATTTATTTTAAAAAGTTTTATATTAAAAGAAAAATACTATTAATTATAATCAAATCAAGATTTAAAATTTTATTGATCGCGCAAAAAGTTTGCAAAGTAACCACCAGACTCGATCCTGGGTGACTTTAATAAAATATCCTGGCGTCAGGTAGGCATTGCTACTATAATATAAACATTGAAATTTTAATAGGTAGGTACAGCATTTTTTTTATTTTGTTAAACCATTTTCTTTAAATTAATTAAATACTTATATCAGCAAGTATATTTGCATGTTGTGATCTTCTGAATACCCCAAATGTATTTAATATTGTGTCAGGCGCCAGGTACTAACAAATAATGGTATCGTGTTGTAAATATAGGTAGAAAGAATTTCAAGATAATGAAATAGTTTTGTTGAGGTTTGTATTTTCGCAACAAGAATGAATACAACAAATGCAGAATAATAGTTTGTACAGGAACATATAAAATTAGATGGCAGAACTAAGGCCCCCTAATTACAACATTAAACATTTTAATTAGAACATATTTAGCAGAATCACAAAAAGTTTATCAAAATTGCGTAGTCATACAAAGATTAAAACCATTTGATGTTCTGTGTATGTTAAAAGCAAAGCATTACTAATTAATCTCTATAAATTTTAAATTTATTACAAAATTTTTGTTAACAAAATTTCAAAGTTATCCATGTTTCAAATAGAATAATTTAGCAATTGCTGACACATTTATTTATTAACAATTAATAATAAGCATTTATAATTCCAGAAAACTAATCCATGTTAAATAATGATAATATAATTCAACCATTGGCATTAGAATGAAATGAATGAACTATGTAGATTCTTCACTATACAGATTATTGTAATAAAAGCGGTGCGGTATCTTTTGTCATTGACTTTTGCAAGTTTACGTTTTTTAGTTTATAAGCCCTTTTTCGACAATAAGTCGATTAGTAATCGAGAACACCATCCATTCGAGTCTTCTTTCTCATACCTATCGAAACTAAAGGCTTCTAGGTAGTGTCGGAGATGTTGGTTACGTCACGATAATACTGAAAGAAGAAACCTTTGTCTCTCATAGGCATTCCTAGTACCTTGTACTATTTATTTAGTCTGATTTTATTTTGCAGTTTGCGGTAAACCAATTTAGCCAGTAAAGTTAACAGCGGCAATATGCTTGCGTTACGTGATAGACTAATTTATTGGAGAAATCTACGATATGCAATTTGAATTTCCAAATGTATTTTCATGGTCTGCCGGATTATTTTTTGTAAAGTCGTTAAATTAAAGATTTTGTTTTGCTAAAATTAAAAACCGTTAAAATGCACAATTAATTAAATGCTCAAAATTATTCTTACCGAAGTATAGTTAATACATTTTTTAAATTATTCCGCCGTCTGTAAATAATTATTATTTTAAAACAGCGATAAAATAACTAGCAATAGATTTAGTAATTTTAAATTTTTTTTTGTAATTATTACATAGCATATAATTTAATATTATAGTGGCAATAAACTAATTCTGCGCCAATTGCAACCCCGACTTATTCAACTGAACGTGCAATTGGTGGCTTGGCTACTGTCATTCAAAAACATTTGTAAAAAGGTAATAATTTACTATTTTCACTTTGTTGTAAACTTGCTGGTTAGTTTGAACTAACTGAATCAATCATATCTGAAAGAATACCCAAGATTGCTTCATAATAAAGCAAACCATAAAAATTTGCTAGAAACTAAACAAAATATTATATTGATTACTCTCAAAATTAAATTAACAATTTATAATATTTGAGTTCTGTTTTATATTATGTTCGTTTGCAAATTTTAAAACGTCGTGTTTTTAATAACATTTTTAGAAGAATTTTTGAACATACATATATATTACTAAAATGATATCCATATTCACTAAAGATTCTTTATGAATTATTAAATAGATTCCGCGGCAATTTAATATTTCAAGTATTATGAAGCAAATTTTTTTATTTATAAGCAAAAGCTCATGTTTTGTTTTATCAAACAATACAACAAAGTACCAGTAAGCTTTAATATTAATTAATGTAACAAGCTATTGTAATAATATGTACGTATATTTTTTACTGAACTATAAAAACAACGATTTTCAATAGAGATTAAAAAAAATTTACCTTAAAAGGAATCCGGTAAAGCTTTACATCAATTATTTTCTTATGTTGAAAATATTTTTAGCATACGATTTACATTTTCGGCGCATGCAGATATGATAAAGATTCCCTTGGGCTTTTAAGTTTGATGATAAAAACAAGCCAATAATCAGCCATCAGCTTCAATTGCTGAGTGCTTATATTCATAGGTCCCTGCAGACTATTAATTCGTTTTGGAAAATGCGATTACATTAACGTTTTGTAAAATTATGACGATTTGAAATTATAAACTTTTAAATTGTTGATTTCAGTATTCGGGCTTTGAGATGTAGCAGGAAATAAAAACGCGTACAAGGTTTTTTACTGACAATCAAAACTGATCATAAAAGCGTAGTTGAGTATCACTTTGCAACCTTCCGATATAAAATATATTAGTTTTAGTGGTCAAACCACGCGATCGCACCCAATAAGTAGAGATATCCTGCTCAAATTCTTGTATCCCTACCTTAGAATTCTTGCAATCAATACACGACAGCTGGATATAAAAGGTTATCGATGAAAGCGATTGGGTAATGAATTGGTAAAAATTGAGTAGAGATGAAAAGAAAAGTGTAAAATGAACAGGAATTTTTTTAATTTCAACACTTAGTTTCTTTTACTTTCTATTTATTGCCACAATGGCAGCCTCAGAACAAAACGAATTTCTTTCGATACTGTAAAAAAATGTAAGACACCTATTCCATTTTAAAATTTCAATTTGTGTAGTAAATTATCGAAAATTTTAATCTTGAAAAAATGAATTTTATGTTAAATTGTGCTCCGTGGTTTTCGATATCTGAGAGCAACGCAATGTAGCGGAAGTGAAAAGCGTTGACGCACGTGTAGCCAACTTTTTTGATATCGATAAATTTATCGCACTTCCCCACAGTACGCTTCAGATGAAAACCAACTTGAATGTTGGAAATTTTTTACTCTGCATGAAACGGTTTAAAAATTGTTATTTGGACGATTTTATTGGTTATGTATTTATATCGCATATGTAGTTGAACGGCATAATTGCCGAAATACATCAAATTTGTGTGCTTGGCAATATACAGAAAAGAAAACCCTAAAATTACGTTTTTCTTGTAATGTAAGTAAATAATAAAACCAATTAACTGGAATCGATATTCAATTTTCCACTAAAAATGTTATTAATGCAAACAATGTAATTGATGCTTTAATAACACGATCCAATTCCTAAATAACACAAAATGTTTATTAATACAAACTGCAGCTCTTTCGTTTATTAAAAGAGACTCCCGTAATATCTATTTAAATAATTTTCATCTTGAATTCTCATAATATGAATATTACTAGTCATTTTATTAAATAGTTCTCATTTTCAAGCTTTTTTAAAATTTCAAAATTATCAAGCATATCTACTTGACTTTGTAATTACTTATTCTTGATTAATTTTCAATCATTTACTTTGTGATTGGTTATCTTTTACTCTGTCAGTCTGTCTACTCACCCAATGCTCTTTGTATAACATTTTTAATTTAATTTTAACCTAGTGGTTAATCTAAGCTAAGCTAGTATGTAACAGAATTTTTGAGCAGACAAATTAATTACCAAGTCTGTCTCCCAGGTTTTGATGTTTAACGTTCAGATATAAAGCGATGTCTACATATGCACACTTAGATTGCGTAAGTTTGGCATTAAGCTGCTCACGATATTTTGTACTAGATATACATTATAATATTATGTTGTGATTCCTTCTGTGCCTGTATCAATTTTTAGAATTTGAGATTTAAATTTCAAATTTCCTGTTATGGAAACGCTGATGGATAGTTCATAAAACTTTGCAATGAGCATAATAACTACAAAGCTGAAGTTATGGAAAACTTTGTGGTTTTTACACTATAGATTTGGAAAAGCTCCTGGATTCTTAAAAGTAGAATCTTATAATCTCAAATGCAATCATTGAAGTAAGTATGAAAAATTCGGATATTATTGATGATTATTAGGTAACACAAATGAGGTGAAAGTCGTTTTCTTGAATCAAAAATTAATTTACTTACTTGTACTTGTTAGTCAAGAATAAACATAAATCACACATAATAAGTAAATAAAACTAGAAGAAAAGAGATGATTTTAATTTAGGAAACCAAAGAAAAAAAAAATTAAATATTAATAAACTGAAGATAAGATGTTTTTAAAATTACAGTAAGTTTACAGTATGCTTTGAAAGAAGTTATAAAGAAGAAGAAAGTAAGCATTGAAAGAAAATTGTCACAAAATTAAAATTTAAGTTAACCGCCGCAAAGCTTATTCAAATTCTTCGGAATGATTTTATAAATTCGAATCTTTTCTGGGGACTATGTCTTCGATTCCAATAGTTTGCAATCTTAGATGGAAGTATTAACAAATTGTAGAAATCTGTAATTTCAGATCTCGATCATACAAGATATTCTGAGACGATATAAAAATAAAACGTTTTTCCACATAATAAAATCAGTTGACTTACGGAAGCTATGCCTACAGCCAGAAACAACAATAACATTACTTCTTCCATAATTAACGATGAAAAATATAAAATTAAAAATTAAAAAATCGAACCTGTTAAGAATATTATCAATCTCCAAACTGATTTTATAATACTACATAGGTATCTTTTGAATGTATAAATATATTCTTTTAATTTCTATTCGAGTGCCTATCCAAATCATTTAGATTGCAATGTTAAGATCGCCGAACAATTGCTATTTAATTAAATTTAAAAATAAGGTTAAGCGAAAATGGATTTTAGATTTTGTAAGAACAGTAAATTTCTAATTAGAAAACAAAAGATTTTCAGAATTAGTGTTGTGTCAACAACTTAACTGTTTTTGACATTTTGATGATCAAAACGTCAAGTGCAATTTATTATCAGCATATGCGACAATAATCAAGAAAATGCCAAGTTTTTCACGAGTTAAGCAACTGGAAGAACATGTAACGATTATTTCGCTTGACAATTTTGACAAACATGAAAATTTAATTAGAACGTAAAAAGTAATTTAAAACAGTTTGTTATTTCGAAAAAATTTCATTTCATTCACAAAGAAGTTTTGTGTTATTGTATTACAACATAGCATAGAAAGCAAAAGTAATTTTTAATTGTCTATTTAGTAATTTGAAAAAGTTTTCTTTTCAAATTTATTATTTTTTGAACGTCTTTTAGAAAAACCAATTTTTTATCGAGACTGAAACCCTCAATCAATACGAGAAGATTTACGAAAACAATCAAATAACTTTATCAAACTCTGCCACTCACTCTCAATGGTATTACTGCTAAGGTATACACGTAAACAATTTTCAAAAACTTTCTTTGAAGGTCATCCTGAAATTAGTAGTAACTGAAGAAAGTAAATAAATTTTATTTTAAAAGTGGATAGCGTTTTTATATTAAATCAAGTGTTGGAAATGAATCTTTGCGGAAAAAAACAATTTCTTGTATATGATTTATACGGAACGCGTCCCGAGCGCATTTATTTCTTGATTTTGGAAAATAAAAAATGCAACTCGTTTATCATTCCGTTTTATAGAACCAAGTGTCATACATAATGCTTAAATTATATTAACAAAGCTTTGCAGAAAATTATCCACAATGTAAAAGCCCAAAAGCCAACAATTATTTAGATGAGATAATTGGCGAACCATCACAAAGATTTAGTTGAATGTATTTTCTCATGTGAAATTTATAAAGTTATCGCTTGCAATAGAATAAGTTGTAATGGCGTCGATAAAGTGGCCCAGTTAACTGAATTGTTTTGCACATATCATTTGATCGAGTGATACATCACAATGGAAAAAACAAAATATCAAAGTAATCAAATAAAGAAAACATCTCTCGCAATTTACTATAAGAAATGGGCGTGAAGGAAAAACGCCGGATATCATCATAGCTATTGGTTTTCACGTATCGATGCTTCATCCTCTCGGGTAATAACGATAACGATCAGAACCACCTCGTTAATAAAAGGTCAAAGCACGCCAAACAAGTTCCTAGTTAAATCATCTTATGCTGCATAAGTCAAGTGATTGCACTTTTTTATTTCGCTGAGTATAGTGTTTTAATTAACAAGGTTTTAAGAATTTCACAAGTTTCACGTTTCCCTTTAATCTTCTCTGTTTTGTCACACCCAATAAAGCTGCTATCTTGAATATTGCGCATTTTGGGACAAATCGATTAAGAAATTTGTAGCTCCAACTAAATACGACTATATTTCTTAATAGCCCAATTACAACAATTATGAATAACTGGATTTTGTTTCAGTTTAGGCTTATGGATGTTAGCACTAATGGAAGATAAAGTTTGCTCAACTTACTCTTGCGAATATTAATGTAACCTACATTTTAATATGAAGCCAAAAAATTTGCTTTCCGGTTCTAAACCTGCAATTATTGTAGCATTTTTTTTTCGAAACAAAACTTTTCCGATCTACCTTACCTTACGTTCTAAATGCAGGAGATTTGTTACTTGCACGCTATTAAAATTCACTTAGATGTCGAATAAAAATAATGGCACATTGAACCATTAATCTCTTCCCTTGCACATTCAATATAAAATCGGCACGCTATACACGAATTAAATATTTACAAAATATGTTTATTCATATTAAAAAGTATTTTAAGGTAACGGTTAAATGATCAAGAGACCCTTCGCTATTTATGTAAAACTATTTGGTTCGCAGAATGTGACTTATGGTAAAATGTAAAAGAGGGTTTTGCATTTCAAAATACCTAATGAAAAACGAATTTCTTCTAATTATTGCCAACTTTAAAAGTCTAAAATATTTAAATCGTGTTTAAAAAACACAAATTATCAGGTTTAGAATTCCTAGTTTTACTCTCTGAGCTTTGATGAACTTGGAGTTAGCCCTGTATAATTATTTTTAATAACCAATAATTATTTTTAATTTAACAGTTTAATTTTATAGAAGCATTTTGTAGATAAAAGTCAATTTCGTTGTACTGTAGTGTATTTTATTAAAGCTGTGGACAAAATATGAAGGGTTTCAATATATTCGTTTTTGTTGTAAACTCAAAATCGTAGTTTACAGGTAATTGAAGTTCATTTTGTTACAAATTTCATTTGTGATAAACAGCATCGTTCTTTAAACCGTATTTCTGAAAATACAGGAAGTGTTTCCAAATGTGTCGAATAGATAAATTGTCAGTTTTCTATTCAATACTGTTTTAGAAAAAAAAATTCATAAATTCGATGGTTTTAATTTGTGTATGAGAGTGTATTTAGAAAGTATTTTGAAAGCCTCCTTACTATAACTTTTTTATTATTATTGGTAAAATAAACTGAATCTGGATGTAAAGTGGATATTTCTTTAGATGCGGGGAAGTGCTGCTAGATTGATTTCATAGTTCTAACTTTAACTTGTACTTGAATTACCGTGAACTTGAACCTTTAGTTTGAACTTATTTTTACTTGTTTTAGATTAAATTCTTTTTATTTTTCTCAGAGATACATGTAACGTGTTATTTACGCTATTTCCGTTGGTGATGATCATTTTTGTAAACAAAATTAAATTGAAGCAATGCATGATGGATAACACTAAACAGATTAGAGACTAATAAGTCTCAGTGTGAATGCGGAGCGTAGCGTCAAACAATGACAAACAAAATAAAAAGCGCAATCTTGAAAGCCCTCGACTATTGTTAGATTTTAAATTATTGTTAAATGCTAGGTATTTTTCTTTCTATTCACCGTATTCTAAATAAATAAAAATAAAGTAATGACAAATAGAAAATCAAACACATTCAGATGTAATGAAAATACTTCAGAGTTTCCAGTTTCAAACAATTAAAGTCAAAGAGGTGAAACAAACAAAATAATTTCGATAAATTTATTTCAATTTACACAGATTCGAAATATGATCATCACACTCCAACAAAATTGAAAATAATACAATATTACATTTTTTTTAAACAAAACATTTTCAATATGGCTCTTCTAGCATTGTTATTCCTATAAAAAGCGGTTAAAGTTTAAATCTAAAAAAACTATATTAATTCTAAATTAAATTCAGGAAAAATCAGTGGAAATTACATCGCTACAAAGATGTCTTTCATCCCACGACGCTTTATTTATTCCAATTAATTTATCCACAACTTTAATCACGCTGAGGTGAAAACAAAAGATGTTTTGCTATTTTAACTTCAAAAGTTTTATAGAAAAAGAAAAACAGAAGGAATCGCTTTGCTAAAAGGTTCTCATTAAGTTTTACTGCTCGGTAACTGGCAATAACTAAAAAAACTCTTGCGCGACTGCCCTTGGCTGTTCTCGCGAATAACGCTTCATTCTGAAGTTGTCAAAATAAAACAAATGTTTTGCAATTGTTTGATCTTGCTTACAACTCTTCAAATCCAAGTTAGAGATATATTACTTGAACTAAAGTAGATTGCGCCCAAATATTCTCAATTTTTAAAATTTTTTTGACAATTGCACGAAATATTGCAAAATTTGTGAAAAGCACTTGAGTAAAATTAATGGTAATTAATTAACTATTATGTTAAAATTTTATTAGTTAATTTAATATTAAAACTAGCATTAATTACTAACGTGAAATTTACATAGTACATCTCGTGACAATATTAATTTTTAGTACTCCTCACAGCATCGCAGCTGTAAATTTTATCAAGAGAAAAATCAAGAAAAAAAGTATTAATATAAAATATGGTTAAATTACTAAATTAAATAAAATTATTCCAGAAATGGGTATTTGAAGCTACTTTGTATGTAAAATTTAATTTCTTATGTACATTCTTACAGGACATGTTAGTAGATTGGTAATTAGAGTGTTATGCCGTAATTCAATCTTCGACCATGGTAAATCGGATTTTTCTTACCATGTATTTCTCATAAGGTGTTGGTAACAACTACTGCCAGCAGGAATCATATGAACCTAAGAGATAATACCTTCATTAACTTAAGCTGAATTAATTTTACAGGACGAATAATAAAAATATATTCCAGTCAAATTTTTTATTCTTAACAATTATAGATAGAAGTTATCCAAGCCAAGAGTCTTTTCCTATCTTGAACCGTGGAGATGTGTTTAGAGTTGCAGGTTAGGATTAAAATGGTAGTTTCGGGTGGTTGTCTTCGTACCTTTAAATGGTGTAGGAGTTGTGAAGGTTAAGGTCCGGAAGCCAAAAATTCTTTTTGTATAAGTTAAAAATCGACTCTGGAACCGACTTTTTAGACGTAATTCGGTACTGGAAAGTATTCAGATTCACTGTAAGTGGCAGAAGCTTTGCAGTCCTGATCGTAAAATGGTCTCTGTAAAGTGCTTGTGGTCTTTTATTAACTTTTCTAACTGCTTTCTTCTACATCCGCATTTATTTGCATTTAAAAAGAATTTTCTCCGAAAAACTTTAATCACCACACTGGAATATTAATTTTGATATTGCCAACTACTATTTAACTTTTCAAATGCTTGGGGATGCAATCTCTCTCCTTGGATAAGCTAACATATACCAGCTTTGCTTACATAATATTTGTCCGTACCTCTATGAAGATAACATATGAAGAAGTTTTTAGTAGCTTGATGTTTATATTTTCTTGTTGCTTTTTCACTTCCTTACGTGTTATGCCGTCTTTATTATCGCTTTGCATAACTTGAATAATTTTCCGTGCTCTATTAGCGTTTGTATTTCTGAAGCAGGTGTTTATCCCACAAAAAATTTTCCTATTACATTTCTGCTCTACTACATTTTACTTCTACTTTCTAAGAATTTTATTCTTTCACAAATACTTTTATTGCTTCTGCCCGGGATATTGTAACTTTAAATTTACTTTGCATGCAGCATGCAGTGGTATTTGAAGTGGTTCAAGTTTTCGAGGTAATATCAAGGAAAACCAAGGTGTAACCGTACGTTAAGGATTTTAGTACAACAAAAGAGTAAAATGTAGTTACGCCGTTTTGCATTAATTGAATAAATTTTTTAATTTTCGAGTCATCTGTTTTCTTAATTTATTTTCAATTCAATCTTTGTTGCAAGAACTATCTCTGATCGCCTAGAATAATTACAAAATAAAAGTTTAATAATTATAGAAACAGCAAATTACAAAATCTGCTTTGAACAGTAAATCGATTTTCCTCATCTTTTGTTAAACAATTTACTGGAAACCTCGGCGTAACTATGCAGAGCAGGTGTTGGTTACACTAAACTATACACCTTCAATTGCATTCTTGACAAGCCTCAACATACATGGTTTAGCATCCAAAATTTATAATATTTGAAAAGCCGAACCATTCGTTCCTTTCATATATTTATTTGCTTTTCTATTAGTTTCATTTTTATAAGAGTTCCGGAGTGAACTTACTACATTTTGAAGCAATTTTCTACACATTTTGTAACGCAGATCAATACTTTATCAGTCACGTAGGTACATTTATTTTCAATATTTCCCAGCAATAAAACTCAAATTGACACTTGATAATCGCGAAAAGTTTTCACAATTTACAAGAAAATTATAATTACCGAAAGTACAAAAATATTCGTCCAAGAAATACTTACGTAGGTGCAGTTTTCAAGAAAACGAAATAAATTTCATAAATTCAAGTTGATTTTCTGGAGGAAATTCAGTTAAGTGCAACGATGTTTGCAGATTCTTTATATCAAAATCACATTTACAACCTTGCTGCTTCGATAACGCAACCCTTAAAATTGAAAAATGTCGAAAATGTTTTTATTTTATTTTCTTTTAATCAATAAACACCTAGTTTTGTTTGCTTTATTATAAACAAATTTAATAATATTATTTACCTTACATAATGAAAAATAATTTCCAAATGAGCAGTTTTGGAAACCAACCTGTATGTTTATTCAGATAAAATCTCATAATTTAAAGGAACTCGAACGAAATAATTTGGTATACTGTAATATCGTTTATAAAGCTTAAACGTGATTGCGTGATAAATGAATAAAACTAATATATAAATAATACCAGTAAAACCGGGAAATGATTCAGTCATTTGTATCACGAAGAGAAATTCTACTAAATTTGAAATTTGCGGTTTAACATGTAATAAATACAGAAAAAAATATTTTGGTGAAATAGTTAAGTCGACAATGATGAATACGGTAATAAACGAAAATAATTAATAAAAAAAAGTCAAAAAGCTGGAATTACGTTTTTCTAAACAGAATTAAAAAAAAATTAAGCTTGAATAGATTCGTTTTACTTTTTCTTGATTCTGTATATGCAAGTTTTTCCATTCCGGCCACAAGCTTTAAGTAGATTCGTATAAAATGAGATGTCTCCCACGTAAATCAAAACCCTTTCAGTTTCCGTTTTATAAACATGTCATATTTCCTTTATAGTATCCTAACTTCCTACATCAGTGTGATTACAAAAGTCATCAAAAATGTCACCAAAACAACATATTAAACCAAAGTGTCCCTTTATAAAATTATACGTCCTATTTTTTTTGTATAATAAACAACTTTGTAAACAATAAATTAAAATAACTTTTATATTGTCATAGTAAACATACATTTAATATACAACATATAAATGAAGTTACAGTTATTGTTTTCATTTAAAAAGACTTAAAAAAAAGTTTTAAAACATACACACACGGAATTTCAATTATGCTGGGTTATAGAGATAAATCATAACACGTTAGAAAGTATGTCAAATCAGGCTTAATGGAAAACGCCCTGACAGGATCCCAATTTCCCGATGATGAGCAAGGTGGAAGTAAAATTTAATGAAACTGGTATTTTAAAAGATTCAGGACATAGTATTATGAAGTAAATTTTGTAAAAAAATTATCGTTTGTAATAATAATGTATAAAATTATTAATTAAATATAATATTATGTATAAAACATACTTTCAAATCTACTTCGTTGTGTGAAATTGGAAACTATGGGTTAGTTAACTGTTCAAATAAGTTTCCAAACTGTTTTTGTGTGCTTTGAGACATTGCCTAACGGATATCTCAAAAACAAATAGATCATAATTGAGGTAGGTACTAAATTTCGATGAAACAAAGTTGCTTTACCTGTATACACTGCCCATTATTAAATCATGTATATAGTTCTATTTGAATACATAGTCCGGGGTTAGGAAAATCTAGTTACATGTTTAGCAAGATTACCGTTACTCTGTATTATACTTTTAATTAGTACTTTTAGGAAACACTTCTGCAATGCCGATCGAAATATAATACGAAAAAATTTATGCATAAAAGAAATTTCAAAAATAATTTAAGTGGGAATATAATATAAAAGAAGATCAGGGGTGAATGACAATGAAAATCAAAAAATGATGGAAAGGTTTTGATAACATAACAATGAAAAGGATTTTATGCATTAAAAATTCAAGGGGGCCGTAAAAAATCAAATAAAATGAAACTAAAAATTTTACAATAAGGCGTTTTAACAGCAGTTTGTATTCCACATAATTTAAAATTTTATAGCATTCTTTAACGAGCGAATATTTAATTTTCAATCTTGATCAACTACTTTTAAATTAAATCGATAATGTTAATTTCACCACAGCCATGGCAATGGGTTTATTACTGTTGACTTGATTGCGATTTAATTTTTTATCTTGTGCTTAATCCTTATGTATCCGTACTAATTTATTATTTTATAAGTTTATTGATAAAATATTAGAAGTTCATCCAACAACCTAAATAAATCACCATTAATGTAATTTAAAGTAATTTGTCACGAACCATACAAAATTGGTTCATGGTTAATAAAATATTTATAATACTCACTTCAAAATAAATTTCTTTCAATACAATAGCAATAAAAAATTTTGTGTTTAAGAGTTTTCCATAATAGTTTTCCAGTTGTACTGTTCAAACTTGGTACTTCGTCATCTGGTAATCTTATGCACTAAGACGTTGCAATCACAAGTTAAATAAATGGTAACGAATTTAATTTTGATTTTATTGCTAAATAATAATAATTTAAAATAATGGGGGGGCATAAAATTAAATTAAATCGCGCTTTAAATGTAATTTTCGGTTTTATGTAACCGAATTAATTCCCATAATATTTAAGTGTGAGTCAGGAAACGTAGCCTAGGAACACGGCTCTTTCAACCATAGGGGCACTTTTAGGTACAGGGATATATTTGACCGTGGAAGTTTTATCAACCATGGCCGAGCTTTTATTCATAGGATCAAATATGGTGCAGCTATGCACTAGCGTCATATTAAATTTTGATATTATTCGGTCATGCTCCGATTGGACATCCTTATCTAATTTTAGTACCTTAGTACCTTTAAATTTAAAGACATACGCATAAGAGTTAACGAAAATTCAATATTATATAAAGAATTTAATATAAAATGTTTTGACATTATTTGGACGTGCTTAGATTGGACTTTCTTATTTAATTTTAAAAAAAATAAAAAAAAATGATCTGCAGCCTTGGTACCTTTAAATTTAAAGACATTACGCTAAAGAGTTGACGATAATTCAATAATTAAGAATGATCAAGTCATACCTGTTAGTTATATCCCTTGCTTACACAAATGTTTCAATCTTTTAACATGCATGTCGTTTTCAATATTAACAATTATTCCGGATTGATAAAAAATTCGTATGGCAGTCATCGTTTTAGATCCTGCAAGGGTCATATTAAGATATCTGGGTAAACGTTAAGCTTAACCTCTCAGGAGTGAGGTCTCATGACCAAGCATGATCGATTCAGGTCGAAGACTGCTAGGATCTAATATTTTTGAAAATATTTCAAATCTCTGCGAAAATAATAATTTTATGAGTGTGACTTAAAATGTATTGAAATAAAAATTTGTTTGAAGCATACAAAGGCTTTAATAGAATTTGTATTCTTCCTGTATGTAATTTCATAATAAAATTTAATATATGAAATAAGTATTGCATGCGCATGCATAATAATGTTAATTAAGCAAGAAATTTTATGAAAAATATTAAGTAGATACTTAGTTAACTTTGTGTTGGTAGGTGGGCAGGGGGGGGGGGGTAGCGTAAAATCGGTACAGCCAAACTAATACAGCCGTATACAATCATAACACACTTTTACGTTTATTTAATATTAATTTATCTTTTTGTTTGCCATGTAATAGTAGTTTATGTAACAAGTTTGGAAAGGAAAAGTTTACTGAATGAGTAGACAAGTTTCCCCACGAGATAAAAAGTAAAAGTTCAGAAATGTACTAATGTTTTCTAACGCATTGATGAGAGTAATTAAATATTGACTGATAAACACGAAGTTAAAATTATGTTGTAATAAAGTCATTCTATAAATAGACACTTTCATCGCAATTCTTTAAGGTGTTATAAAAATTATCCCCGAGAATATAATTAATTCAACAGTAGTTTACAATATTATGATATTTTTCTTTGCAATTCTTTAAAATTACATATCATTTCTTACAGCTCAGAGGCTGACTTATATAATATTGCTTTTAGATGGCATTCATAAACTTTACAATGCATGTTACAATAGTTACCGACTTTCTCAGATAAAAAGTAACAAGTGATAACTATATTTCACAGTATTATGGTTATGATAGCTTATCTTACGACTGTTTCAGAGAAATGTTATACTAGATATTATTGTCAATAAGATAAGTGACCATAATCACAATTTCTAAAACGCAGTTATCACTATGACTTTTTCGAACAACATTTTGATGTTAATAAATAGCAATTACCTAACTATTACATATAGGATTTAACTATTTATTAGCTTCAAAATGCTACTTGCTATTTGCTTAGTAGTTTTGCTAATTTTTTTTTTACTTTTTACGTTGTGTAGGCAACGACTGAAGCTAACTTCAAAAGGTAATTTTACGATACTTATCCACACCTTACTTAAATTATCGTTTATTAGCCGTTGCAACCGTGCAATATTTCAACCGCTTTACTAGTTGACTCTGAAAAGTTTGTCAGCTTTCAGCCGCAATACTTGGCTAATAATTAACATTTTTAGCTGGGAATTAGATGTAACAGTCAAATTAATTCTCAAACTAGCTATCAGCTATGGACTGCTTATTCAGCTACGATCGAAAGCTGATATTTGAAAACAGTTGGGTCTGCAAAATAGTATTTCAATTGGCTACAATTTTCAAGGAGCAATATAAATTTTATTTGCCTTCCTGCTGGTAATTATTGACCGTAAAAGCCATTTCACTGCTTTGAAGTTCATGGATTAGAACGACAAATTAAATTCAACCTAATAGATTAATTTTTTATAAATTAATCCTAATTCTTTAAAAAGTGAGCCCGTGTGTATTATATTTACCAAAAATTGGGGCTACGCTCAACCAAAAGTACTAAATTTATGGTTTTCTACACATTAATATCTTTCCTCTAAATACTGCTATGTATATATTTAATTATAATTAAAATGCATAAATTATACTCCCATTAATTTTGTAACTACAAATTTAGACAGAGCACCACATTCTTTTTAGGGAATTCCTAACCTTTGATCTAATCAGACCTAAAAGCGTTTTGTGTTGGCTGCAACTGTTGCGTTCACTAACCGTGCCTATTTTGTTAAGCATAGAACAATCAATATTGACAATCAATCAATCAGTCAATCACTGACAGTGATAAAATAGAACTTTAAAATTTGTAAATTATAAGAAATACATATTACATTCCATGTTATCATAAATTTTTCTGATATTGTGTTCAATAAAAAAAAACTATTTATATGTTAATTTATACGGACACTTTGTTTCGGAATAGTGAGTGAGCGAGGACTTTTATTTTCAATTTTTAATATAATCTCTTATTTTATTTAATTAAAAAAACTAAATGACTATGGAATTTAGTAAGAAATTATAATTATATCTCAAAATTTCAATTACATTTGTTAATACCGATTAAACGTTTTAATTTAATCTTGTTAAAATTTAAAGTTGCAAAATGTATTTTCTCAACAGTAATTAAAATTAAATCTTGGTTTTAAATAATAAACATTATAAACTTCCCTCTCGATCTTGAAAGTTTCAAGTTCAGCTTACATCCATTATTAATTTAAATTTTACTCACGTACGTAGTTTCCTGACTTTGTCACCGCGCTGTAGCAGGAATCTGCTGTAATCAAATTTGTTAAGTTGGACCAGCGTCCCAAAACTTTCTCTCACAACTATTACTAACGTATTTGATTATTAACAGTTAATCAAGTATTAATTAGTAACTCAATATTCTGCTTTCTAATCAATATTTTATTACAAAATATAAATATGGGTTAATTTTTTTGTAATTTCGTATTAACATTGCCAAAGTGCAAAAACACAAAGCAGGGTAGTTGAAAACATTTTACTAGGGGCTGTAAAATGTACGATACATTGGGGTGTTGTAGTTCAAGGAAACCGCTGCATTTATCCTGCTTATCAAACCACAAAAAGAAACTTTTCTATTTTCTTTATATAATTCCCAATTTTCAACTTGGTTGCGCTACAAATACAAGTGCTTTCTTTTCTTATTTAATTTGACTTTATTTGAAAAGTTAATTTTTCCAATTACTTTTAAAGTAACTCACCAATATATTAACGAATTCTAATATTTCCTACCCATTTCTAGACAATTTTAATTTGACATTTTTAGAGTTACTGCAGTAATTTAGTTTGCAATTTGTTTGCCGTTGTTTACTCTAATTAGCCAGAGCTGCGTTCTTTTTGTATTTTAAATTGACAAAACAGCCACAATCCTTTAAAAAATTGTACTGAAGACTTACACATGTTGCTGTTTAAACAGAAATTTTATAAGGGTTAATAATAACCAACACAATTAGGTAATTAAAATCTTGCAAATATAATTTGTTAATTTAATCTTTTTCTGAGGTTATTAAACAGAACGAATTTGTTAAATTAAAGAAATAAACTCAAAAAAAAACAAATTAAATTTAATTGGAAGTTATATTTTTAAACTTATTTTTACGCATGTGTATTATTTGCAGACTACCTTTGAAATAATTTCTTTTCAAATATTTTGTTATTTTCGTAGGCATCCGATTGGTTTTAATTAGTGTTAGATTTATAAGAGTTGTAATCCTTTGCAATCGTTTACAAAAAACTCCATTAAAATACTGTATATTCAGGAGTTTACCTAGTGGTATCTGTACCTAAGTTTTAATCATGATTTCAATTAGTAATTCTGTGTGTGATATGTCTTATTACAGATTAAGTAGGTCAGTACCTATTTAGCTAATACACCAAATTAGCAATTTGATATAATATGTAAAAACAATAGTACTGTTGTTTTGCATGTATATATGAATATATTCTAGTCAAAATAATTTATTTTCTACTACTACGTAATTCATCTTAAAATTTGGATAATAATTTTATAAATTTTTTTTATGTAAAACCAGTTTTGTAGTAATTTTGAATTTAAATATAAAGTGAAAAATAAAATACATACATTAAGCCATGGTAAAAAATCTCACTTCACTTTAGAAAAACAAGGGAAAAAAATGTAAACGTTTGGAAGCTGAGAAATAATAATTATTAATAAAACAGAAGCTAAAAACAATAAAGGTAAATCAAAATTATATTAAAAATATTCATAAATAATATTTAAAAATCTTATACATCAAATTTTGAAGGAAAAATATCATATCAATATGTATCGAGGTGCAGACCGCAATTTTTATTCTATCTACTTCAAATTTTGCATACAAAATTTATCTATAGTTTTGAACCTAGCTTATCTCTAATAATTCAAAAACAATAAAAGATTTTAAAAATATTGAAAAAGTCAAAATAGTGTTTATCGTAAAAACACAGGAAGTTTTCATTTACACATTTTTTACCGTTTTTCAGTTAATAGAGTAAAACTCTGTTATTAAATTTGCAGGTTTATCAAATTTAAAGTGCTGATAAGCTATAGTGTAACTCTTGTTGTTTTATGGCAAGATTTGCAGGTTTGACAAACAAAAGTGAATATCTAACTTTAAAACTCCCCGCTAATTAATATTGGTAATGAATTTAATATGGCCGCATCAATACTTCATTTTAATATAAATTTAAAATTACTTTAAATTATTCGGAATTTTATCAGGTTAATGTATTTTTAATTGATTATTACTGAATTAAAAAGTAATTTATTAAAGCGAACAATGTTGATATAAACAAAACCACAACAACTGTTACGTCTTAATTCTTACGACTGACTTCTGATGAACCTAGTCTACTTCTAGGATGCATAGTTTAAATAAAAATTACATTTTTTTAAATATAAGCCATGGTTTATGCTAGAAAGACATCCATATTTGCAGATATAAAATTTTACAGTTAAAAGGTCAAACTTTTCTTCTTAAATACTTCTTGCTGTGATACATCTACAGTATAAATAAATATTATGTTGTTAAGAACTTCTTTTGAAGTGCAGTAATGAATTAAATTACCTACAAAATTATACTTAATACAATTTTTTATGAATTTTACTGTAATAGTTTTTCTTTCATACCTTTCATTTTTTTAATTTTTGATAAAACCTTTTTAAAATAATTTTTCTTATACAGAATGTCCCCGCTGCAGATACAAACCTATTAGTTGTTGATATGTTGATAGAAAACATACTTTTCTAAAAAACTGTTTTAGTGTTAATGGTTCATTGCTATTTTAAAAATCTTGAAATTATATTCAATCTAGATTATAATCTTTCGTTATCTAAAATACACAGCTTTAGAATTAAGAAAAAAATTAAGTAAAATAATATTAGAAAATCTAAAATTTTTAACCGTCATTAAGGAATGGGACAAAATAGACACCCTGTGCCGAATAACAAATTCAAAGTCCACAACTTTAATCAAATAAATTATTTTGAAACACTAATGAATTTCGTAGAAATCTAAAATAGTGAAGAAGGTATTTAAGTAAAAAAAATGCATTTTCTAAATTAAGAAATTTTATTTCAATTGATTAAAGTTAAAATTTTAAATTTGTAGCAGTTTTTTTAAAATAATCAAATTTTTAAGAGTAGTTTATTTATTAAAAATATTCCAAAATTAAGTTAAATTTCTATTCAATAACAACGAATTTGGATAATTTTGTAACTTTATCATATTTTTGTGCTATAGGAGCACTTACCTTGTTAAACATTTAGGCTGTTTTAAAACGGATTATTTTTATATAAAAGTTTACTAGACCAAAGTTGTAGGCCGATAAATTCGCTATCCGAAATGTGACTTTTTTTTAATTATCCCAGATTTACAAAAAGCAAGAAAATAAGACTCCACATTTTACAAGCAATGACCATCGGATATTCTTTTGACTTTACGATAAATGTTTGTAAACAAAATTAAAAATATGAATCAAGCCTTTAATATATCAAATTTCTTTATTTAAACTAAGAAATATGTATTTTCATTTACATGTGGATATCAAAATGAACAATTTCTTCTAAAATATATTTATTGATACTTACATACAAATAAAAATAATTCTGAATTTAAATTAACTTAATATAATATTAAATGCTTTAATTATTTATACTTTCATTCAATCTAACACTTAACACTCAAAATTAAAATTATATTTTAATTTTGGAAAGGTTAAAGAAGCTTTTCTGGAGAATATAGAAAGATAATTAACCATCAAAATGATTTTCCCTCAGAAAGACTCCCTTTCCATAGCCGTAGTATTATTTTACGGTAAGCTATGTTATATCTCTTCTAACAGCAGTTATAAGTATTTGTTGATTATATTTTCTTATACTAAATTTAATCACAATACCTACGTGATTTTTTGGTAAACATTTTAGACCGAAAGATTAAGTGACAATATAATTTTGTTTTAATTTCAATTTTGGTATTTTATTATTGATCCTACGTCAGTGAGAAATTAAAACTGTATTTTAATTAAAATTAGTAACCCAATTAAAATTTATTTAACATTTCATCAGTTAAGCCAATTTTCTAAATTTATGTTGCCGAAAGTAACCGATGATTTCTATTGGCTTCCCAATACTAATATACATTTTCTGTTGGTTAATTAAATTTAACGCCGTATTAAAAGTTTCATGAAACCGGTCCTTAAGTCGTTTATATTAAAAATAATCAAAAAGGGTGCCCAAATTATTACCGGATTCTTTAATAATTCACAATTGTTTCAAATTGATGCGGTAGATGTTTTTAATTTTCTTCTCTTCTGGTTTACTTTACAAGATAATGACCCTATGCAAACACAAATAAGTATAAGCTGAAAAGATTTACGATAATCTAATACCAAGTTTACTGCTTTATTGCCACATAATGCTAAACTAAGTGACCATACAATTACTTTTTTATGCCCACTTAAAAGTCTTCAAGTGTTTTTAAACGAGCAGTTATAATTAAACCTTCAAATAAAAAAAAACATTTAAGAAAATTAGCAATTTTTAGATAATTTCTTGTCTGTCTTGCTGAAGGAAACGGCGGCGCGGTAAGTTTTGTGGCTGTGAAAAATGGTTGAATGTTTTTCAATATTGCCATCGAATACCTCCGCAAAAAAACCATTTATTATTGCTATTAAGCCACAACTTTCGCTATTAGTTTTTCAAAACTTGATTAAACGAAACAATTCCTCATTTCAAATTTATTACGAGTACCAAAAAATTAATTATTCCGAAACAACGCGTTCCTTTATAATAACTATAATAATAGTAAGTGATTGTTCGTGGTTTAACAATCACTAACAAAGACGTGCGCTATCAAAATTAATTAAAATATTCTTTTACTAGAAAAGTTAAAATTAAAATATTTAAATTTAATTAAATTAAAACGCGATCTTCCTTTGTTTTTCTACTTTTTTATTAAACGAAACTTTTTCTAGTATTACTTTCCTTTACGTACATAAATCAAGTTTCCGGGATACGTGTGGCGCGCCATAAGAAAAATTGTAATTGAATGAAGAACGTTTACTAAAAAAATTTCCCATTAAATCGGAACCTAGTCGGTAATGCCTGTTAGCTTTATCAAATTTACTATTTTTGCTGATAATATTTTTACGACTAAATGATGTGTAATATGAATTTAATGAGTAAATTTTTCCAACTTTATAGGGAAAACGTAAAATTTTTCGTTTCACTTAGCAAATTATATTTTGAAATTTAAATTTTTTTTATTTTCGAAGTAGTTTTATACTTCGCCGTAAAGTTTTTTTGTCCGTATTATTGTTTTAAGTCGGTGTTATTTATTGTTTCTATTCGCTTTATAAACGATATAAGGCGCTCAAGTAAAACGAGAAAAAGGAAGCCGTTGTCAGTAACTAAAAAGTTGAATATGCACATAACGGCGATAGCCCTGGAAAACACCGGATCCAAATAGTTGGCAAGTTTGCGCATAACAACGTTCGTTTGAAGTTACTCCGGGTACTTTCCCATCTTCATCTTCTTGCTTGTTTTTTCTCCCTTATACTTTAAACGATAACCTACGCTCTTTGGTGAAAAAACAACTTGTAAATGGATCATTTGTTTTCTGTTCTTTAAAGTACCTTTTATTGAATCTAAACCAATTTTTAAAAAGGGCAACACGTAAAAGATTTTGTATTTGTATGTAAATTAAATAGTCGTTTTTAAATTTATAATAGCGGCCATTCTTATCTTTCAAGATGCTCTAATCGCTTGTATGGGTACTATGAACATTTTTCTGAATACCCCGAGCTCTCATAGTTTGTAATAAATGGAATTTTAATATCCACAAAAACTTATTTTTAAAAATATATTATTGATTCTGAAACCTCCAACATGATGTCGCTGTTAGAATTATCGGTTTCTAGACGTCAAACAACAATATATATTGTATACATTGTTGCAGTTTGATCGATGACTTTAATATCGAGTTTAATAAAGACGAAACTTTTATAAATGCATTTTTTCTGATTTGCTAGATTGACAATTTTACTTCGGAAGAGTTTCAAATAATTAATGAACTAAATAGTTTTGCTATTGTAAGAGCTAGAACAGTCTCTCAAAGGTAATATATACATACATCATTTATTTATTGCATTATCTCACTGTAGTATTTTTCTAAAAATAATCAAATTATATTATACTCTAGATAATAATATGCTCCGCGAGTAGGAAATGAGGTAATAACATTAATGCACCGTGCTGCTATACACTGCAATGCTATATTACCTACCTTTTATTAATCTACTATTATGTATTGAGAGTTGGGTGATACAGTCCGGTTTCATTGAAATCGAATGATAAATGTAAAATTCAAAACCTTTTTTCTGCTAGAGGTTTTACTATCAGCATCTATCTATAACCATTGATTTTATATACCTATTACATACGTACTTATAGATATACCCACACACTGCTACGATTCGTTTGAACCCAAACAGTATTTTCAGCTAAAAAGCAGCTTCGAATGTCAATGGCTGTTTATTACAGCTATTTTGTATTTTTCAAATAAATTTATCACCATTTTAAGTTCAACAAAAGTAATTTTGATTTACTCTGTAGTGTTATAATTTTATATCATTAAAATCACTGGATTGTTGCTTTCAAAAATTCTAATTAAACTGTTTCACTTTCTCAGTCCGGTTCTGTGCAAATAAATTTAATAATTTTAATATTGAAATAATTTATCATTAATATAATTTTTATTAGTAAAATATAATATAGTCATTAAATTTTTAATCCCTATTTCAATTATTACAAAGTATAACTTAATTTCTTTCGTGTCATTAAATGTACAATTTTTCAAGAAGATCGCACCGTTTTGCTCATTATTTCAGTACAAATCTGATTTGTAGAGTATTTCAGAGTTAGGTTATACTAAGTTAGTGAGAGAATGTACCAAAGAAAAATTTTATTGTGGTTCTGCGGTGGCGCTCTTTTCGATTTAGATCTTTCAACTACGACGTGCACTGATTAAATTAAGTAAGAAGCTCTCATTTGAGTTTGACCAAAAACTACTTTTTATACAACACATAATAAAACAATATAATTTAAAGGATTTTTAAAAAAGTTATTTTCTGAAACAAACTGTATCTTACTCATTTGTTCTAAAAACAACATTTGTATTCAAGATACTTTTAGTATTACATCCAAAAGTCAGGTAGACATAATAAAGTGCATACGATATTGTACGTCACGAAAGTCAAATCCATGTATGTAAGTATATAAGAAGCTAGCATTCCAATAGGTCGGGCATCCACTTAGATAACTATTTAATATTATATTGAAATGAGTACAACTTGAAAGCTCAACGAGGTATGCATGTATTACATTTGATTCCTTTTTGAACCTGAAAAGTACTTTGTTATTCAGTAACACATTTTCATTGTTTAGGATGCAACGCAAAGTCTTCATATTAGATTTGAATCGAATTAATTTTATGCATCAAACCTATTTAACTATCAGTTTAGCTCGATTTCATATCACTGCCTGGAAGTGCTAACGATAATTGATTACTGTTCTAGGTTAAATGTAGCACATATGATGCATCTGACAAATAATTTCTCTTATAGGAATTTCCCCGTTAGAGCCAATTATAAGATGTTGATCTATTCCCAATAAAACAATACTTTTCAGCGTTCAAAAAATAATAATTAAATCTGCAAATAACCAATTTTGCAATATTGAACACAAGGCTTTCTGCCACTTTAATTGTAAAAATTTCTATTAAGATTTATATAATATATACATTTTTATGTAAATTGTGATCAAAAAGTTTTGTTATGTTTTATATTTTTGTCGTTTTTTCAAGACGATCAAACTGAACCACTTGCTTTGCCAAAACCTTGAACAGATTTTCATTACAACACAGTTTTTTGAAGTTGTATGAACCAATCGGTTGCTCTGCTCTTAATATGCTGCACCTTTTGATTGCCATCCGAAAGCAACTGCTGTGGAACTTCGAATTAACCCTGGTGGCCTTTACAAATTTTCCAATATCGAGGATGCCTGAAAATTGCATTAAACACTTTTTTAAAATTTAACATTGATTTTGATGAAATTTGGCCGCCACATGGCGTCATTATTTTGCAAAGGCTAAGTTTAATTTTTAACAATTTTGAAATTCAATACAAGTGCGAGTAGTTACTGCAATCGCTATCATTGTATGCATGTCTACTAGATGATATAATATATTTTTAAAAAGATGATTTGCATAAATCTGTAGCTTTACAAGCATTACAAGTTATTTATGATTCAAGGGTTGTAAATAGAACGATGTTTTTACTTGTATTTCTTTAATGTATCAGCATCTTCAGACCCTCCTGCAAAAATGTATTGGTTATTTCGGTTAACCAATCTTCCTGTTTGGCTTATATATTTATTTTCTTGAACAATCTTTGCATTTTATTCTTTCTGTTTTTGCATTATTTATTTTATGGTACACATTTGTAAAGGTATGTTTCATACTGTTTTTTTTAATTTTCGCTATAGTTTTGCTTATTCGTTAATTGTATGTAAAGGAACGGTACACTTTGTTGTCTTTACTTTCGTTTTGTGTGTTTAATGCTTCTTATTTTATACTCTATTGGATTATTATTTTATATACTGTTTGCGTTTTATAGCAATTCCTCTTTGCCAGTTATAATATAGTTTCTATCTTTACCTTGGTATTCTTGCCAATTAGTTGTTTTGTATGCTCTCTGAAAATAGCTTCTTATTGCAGCCATTTTGTATTGACCTTCTATATATTTGAAATTCAAATTTATTTTTTTTTCTATGGATTGTTAAATCTAAAAAGTTCAGTATACTGTTTTATTCTCTTTTCGTTGTGAACTTGACATTTTTATGTACATTGTTTAAGGATTTCTTCTCGAAGATGTTAATATTATTTAAATATAAGCAAAAACGTTGCTTAATTTGTAACCTTTAATAAGCTTATATTTTTGTTTTTAAATTATTGTAATAATTGTTAGATTATAAAATAATAATATTATTATGACAAATACGCCATTAAGTATAGAACGCAAAAGATACCATGTTATTGGATACTTAAAAACTTCACATAGCACAAAAAATAGTGCACTAGTGCTTTACCTAAATAGAAATAGCACCATTAAGGTACAGTAATTTATTTAAAAGCGTAATAAATAAGCAAATTTAAAGCTTTTGCAAACAAGGAAAAACTCCAAACATAGCAATAAAGTAGTAATTATCACCACTTCAAAGAGATTTAATTATTAGACAGAATGCAGTAGTTATTCTAACAATAATGCACTTGCAAAATGTATTCACCTTAAATAAATTTAAAATATATACTTGTGATATTTTTTGTTACATATTTTTCCAACACATTGAGAATCAGCATGATCGACATGTGCCTAAAACCGAAATGCTTATTCTGTAAGTTTTCGACTGCCGCTTTTCGGTGGAATAAACATAATGAACTTAATATTAACATGTGAGCAAATATTCCATTCACTTTTAAGGCTGTGCTTACTCTCTACCAATTTTTGGACTGTAGTAAAAAATATATTGCACCTTGAACCACGAGAAGCGCCAACGAGATATTTAACTGATTTTTGAAAAGATGTGACTTCTCGATTACTTAAGTTTCCAAACATACTGAACCACTCCAAGTAAATTTTTAAGATTATTTTCAAACATTTAAAGCATTTTAAAGCGTTGCGTTCAGTTCTTAGATAACCTGAAAAATCTAAAACGCCGTATTTATTGATCATCAAAAGCAGCAATACTTTTTTGTTGCAAATATTGGAAAATTATAAAATTTGTTTAAACCGTTTTTCCAATTAATTGAAGGATTTATAACGAGCTTTTGATAGGTCGTGCATGATAAACCCATTTGCATAGCAAAGTTCAGGTTCATCACAATTTTTCTACAAAATATCGACAGAAACGTACACGACCCACAGCTCTCGATAATAATATCCTGTAAATTGACAAATTTAGTTCAATATTGAAGAGTGACTTTAATATAACTTACAAGTGACTATTTACATAAACACCTTAAATTTCCATAAGCATATAAGGTAACAACGCGTTTGGGAAGTGGAAGACAAATGGTGGGTTCTAGGCTAAAATCAATATCTTTGTAAAACTATAAAATAAAAGAGTTTATCTCATTAGCGCAACTTCCATGTTAAAATTTTTGCCCTCAAAACGAAAAAACTCGGTAGCTGATAGAAAAAGTTGAAAAAGTCATCAAGGTTTTATCCAGTCTTCGTTATTTTTTTACAACCAATAAAATATTAACTATAATCACTTTAAGAAACAAAGCTTTCTCGTGTTCAACTATAATTAAACAAAAAATATTAACTTTCCAATTATGTTCTTTTCGCTGGATTTTTTTTTAAATTTCCAGCAAAATCAATTTGATAAAAAAGTTAAATTTAAATCAGTTCTTTCTAAAAGTTGGAGCAAGGTGACAAAACTTGAAGATGTAGTTTAAAGTAAGTTAGATTTACACCGATATAAGTAAAATTAAATTTCTTTTGTATATTTTCTCTTGCAGATTCTTTTTCAGAATTTTTCTTTTTCAGAAAATCGTAAATAATTTTCTTAATGAATTTTTATTAACCAAGTCTTAAGCAATTACTTTGTTGAGTATTTAAAAACAAAATTTTCGAGCTTGGTTGGCTATGATTAATGATACAAAATAAATTGAAGTTAATAGTATCGAAAACCTGAAAAGTTGTGCTGGCCTTAGTACATGAATAATTTATAAATTCAATTTAAATTTATAAGTTTGTAAGCAAATTTTAAGCAAGATATTATCCCAGTTTATAATCTTTTAAAATTTGTTGATTGACTTAGATTAAGTGTTTTCTTAACTTTTACTAACATTTCACTGAAACAAAAATCCTTCTTCTGTTAAAAATTAACTTCAAAATGAAACTATAAACTGAAGCCACATTAATTTCGAGCTCAAATTTTAATTAATGTGAGTGGCGCTCGAGTTTAGCACTGTGGACTTTTGAGTTTGTAACAAAACTTTGATAATCAGTCGAACAAGAACAAAATGTGAAACATAACCTAAAATTTGATTAATAATATTGAGTGAAAATTGTTAATTTGATAAAATTATTTACTGTAATTCATCATTCTCAAATATATTGATAAATAATTTATAAATACCAAATGTAGAATATGAATCATTAATCATGGAAAGTTTATTTTTTCATTTTAAGTTAAACGGTAAACTTGTTTTCAGCATATAGTAATATTAAACATTGTTGGAAAATATTTCTTAATTAAATTTCTATTACGGCTCCATAATGGAAAGCATTAATAAATAACTTAATTCTAATCAATAATAATTACCAACTTATTTTGATTTAACGTGCTATTAGACTTGATAATTTAATAATTCGTGCTTAACTTTAAGTAATTATCTACTTTCGAATAGATCGAATTTAGATTCTAAGCTGAATGCAAATTAATCATGATTGATGCTAAAATAAATAACCCCAATGTTTCTATTAATGAAAATGTTTACAAAAAATATTAATAAGTGGTATGAATAAAAAAATCAACTAAATTAGTCAAATGTTGAATAAGATTCGAGTATACAAAGATATCATGAAAGTTAACAGTATTAATTTTCACTTTTAAAATTACCTCGTTTGTTCCAATAAACATTAATAATACTTTAAAAACGGAAAGGGGAAATTTCTCTTGCATTTTAGGGTGATAATAAAAACAGGAACCTGTTTGATCAGATTTTCATGTTATAACTATGTTAATCGAAAGAATTTTCTTCGCAGCCACATCTTCAGTCTCCTTACCTGAAAAAAAAAGATTTAATTAGAAAAATCTAAAAATAGTTTTAACATTTTTTTTCAGAAAAATTATTTTTTATTTGATGATTTTCATGTCGTTTTATCTCAAACCTTAAATTTTACTCTGAAATGCAGAAAAACTATTGAATTGAAACCTGTAGAAATTTTTTTGTTAAATGACGAAATGAATACTGGGCGCTTCATTAAATTACAGATACAAAATAACATTGATTATACTGCTCGATTTCTCGAGTTGATTAGTTTATTTTTTTATTGTCACGAGTTTCATATCATACTTAAAACTTCCCTGAACACTCAAGTCTGCTGATAGGATATATCGAAAATCAACATTGAAAATTATGTAAGTCAGCAATTAATATTGTCGGGCAATGAACGCCTGTAATGGAATCTTTAGGTTTAAATCTCTAGTGCACCTAACATAATTAGGTAATTCAAATATAAATTAATGTATAAATGGTCAACAGAACTTGGTACAAATTTTATTTTTTGCAATTTCTTTAGATCTCATCTACTACACCTTTTCCACATGTAATTCGGACTTCGTCAATTGTAATTCAGATTTGTCAACTGTAATTCGGAATTCGTCAATTGTAATTCAGATTTGTCAACTGTAATTCGGAATTCGTCAATTGTAATTCAGATTTGTCAACTGTAATTCGGACTTCGTCAATTGTAATTCAGATTTGTCAACTGTAATTCGGAATTCGTCAATTGTAATTCAGATTTGTCAACTGTAATTCGGACTTCGTCAATTGTAATTCAGATTTGTCAATTGATATTCAGAAATCGTCAAATGAAATTCAGAAACCGTTAATTGAAATTCAGAAAACGTCAAATGAAAATCAGGAAACGTCAAATGTAATTCAGAAAACCATAATTCTGTCACAGAATTAGCCGAACTGTAAGCCAAAAAATACAATTTTTAAAATAAATACTTGAATGTTATAATTTTAAAGTTTCAATCCTTTAAATAAAGTTAAACCTACTTAATTTAATTTAATCCTTTAATCTCTTGGATTGAATAAAAATATGAGGTCAAGAGGTCCTAACGTTCATTTAATTGGAGCAATTTCTGTGGCTGGTGTTGTAAGTATGGATCGCAGAAGAGGTTCATTTACTTCACAACTAGCAAATGATTGGGTAAGGGCATCACTGCAGCGTTGGCAAGATATGGAAATCAATTGTCAGATTTCGTACTTGTAGTAGACAACGCGCCATGTCATTCAAGATTGGAAACTGTGTTTGATGAGACGACAGCAATTTTGTTGCGACTAGGACCCTACTCACCAATGTTAAATCCAATTGAGTTCATTTGGTCAAAAATTAAGGCAGAAGCCAAAAGCCATATTCGAGTTCCCAATGTCACAGGACCTAATCTTACAGAACAAAGACTGGTCTATTTAGAAGAAATAATAGATCGAGCTAAGAACACCGTAAATAGTGGCGATTGTGCTGCACAACATTGCACGACACATCAAGCAAAAGCCTTATCCATGGAAGATATGCAAGTCGGTCGCTAACTTATTTGCTAGAAATTGATTTAACAAATTGTTGTGAAACAATTTATGGTTTATTTTTTATTATATGAATAAAATTTAATAAATTTTATTTCAGTTTAGTTATAATTTCATTCTATGTAATTTATATGCAATCCTAATTAAATTCTCATGCTTTCCGAATTACAATTGAAGTTTTCTGAATTTCATTTGACGATTTCCGAATATCAATTGACAAATCTGAATTACAATTGACGAAGTCCGAATTACAGTTGACAAATCTGAATTACAATTGACGAATTCCGAATTACAGTTGACAAATCTGAATTACAATTGACGAATTCCGAATTACAGTTGACAAATCTGAATTACAATTGACGAATTCCGAATTACAGTTGACAAATCTGAATTACAATTGACGAAATCCGAATTGCAGTTGATCTTTTCTGAATTACATGTGGAAAGGTGTAGTTGCAACATTGCGATTTTTATCAAACGCGATATCGATTAATTAAGCGTGAAAATCAATTTTTTCAAACAAAATGGTCATAAACCTATTAAAATATTTATAAATGTATATGACTAAAACATTTTACAAATGTTGTGTTAACTAGAAATAAAGCTGCATAAATATTCTCGATTATCTTAAGATGTTGAGGTATGAATACACTCTAAAACACAGACGTAACACCTAGGGAACCCAATTCATTACAGTTTTTATGTTCTATGGGAACATTAAACATTTGGTAAGTTTAATATGTTACAATAGTGCATTTCTACAAAAATTCTAAATTATCAAAACGTAATTAAAATTGTCACGATGTATAAATTATGTATAAGGATGTAAATTAAAAATCTTAGTTATTTTTAATATTAATAAATTAAATAAACATGCTTATATTGTGCAAAACGCTAAAATCAATAGCAAACTGAAAAATATGAGAACAATAATTTTAATATTAGTTTCAGTAAAACGACATTTTATAAATTTTAATTACTCACTTTTTATGTAGTATTTTGTGTATTATTTTTGTTCAAGGTATCATTATTAATCTCAAAGCAATGCTTTTAAAATTTCAATCTTTCATTATAATATCCCAAATTTCAGCAACGTTTCATTTGGCGTCTAACCAAAATGTTATTAAGTCTATTAACGAAGGTAAATTATGATAGCTCATCTTTAATTTAACGTCTTCTGTATAAACCTGACTGTTTGAATTTATCCTAATGACCATTAAATGATAGATAAATATAAGTTTTATCCATATAACCATCAACTTAATGTATTAATCTATTTTTTATTGATACCGTGAAGTGTTTATTGATTCATTGTTAGTTTTATATTCGAAATTTATTTTTGTTAGTTTCCAGTTCACTAATTTTAGCGTTATATAGTACCGGCAGTCAACTACTGCACTTACAAATTACTTGATTTAATCAGTCGCTTGTAAATTTTAACATAATTAATTTTAATTGCATGCAAAACCTTATGTCCCATCTAATCGATCACAGCAAAATCGATATCAACGCTACCAGTATTTCCAATAACTTTTGAAATTATCACAAACTTTATACAGTTTTAGAAGTTTTAAAAACTGATGATCGGAAAATATTACCATTAATTTTTTATGTCTTTATAAAAATTTATAGCTCTTTTATTGTTATTTTTGGGTTACAAACATTAATTTCATATTTATTTTGCCAAACAATCAACACAATAAAAATTATCTCTTAACGGTAATGTTCTTGTAATTTCAATTTACAATACAATAATTTATACAATTAATTAAAAACTTCCAAACTAATATTTTATTTATACTGCACCTACCGACCGCCCTGACCTTACAGTCCATAATTGAGGTGGTTTGTGCTGTATTCAGCGCCACTTTGAGGGTTTAACAAGATTGCCATAATGGCCTTCTTTGGGGTACGGAAATTGTAAAAACTATACCTACGAGTATTATAGTGTGAAAGTACCTACCTAATACAGTCGATGCTTAACTCAAGCAATGCTTGAGCACGTTTCAAATACAAGATCGATTAAATTCATTGGTTGATTTCATGATTGAGTCGTTCTCAAGTATCAGATCGACTGAAGCATCAACTATGGGTAATGGCATTAATTACTTGTTCTGAAATAGTAATTTACAAGTTACTTTATGATGAAATCAATATAACTCTGTATAGAATTCTTAACAAGTTTGTACTTTTAGAACAACTTGTTTTAGTTATTCAGTTGCCTACACTGTTTATTTTTGTTACTATCTTTTATGGCTTTGCTTTGATTATTTTGAATAAATTTATAAAGTTTTATATAAAACTAACAGGTGACTAAGCAGATTGTGAATGGAAAGTTATGGTTTAAGAACTAAATTAAAATTTTATTAAATTAAATGAATATCATTTATGGATTAGTTTTCTTTGCCGTTTTCTTGAAATATAATTTTACCGCAATTTTTATTTAAAGTTTGTGAAGAAAGGCTTATCACTGAAACTACTAATATGTACATTATAATTATTATAATTGCAGATTGTAGATTTTTCATAAATTTGTTTTATGAAAGACAGCTTAAATATACATACTATATATGTATTTTAGGTGTCATAACCAAATATTTTTCAGTCATAAAAGAGCTGTTAATAACTTGTAGAATAGTAGAATGGTGATTGTGCTACAGCTACTTAAAGTAAAGCTACAGATATTGTTGAAATAATCTCATAACTTTTATTTTGGAAAAAGAAATGGGCTGTGTCATTTTGAACAAAATCTATAACAAATACTTATTAAATTTGGTTTTGAAAATTGGTATGGTAGTAACTAAAAGTTAAAAGTGTTAACTTGGCACTATTAAACGATATTGATTTAGTTCCAATTTACAAAATAATTTTCTTGATAATATAAAAACATTTTTACGATCGTTTTAATGGTATCTATAACTTTACTTTAAGTAACACTATCGAAATCATACAAATGAATAACATTTTTTATGTTGATTTTGTTGAGGTACAACTTAAAATATAATTCCAGACACGATCAAAATAATCTCAAAAACTTTATCTATTATCTTAAATTTACTGTGTAAATTGAAAAAAAAATTAATTCTAACTTGCGTTAATTTGTACCTATTTATTTAATTTTTTTTAAAACAGTAGTTTTTTAATTTTGGATAAAAAAAAACTTAAACACCATTATGATCCTTAAATTTAAGTAAAAAAATTAAACAATTTTAGTGTTCTACCTATGCTCTCCCATTTTTGTAATACTTTTCCTTTAAAAAAATGGCAATATTAATCTGTTTTGAAACCCCAAACCTAAACCTTCAGTTTGTGAGTCAATTTTACTTGCTAAACGTTAATTTTTTTGTATTTGGTTTTGATTTTTGAATTTTAATCATGTCACACTTTATAACACATTTTCTTTGATGCCGTTACCGTTCGTTGCTTCGAATGACCAGGGCTCATGCTTTAAGGTTCGAAATAAAGAAACCGTCGTTACAATGTTTTAATGTCAGATAATTTTATTACATAAAATTTATTTTAATTCTACATAAAGTGAATACAAAACATTCTCAAATTATTCATATAAAAATTACTATTATACAATATTAAAATCTGAGGTATTTAATAACAGGTAAATAAAATTGTAAAATAATACTCGTGTAGTTAATATAAAAATTTATTAAAGAATTATTAATATAATACCTATAAATACATTAAGTTTTTAATTAAAATTGGAAGAAATTGCTTATAAAATATTCTATCGCATCAGTTTTTCTGTAACTGTTAATGTGTTAATTCATTGTTAATTTTGGAATAACAACGTAATATACAAAATAGTTAGGGCTTTAAATATAGAATTCACTGATTGAAAATAACTTTTTAAAATTATATTTTTTCTGTTTATTTACATTTGGATATCTTAAATTATTGGTGCGTTCGAATAGCAAGAGTTTATAAACTTGTAAACTTTTGCTTTTCTTTAGTCAGATGACTCTTACCACCTTGTACATTTATGCAGCTAAACAAATCCATCATATAATTACATTTTTTTGACTAAATACCTATCTAATTTGAAATTATGTTTTCAAAATTCAGCAATCTCCATTTTTTCCAGTAGTTTAAATGAACTGAGGATATGTCAACTAAGTAAATTGAAAAATAGATACCGCGGTGTCTTGGGAGAATGGATTTTCTCTCAGCATGTCATTATTCCCAAAAGAACTAAAACGGTATCATAAAGCTTCTACATAATTAATTACATAATAATTAGTTTACGTAAAAATTTAAAAATAAATGTCAACTACAAAATAATAGAATTATCTGTTGAACTCAGGTAATTTTATAAACGGTCTACATGTTTCCCTCGTCGGGAATAGATGGTGTAAAGATCAAAGAGCTGCGCAAACCGACTACGCCAAAACGTCCTACTTTGCTATTTATATACTGTATCTTTATCAATTTTAATTTATTATTAATATTATTCTAAAGTTTTTCCAAGTGTTTGGTAGTCTGGAAAAATCGGTACGTTTAAATTTACTATTTTAGAGTTACTTTTGACCAGCTATAACTTTAATTATGTAGATAAACTATGTTGCTTTCTTATAAATATTAATGATGACCCTTAACGAGAATTTTAGATAACTTGAGTGGGATAGTCTTCAGAAAAGAGGGTGCATAAGATTACATGAAAATGTATCAATGTAATACTTTAGTGCTTATTTAATTATGAACGATTAATTTAATATTGATAATAGGTATAGGGTGTAACAAAATTAACGCTATACCGTGAAATGCGTTGTAGCGCTAGTCGAATAAATAAAATAATACTTCTGCGTCACGTCGTTTATAATAAATTTAATTAAAAAATTACATTAGCAAAGAGAAGACTTTGATGAACGTCAACTGAAAATCGAATACGCTTGTTTTAATTAAAACACATTTGTGACGTGACGTCATTTCAAAGCAATTTAATTTTTAAAAAAATATCAAATTCCTACAAAATTCAGCTCTTATTTTTATAAAAACAAATGCTTGACCTGAAGTCATTTATTAAAATATCCTTCAGGAAAATAAAACTTTGTTAGGATTTTAAATCAAGTTAAACAAAAATATTTTATACCAAACAAAAATAAAAGTTTTTGAATAAAGAATATAATAAACGTTTTAGTGTTAAAGAATATTGTAAAATAAATCAAAAATAAAACATAAATATAACATAAGTTGCTTTCCCTTTTTCTTTATGTGCTACATACAATGAAACCCATTTTGCATAATAAAATTTTATTATACAAGAAAAACATAAACAATAAAATATTTTTCAAAGATGTGGGTTAATTTGCTAAAATTATAGCAATATATTTTTATATCAATTTTAATAAGAGCGCAGTGTTGCACTTTAAAGTAAACATTGTTATAAAATTTTTACATAGTATAGTGGAGTACTTTACTGAAATGTAAATTTGTTGTTTTAATAGAATGTAAACACAAAATTGTTATCAAAAGCAATCAATTGCTACCTTTCAATTTATTAATGTTTTTTTAATATTGAAAATATTTGTGTAACATGAGTTTTCGTTATTATTCAATCAAATTAAATATCGATTCCACAAAGCTAATTTTCATACATTCTCTTTTACAAAAGGAATCGTATTTGATAAATTTGTTTTAGTTTGTCAAGCAATTTTCAAAGCTGATAGAGTACTAAAGAGATTTAAAGTGTGGATCTGTTTTTATTTCAAAGTAACTCGACAAAATTTTCAAACTTCTCCAAGTTTTTTTCAACTTCCGATAACGTCGTTGCTTTAGAAATTCCATTGCTAGACCATCCTTTATGTTTATACTTGGATATATTACAAGAAATAGTTCTGATCGCGGTATGTCCATATTATAATATTGAATAATTGAATTTACTTTGGCATAATATCGTAAAAATTGCATTACTTTGTCAGTGGGCTAAATAATAAATAGAAAAATGGACGAATTTCGCCGTATGCCATCTTTTAAAAATCATTATCATGTCAAATTTTGCTTTGCTATTGCTAGACATATGAAAACAAGATGCAATCGTTATAATAGTGTAACTCTCTCGGCTGTTGTGACAGTTGAAAGTAGAGATGTCCTACTGCTTTGGGTATAAGCAGTAAGTAACCATAACCCCTAAAAGAATTGTATTCTTTTATATTGTGTAAATATATTAAAGTTGGAAATTTATATATGTGAAACCGCCAGTATGTGTGACAAACTTGATCCGACTAATACATATACAGTATATACAGTAGAACCCCGATTATCCGTGCGCGGATTATCCGGGAAGCGGTTTATCCGTGGGCCCATTATACATCGATTACTGTCAGATTATTATGCGTGCGGCGGCTTATCCGTGCGGCGCCAGCGGTTTATTCGTGGACATTTGCAACTTTAGTAGTATACTATGTGAAATCAAATGTATAGAATATTTTATTTACTTCAGAGCTGCAATTGGGTTACATACAAAGCTGTTTAGTGTATTTTTTTGTAATAATTTAAAAAACTACTGTTCTACTGTGTATATATATATATTATAAAATTTATAATGAGGTATAATAATAGAATAAATTTTGAATGTATAATTCACACACAAAAATTTTAAAAATTAATTATTATTGAAATTGCGGTTGAAGTATGGTGGGTGAGAGGAATATTTGTTGAATAAGATTAAAGAAAAAGAAATAATAAATTAGAATTAGAATTAAAAACGATTAAAACTGAAATGGTCTAACAGCTAAGAGAGCTAAGAAAGGGTGACAATAAGCATAAAATAAAATTATTAAATTAAATTATTTAATAAGTAAATTATGTACCTAAAAATCATCAAATAAAAAAATTTAAATACTAATAATAATTGTCTAAGAAATTTACCCTGCATTTAGTTTTAAGAGGAAAGCGCAAGAATATACATTATTCCGTACGAACAACGCTTAAACGTTGTTAAATTTTATGTCAGTTTATGGAATTCTATGTCTTGGCATGTATGCATATTATGTAAATTGCAAGGATACCCATTTGATTCAAACTTTTTATTTTTAATTTATTATATGAAAAGTCAGTAATGATAATTTATAACCGGAATTTGTTGTATTTTTTGATCTTGTAGGTTTTTTGTAAACCCAGAATTACAATCCCGTTTAAATTAAAACATTTTTTATTAAAAATTTTGATTTTTACAAATTACTTTATTTTAAAGTTTTCTTTTATTTTCTTGATGTTGGCAACCCTCTCTTCGATATCTGTGAGGAAATTTAAGGAGGAAATTGGTGCAGTGCGTTGTTTGCAATACTAAGAACTTGTGCAACTGTCTTCGATAATGGCATCCAAGTTCTCCCAAAAATCTCGGTCTGTACAAGTTTGAACTGCATGTTTTCTCAAATTATTATTGTCAGTTTGAACTTATTCGAAGAAAATACGCAGGAAATTAGATTCCATTCACACTTATTGTTAATATCATTTTTCATCATCTATATTAAATATTATTATTTAATATTCCAACTTTAAAATTTTACTAGTTTTCCTAACTTTTCTCTATTTTAGAGGTTTCCATGATATTCACTAGTAATTATTCTTCACTCTCTGCTACTGCTACTCTATGCTTTAAGATAATGTTTCATTCTGTATTTTTCTGGGTTTTTAAATATATTTTACAGCTTTGTAGTTCTTTCCATAAGTATATAACTTTCTTGAGATCAACTTTTTGTTTTCTATCGGCAACTCCCCATCTTCCATCTAGTTTTATTCTTGTTTTCCTTCGGTTTAGTAAATTTGCCTTTTGCTATTATTCCTAAGGGTTTTTACCTATTTTATTGCTGTGTCTATCTAATTTTTCTTTGCAACACTTTTGTGCTATTGTTTCTCCTTTTGCTATTATCTACTTAAATGATTTCTCACTCGTGTAAGTTTTAGATCTAAATCAACCCCTTGGAGATCACATTAACTGCTTCTTTATTTTTATTCCGGTTTAACGTTTGAAAAAGCGACTACGTTTTCACATGTACTTATTTGAGAAAAATGCTTATCTTTTCAATACAAATAAATTGCTTCCCAAGTGAATAACGTACCCACAAATTTAGTATATTCAGAAATAGAACTATATTATTAATATTAAATTAAAACTTTTTAAAAATATTAAAATCATAAAATTGCGTAGAAACAAAGTATGAAAGTGACAAAAAATTATGAAGCAGTGTAATTTTACTAACAACGTTAACATTTTTAACAAAAAAAATATGGCAGATATATCGCTGAAGTGCTGAAATGAAAATTAAAATTAATTTTAAAACTGTGTAGCCAATTGAACCCTAAATGAATTATTAATTTGGCAGCTGCTGATGAGATACTTTTTAATTTTAGCTTCTATTGCATTTTCCAGGCCTTTCGTTGCTTTGCTCCTAGCCTGCTATAAAGAATAAAAAGGAAAAAAATTCATAACGGAAAGCAGATATTAAAATCTTATTAATGCCAAGAGAAAATTTAATTAATCAAAATTTTGTTTTATTCTTTAACAAAATGCATATGATTTTTTAAGTTGACTTTTGTTAGCACGATTTAATTAAAATAATTCCATGCAATTATTTTAAATTTCTCAAAGGAGATTTCAACAGTTGTTTATGATTAAGCCACTAGACAAAACTCGCACCAGGTACACTTAAAATTTTAAATCGAGCATTAATGTTTAAATTTGTTTATCAATTCCAACTCAGTTGAAAAACGCAATTTTATCAACCGAATTGTAACTAATTAATATTGGTAATAGAAAACTTAAAAGCGGTGCAACGTGAATTGCACTGGCTTTCACACTAAATGGCTTTTAAGCATAATACAATGATTAAGCTTTTCAGCTTTTGACTGCATTTCAATTACTAATTGTCGTTACTAGGTAATGGTCCTCATGGTTAGACATTTAATTATTTGTAAAAGTTTCTATAGCTATGAAATAAAATTAATTTGAATAAAACTACAAGCTTTGACATTGTCACATTTCAAATATTAAATTAAAACAAATTAAAAATGATTATTGTTCAAAATTTTAAACATAAACGCTTCTACTTTTAATTTTTCCTTTTTATTTCGCTTATAAAACAGCTGTAAAATGTATATTAACTTGTGAAAATATATTTTAAACATTAAATTATCAATATCTCGATTAATAAATACATTTTTTCCATAATTTACATTTTAAAATTCAATTATCAATTCAGATCCATCTAACGAGTATCCTATAGAACGAAATATTTATTATAAGTGATCATCTACATATTATATTATAATGAGCTAAATAAGTAAGTGTAGAAAAAATTCACTAAATGTCAAATTCAATATTTCATTATAACTTGTAATAATTGCTAATTTAATGCTTAAAATAAAAAAGCTGTAGTGTTCCAGTTCAGATTCGAAACTTTACTTTTCCTGGAACTAAACAACTTTTGGCTTTAAATTCTAAACAAACCTTGGGCTTCAAACTTTCCTCAAGCTTACCTAACCATTTTAATTTTTTATTCTCTACACAGTGTATTTTTTGTTTTCTGTGCAAATTTAACAATTTATACAAAACCTGCGTTGTGTTCTCAAACCGTGTTCTATTTTTCCTTAATGATTAACGCACAATGAATTCACAGAACAGCAGAAGCGTACTACTAATTCAGCAAATTTTTAGAAAACGAGGTTTGAAAAATTCCATTGGGTTTTTAAATCGGCTGCAGTGTTAACTTAAACGACAAATTTTTGTTGCTAAAATTGTTTTAACATTGGGGGCGGCGTATGTACATAATGCTTGAACAATAATAAACATGTGTGCTAGGTTTTTTGAAATATAGCAAATCTTTTTTTTAAATGCAATTTTGCTATTTACAACTATTTTTTCAAACGGTTGGAAAATTGTGAAAATGCGCATTACCTTAAGCAAATTAATAAAAGTTAAGAGTAATATTTACTGTGGCATTTTCATGAGGTTTATTATCGTGAAAATGGCTAAGATGGTTGTATTAAATACTCTTTATCTAATTTAAATTAATGAAAGAAGCAATTTCACTTTTCAACATTAGCAATCAACTTTTAATAATTAAATTTTATCTGCAGTGCAAAACTTTTTAAGGTTTTTTACATCACTGCTACATTGCTCACCAGTAAATCACATTAAGAAAGCTTTCTAGCAGCTTTCACGTTTTTTCATTAAAAAGAGGATAATTTTTAATATAAAATTTTATAAAAATTTACTCTAGTAAGTCTTTAGAAGGTAAAGTTAATGTTTGAAACTTATGCTGTATCCTTTTTTTGTCGGTTTGTAGATGATACAACTTTTAATATTTGCAATTTTCAAACGTGAAGAGCTTTTTATACAAATATTAAATAAACCTCGATAGCGTTTGGAAAGAAAGTCTTTGTGGATAATATGTTTAATAAAACCCTTTAAAATGTTATACTGGGTTGGATAATCGACTATTCATTTTGTTTGTGTTAGTGAAATAAATGTTGACTATTTCAAGTTCGCTCATGTGATTAATGGAATAACTAAATTATTGCTTCTCTTCGCATCGTCGTTATTGTGTTGGTAGATCGATAGGAGTTAAACTATTTTGGCAAAAGTGTAGTTTAATTTGTTGTAAAGAGAAAGTGTAATCTATCAGTTGAAGACCGAAAAGAAAAACATTTTTAATTCAATTTTTAGTTTTTCATTTTCAGTTTCATCATAAGTCACCTTGCTTTGTTTCAACCGTACTTAGGAAGTTATCCCACAGCACAACATCAAAAATTCTCTCGAGTACTTTTAGTGATCTTAAATTTAAAACACCGCGTTGATCCGGCATCCTGCAAAGTAGAATTCACGTGGGCTTTATAAACTCGGTAATCATCTAAAATTGCACTTTAAGGGCCCACTTTTCAAAAAGATTGTTGTTTATACTTTTAAAATCAAAATTAAATAATCAGCGTTTTCACGTCTAATAGTTTTTTTGGATGTGTAAAAATTTAAATGGTAAATAAAGAATTGAGGGCAACCACAAATGGCAGGAAAAACGAAAAATTCACTTAGGTGTGTATGCGCTGAATACAAATATCCGTTGTTTCCATTTTCATTTAGTTCTTCTAGGGCTAAGGGAATTAAAACTCCCCGGCTTAGTTATGTCAACAACAACTGATATCAATAATTACATTGCTTTGGTTTAATCACGACTTGAATATTCTATTGAAACGCTCTGCTTTTTTAACAAAACTTGAGTCGTTCCAAAGGGAGAACTCAGTTGTAAATAATTTCTTTTAAAAAATGGCAATAAACTATCTGTAACGCCTTGAACAGATTATAAAGTTTTTGGTAACGCATTCGCGTGTTCGAAATAGCTCCCTAAAGTGCAATGCACCCAGAAATCTCCATTTTACCTTACAATTTCAGTTTAAACTTTTCTTGCAACACTCTCGCACTAATTTTAAATTAAGTTTTCTGTTTCTCTGCCACATGTAGAAGGCACATTTTGGTTCTTCAAATTTTCATTTTAAAGCCGTCATTATTTAAATAAGCCCAAAATTGATTCGTTGCCCAATAAAATATTGCTTGAATTTATAAGAATCGAATTTAATAGAAAAACGTTATCAAACACTTTGTATAAATCCATTTGAAAAACACTGGTGATGTCGTTTCTCAAGTTATCGAAAATGACAGGAAATATTAGAGTACATAAATTTATAGCTTGACAAATCCATAAAAAGTTTTGTTATACGGTTTTCTTGATTTTACTTTTCGGTTGGAGTAAAAAGTGTTCGCATAAGAATTTTTTCTTTGTTTATTTAGAATTATGTAATCGCGAGTATCAAGTTTATTGAATTTTTTATGTTGCTTTATTCGGCACTGAGAACAAACTTGCTCATTAATGGGTCGTCAAACGCGCACCTAAAAAGTATTTTATTTCTCATATTTCTTTTACTTTTATTGTCACATTGCTGGTAAATTGTTTTCTTTTTATTGTTTTACACTAAAAAAAATTAGAAACGCAAATTGAAAAGTACTTGACGACGTCGGTCGGATTAACACCGCTCGTGATAACAAAGACCCACTTTCTATAATCAATATTGGAGTTATGGGTTTATTTTTACTATATTTACAGTGTAGATTGTCTTTTAAAAAGGTGTTACGGTTTTAATTCTTTTTTAAACGGAACTAAACCAATGGCAAATTCCTTTTTGCAATAATTATGATTACTTATTTCAGTAGGGGAGGGTTCTGTTCAACGGCTTTAGCAATTTGCGAATGAAATTAAAAAAGAAGATTAAAGCGTCATATTTTAAACATCAAACATTGAAGATTTTTACGTCCTTTGCCCACACGAAAACTCTAAACCTAATATAAAGCACATCTTTAAATCTAAAATAAAGCAATAATCCCTGTCCTTGAATTTAAATTAACTCCTGAAAATACACAAAGCAATAAAATTACTCATGTAAGGCACAGTACTGTAATTAAGATGAAATAATAATAAACTAATCCTAGGGAAGACGATCTTAAATGAAATTATAGTTTTCCAAAAATTTACAAGCATAGAATCTGTTGTAATATGGTTAAAAAATTGAATCCATAAATTTAAATTTTAAATTTCTTGCTTGAAATATGATTGTAGATCAAATTCATATCCATTGTTCTTCAAGTACCCACTAAAAGATCTTTTCACAGTACAGATGGTTGACGGCAAATATAATATGGCAATCTGAAATGCTTTGTAAATTGCAAAATATTAGCTTAAAATTAAAAAATGATATTAAGGACTTTTAATAAAAGCAAGTATAAGCCACTATGCAGTATGCCTTAATGATAAAAGAGCCAGGTAGAGATTACTACTCGCATAAGAATTTTAATCATTTTTAAATTTCTAATTTTTATCATTTAATATAATTCTTTAAAACCGAAGGGTAACAAATTGCAATTTGTTAGGGTCATGCTGATATTTAAAAACAAATACAATCGATTTTATACATGTGGCTATAAATAAATGTATCATCTGATACTAAATTTTTTTGCAAGGCTAACCACCCGTCTAAAGTTTTTAAATCACTGTTAGCTTAATGAAAGAGGTATGAGTACTGATCTAGCATTCTACAGTGTCAAAAAAACAAGATGAGGCAAGACAATGCCATCTGCCATGTCAGTCAAGGCAAATAACATCAAACGTATTTCATCTTTGCAATGTAAATTTTTTTTTACTAATACTCATGACTCTCACCTACCATCGTAGTCCAGTTGTTAGAAAGCAGAAAATGAACATTTTTTTAAACAAGCAAAAATGCCTCCGGATATTGAATGTTGGCTATCTTGACATCCTTTGGATTGAGAACAGAAGCAAGATCTGCTTTAGAGTTATAAATTAAACAAAGTTAATTACATAACAAACTGTCTAGCTTTGTGTGTATATCAATGGAATATTTATTCCTCTTGTTACACGTATAATTTTTGTGTTAGAAGCTAGCTTGTTGATACATAAAACATACAAAAAGTAAATAGTTAAAAAAAATTTCACGTTTTATATAACAAACACAAATCCCTAAAGAAATTTGGGAACGTGTATGTGCTTATTCGTGTAAGTATGCCTAGTATTTTTGTCGTCCTTTCCACAGATTGCATTATTCAATATGATCTTCATAAAATTTGAATATTTTATGTGCGAAACGTAGAATAAAATAAAATATCCAATTAAATAAATAAATAAATAATATTATATTAAATTTAAAATTATAAAGTTATGTATGTATATAAATCTGAATATCTTTTTCATGTTTAAATTGCGTTATGTCGAAAATTCCACGTGAGTTTAGAAGCTACAAGTTTAAATAAAATGAGACGCTTAGGAAATCATCAGGGAACGTGCTCCTTTTGGATAACAGATTATGTTATCCTTATCGAAATCTCTTGGTAATTTTACCGAGGTGACCGAAAACAAAATATTATCGTTGGTAAAAAATAAAATAAGTAATTTCAAAAACATCAATATCCAAATGAAAAAAAAAGTCTGATTATTCCATTAAAAATAAACAACTGCGTCGACTGCAAGAATTGCAATAAAGAATTGCATTAAATTTATTAAAGTTGAAATCTGCTAAATGAACTCGTTGGTTTGGAAATAACGATATTTCTTTTTATTTCGAAAATAATCTTGTTCTTATTATGAAAGCTTTCACTGCATTGTAAAACAAAAAAGTCACATCATTCTTAACAATAGCTGCCCCTCTTGTAAACACCTTTCTGACATTTCAATATTTACCATCAGATAAATGCATAATAGACATTTTTCCTTTATACTACATAGAAACCCTTTTCAAATAAATGATTAATTTGATTTATGGGCAAAATATAAAAGTTAATTTTGAGTTTTCACGAGCAGGCCACAAAATATTTTCGTCGCTGACGCATTAGCGTATGGACTGCGCGGTGCGATTCAATTTTGCTAAACTCACTATGGGTAATTTAAATAATGTATTTTTTCTACTACTAGCCATAAACACTATCATTTCAACGTAAGTGATCGAACTGCGAACCACGCCTTCTATCACCTGAGGTGAATAATATTTTATTATTCACTAGTAGTTAATAATGAACATAAATGCGTAGTCCGGAAACTTCGGGCCATTTTGAAAGAAAATTTATGTGTAAAACGAATTAGCATAACCAAGAAATTCTATCAATAGTGTTTAAATAATTAAAATCGGTCTATAAATAAGATTAATTTGATATTTAAAATGTTGAATAAATTGGAATTTTGTGACGTTTAGCAATTAGGCGAAATGAGAATTATGAACACAGATTATGACTTATATGACAGCTGAAACTAGAAACTTTATAAATCGATTATTAATAATTATTACAATCAATTATCGTTACAAATAGTACATTTTTCGACAAAATAGTTTTCGTCAACATCTATTTACTTGCATTCCACGTTCACTAGTTTTTATTCGATATAGAATTTTTTTGTTTGGTAAGTGTTTTTGTTACATTAATATTATTAAAAATCTGTATATTTTCAATTGTAGGATAACTGGATTGTGAAGATATTAAAGAAATTAGTGGTCGAAACAGAATCATGAAAAATTTATGCGATTCGAAGTAGTCGTTCGTTAGCAAACTTGTATAACCTTTACTCCATTAGAAAATTTACAATCTCCGTGCTATTGTAACTACAGTTTAAAACACTTCAAAACGCTCAAAATTTCTTACTAGTTGGAAGTTGTTTGAAAAAAAGGTTTTTATGACGATAACTAACAACTTGATTGATTAGTATTACATAAATGATTATAATAAACACAAGATATTAAGAAAATTTATTTATAAAAATTGTAATTGATGTTACAATTATGGCATTCCATTGATATATTATTCCTCCAACATTTAAGGAACTAGAAGAGGTAGGTACATTAATAACAGAATTATTGATAATGTGCCCCTCTTCAATTGTAGAACTGGATTGTACAGGAACTGGTGGTGTCGAGGAATCTTCAATTGTAGAACCGGATTGTACAGGAATTAGTGGTGTCGAGGAATCTTCAATTGTAGAACCAGATTGTACAGGAATTGGTGGCGTCGAGGAAGCATCGACATGTTGATTAATTGATGTTGATTGGCTTTGGACCATACGAGCTATGCTCGTTTTAACCGAGAGTGAGTCAGCTATATAGCCCTCGGCTACCGTAGATGACTTCCAACCCCCATGTTGTTTCAACTGCAGGATATTTCCACCGCTAGCAGCTAATATTGTGGCTGAAGTTCTTCGGAAGCTATGACCCGTGTAAGACGCAGGGTTTTGCAAATTTAAATACATTGCAATTTTGTTTGGTACTTGCCCTATTGTATTATGACCAATATTTTGCTTTGTAGCTTTTCCATTGCGTATACTAATAAATAATTTTTGCATGTCGGAAGTTGGTCTAATTTTTAAATATGTTTTTACAATTTTCATCCAAAGGGGTTCCATAACAACAAATTTTCTAGATGAACCATTTTACTATTACGAATGTTTATAATAATCATATCATCTTTTATGATAACATCAGAAAGAAGCAAATTGCAAAGTTCATCGCATCTGCAAGCCCCAGATAAACCAATTATAAGAATTGCCTTATTTACAATATGACATTCATCGGGTGCATTAATCAGAAATTTTGTAATTTCTTCTTGACTGAAAACGGAAGACTTCTTAGCACGGTAATTCACATTTTGGCGTTTTAAGAACGCAACTAATTTGAAAAACTTTGAAATGTCTATGTTGTCCTTTAAAGAAAGAGTTGATTTTAACATAGAATAATGTGCCCATAAAGTGGAAGCTTTTTTATCATTGGCATAACTTTGGAAATATGCTAACAGTACATTTTCAGATATTATAACCACACTTCGCGCAGTGCACCAATTTTTAAATGTTACATAAGCTTTCATATAAAGAGTCTTGGATTTTTCCGGCAGTAGCTTGTCTGCCACTGATTCAGCAATCTCTCTCATTTCGGGTGGTGTACAACTTTCACTCATTTTTAAAAACACTCACAAAAACTTATAAATATCAAAATATTTAATGTAACCTTTATGTCAAAATTAATTAAACATTTTCAAGCAAGTGTCAACATCAAAACAAAAAACTATCATTTGTTTTATAATTTGAAATAAATAATTAAAACGATTTACTTTATTCATTAACAATTATTATTATAAGAGTAAACAATCCTAGTAGTGGAAAAATTGTATATAAACCACGGTAGTGAAGCGTGTTATAACCCGCGCCTTAAATCCCGCGGTGCTACGCACCTTGGGATTTAATCTGGCGCTAGGGTTATAACACTATGCTTCACTACCTTGGTGTATAATATACTAATAATTTAGCCTAAAGCGATATGCACAAGATTATTAATGCTATGAAAAGTTTGAATTATTCCATGTTAACTCCCCCAGGGTTTGTATAGTATTGGCAGCTTCAAGATCACTTTAGAAATCCAAAATTTGCAAACAATGAGATTTTGATATGCCGATAAAGGAAGTTTAGAATTCAAAAAGATTCCGCATCTCACCCTGTAAATTCTTGTGCTAATTTTAAATAAAACTTGGCAATAATTTCATTTACTTAGGTACTAAAAATTTCATTTATATGAAAATCTAATTTAAATTTACATTTTTAGCTTATATTGCTGAATTAGACCTAGCGCAGATAAAGAAATGTTCATCAAAATTTTACTTACTTTTCAGATTATCCAATGCTTAAGCCTTAAATGTAAAAACCTTTAATTAAAATGCAAAGTCTTATTTTGCGTGACATTTTAAGATAACAGGTATGCGCATTGCTGCAGTTATAAGCCAATGATACCTACATACACACAGATTTTGTAACCCATGAGAAATAAAAAACGTGCGATCCATTTATCTACTTTTATGGAAAAGAACAAGTAATACTACAAAATTGGATTTTCTTATAGAAATTCCTGTGTGAATAGGAATCGAGAACAAAACTAAACAATACCAAAAGCAATCAAATAGGAAATATGTCGTCAATTCGCGGTGGCAATTATAACTTTAATATAACTATTACATTCCACCAGTAGTTGTACCCAAGAGTAGTTACCAAAGTCTCCAAATCGAAGTCTGTATTTCCCAATGGTAGTTAGCGTTAGGAAAGGATGAACCGCAGTGCTCTAGTGTGTATTCTCTAAGGTAAATGATAGGTAATTAAAGAAGTCAGAACATCTCTCAGAGAGAATGATTACTTCAATTCTTCACTTCTCTAGAGATTACTCGATACAATTTATAATTACCACCGATAAATATTTTTCAGTCTAAAACTATTAACTACATCTAAATATCGTTCAATTTTTAATCGACGCGCATTTTAAGCAATAAATTTAAGGTTACCTTTAATTAAATAAGATAAATTAAGTGCAAAGCCATATTAAATTATTCATCTTGGAGTAAGAAAAATTTCATTTACTCCGAATAAAAATTTATTTGTTAAAATTTAAATTTGTTCTAATGTTGCATTTACTATTAATAATTAACAATGCAAAATTTTTAAATAAACTAACAAAAATATTTTAAAAATCGGGGTTTTAAAAGCTGCCTTCTTTCGCAAACACAGATGACGCAGATAAAATATGGCATCTGAAGTAACATATAATTACAGATAACTACTAAAGATTTAATTTCTCTATTTGGTTTGGATGAAGTAAAATATATTACAAAATTCATAACTAATTAGGGGACGGTACTGCTCTACAGTGTCTACAATCTAAGTGTTTGTATTTTAAGTTGGACTATTTGCTTCAATGTTAGGGTTTATGAAACAAAAGTTGTAACTCAACTCCTGTTTTCAAATCATTATGGCTGAGCACAATTTGTTTGTAAAAAACCAACTATAAGATTACTCAAAAATGTATCATGTTTAAACTGTGGTTTATAATGCCATCATAATATCGTACTGTTACAGGTTGATATTTTAAATATTTTTCCCTCGCCATCCATATTTGGATCCAAAAAACCTTTTTCTGTAAAAATAAGTAATAAACTGAAAACTTTTTCCTGAAGATGGGACGTTTTTTAAAGGAAAGATAAGAATTTAACCCTTGAGCACAACTACACTATATCAGAACAATTAATTCATGTGACGAACTGGTGTAATATCATTTTGTTAAATAATATAAAATTAAAATTGCCAATGCAATTTTTAAGTCAATCTGATCAGTTATGATTAAAATGTTCCTAAAATTCGAAATACTCTACCGTCCACCCTTGTTTTAAAATAAAATATTTTAAGTGTAAGTGCAAATACAATCAAGTTTTACCCGAAATAGGATTTGAAATATTCTGGAATATTAAAATTAAAATTGCAAAGAGGATGATATTAACAATAGAATTAAAAATGGTTTTTAGAAATTAATCAAAAATTGGAAAACGACAGTTTAAACGATTACACATTTCAATTTTATTAGATCTCATCAAGTGAGCTTAATTCCAAAGACTTGAAAAGTAAAAAACAATTTAAAAAAAAATTAAACAACTAATATTTTTTTTATGAATATTTAAAAACGTGAGTTACAGATTCATATTTATTATTAATTTAAATTTTGACAGCATGCACTGTACGATTATCAGCTGTACGGTTGATCATTGATATTACATCTTTTGTGCAATTGTAACTGAAGAATGGCTTCAGTGTCAATTTGAACTGGTTTTATCAATTCAATTTATCACCTTCATTGAAGCAAGTTAATTGTAAATTTTTTGTTTACATATTTCATTTACTTTACATTGTAGGTTACGACTTATCGAGTCAACCATGTAGTTGGTGTGCATTATTATATTATTTGCTATTTTTTGTCCTCGGAAAAAGCTTCTTTGTGTTGCTGTCCGAAATTGGTGTTTGATTTAAGTAAACAGCGGTTAGAGGAAAAAGCGTTTACGTTGTGGTTGCTCACTGTTTTTATAAGATACTTCGTTATTTCGCTTTTAACCCATGCATCGCATAATTGGTTATTTTACGTTTCGTCATTTAAGCATGGTGAAAGTTTCTTCAGTATCCAGTATTTTTTTTATAAGGATCATAGTAATTACCAAATAATTTAATTTTTCCAAGTGACAATTAAAATTCGGCCTTGAAATTTTAGTTTTATATTTGTGTTTTGACTTCTAATACAAAGCCATAATAATAAAATTTATTTTAGAAAAGTACGTATTGTTTCAGTAAAAGCAGAAGCGTTCTTATTTGAGGGAGGGGGCCTTCAATGTTTTCGCGTTACTATTCTATTTAGTAATTGTTATACTTAAAAAAACTTTCTTGTTTAATTACTTCGAGAAGATATATAGTACATTGCGTTTCTGTAATTACATCCGAACTTGACAATTTCAATTACTTTTATTCACAATTTTATCTATTTTTCTAATTTTCAATTTATATATATATATGATATACATATATATATATACATATATACATATATATATATATATTCTATTATTTGTCAATTGTCACACCTTACTATACTCAAGATCAGCCGCCAGTAGAAACAACTTTAGGTAAGAGTTTAATAATATATAAATATACTATGATTTTATATCATTATGTATTGCGTACCAAGGCAGGGTTAGCCTTTAATTAGTTGAAAAATTATAATTTTCAACTTAGTTTGTATTTACCACTCCTCGCCCGTAATAGTTTCTTATTACATTTTTTCGAGTCATTACGTCAATGCCTTTAGTACTTTAAAAATAGGGAGAAGGGTGCCAGTTTTAAAGAAGATCCTTACGTAAGATTTGAAGAAGAAAATCTTCAATATCCTAGCGCGAAGATTTTAAATAAAAATTATCTAGGAATAATTAACTGACTTTCCAGTGCAGCCTCAGGTTGATGGTAAGAATGGCTATGTAGAACAATGCCAAATATGTATATATGATATATAGCATACATGTATTACATACATTGTTCTGCATCATCAGGCATATCTGTTTCGACTGGTTCAAATATTGAAAAGTCACACTTAGCAATCTACTAGCAATCCGATTGTGCATATACATTTCGGTTCCTTGCTTTACTTCATCATTTTTTGAAACCGTAATCTTCCTAAATGGTAGCTATCTGCTACAAGAAGATTAATCAATTCTAAACTGATCGTTTGGAATGGTTTTACCAGCTTTTATCATTTTATCTATAAGTGTAATGTTTGAAGGATATTGTGAATATTCGTGCAAATTATCAGTTATTTTTGGATCATAATTTACTTTTAGGAATTAAATAGTATTTGAAAGCCAATTAGAAGTTAAAATAACAATCAAAAATTTCTTTTCACATCGTATGTAGGTAGGAAAAAGAATTTAATAATAATAAAAATGATGATAAATTGTCTCTCATTAAAACACACTAATTATTATTATTATGTCTACCTAGATGCTAATTTAAAGATGTTCGTCAATAAGGGGTTGCTCGAAATATTTACGTTTTAATAATTATTTGTTTAAGTACGGGATTTTCCTACATCACGTTGAATATTATCATTTATTGCAAATAAAGATACCTAAACGACAAGAATATGTTCATGTTTACATAATGCAAATTTTCAACAAAAGCTCATAATCTCTACAGTTTGTATTATTTTAGTCGATAAATATTGGAATATTTAGAGAAAATCCATACAATATTATTTATTACGTTATGGTAAATTCATACATTTCTAAATATTGTTGACCCATTTCTAAGCCCTCATTTAAAGTATAATAATATAATGAGGAAAATTTAACAACGTAGGTACATAATTAATTTTCATGTAAACGAGTTAGCTTACAAAAATATATATGTCAGATTATTCCGTAAAATAATTATACGAAATATTCCAGCTTCTGTCTCTTGTCGAACGCAAAAGTACTATAAAAATGTTATAATATACTTGCATTATAATTTGGATGCAATCTAAGAAAATTACTTGAAAATTTTCTGGGTAATTTTCAATTAAAAATATATTGTACAGTTTGAGTGGCGCCCTCGAAACACCCTTGCACGAAATAATTTAAAATACCTTATTCATTAATTTACTCTTAACATATAATTTCATCTCTTAATTATAGCAAATTACCAAAAAACAATGTTCTGGTAATTAAGTAGGAAAAAGCACGTAACACGAAAAATATGAAAAATTGTTTTAATTTAAATAAAAAGTTCACTTCAAATTTCATTTGAGACATTCAAATTTTCTTGGAAAATTAAAACGATTTTAATCTTTTAATATCGCCTGCGTTTCGTAACAATTCAGCTCTTGCTTTATTTGCATTTTTGTATTTATTTATCCTATTTTCTGGTTCATATAAAACAAAAAAAACAAAGAACTAAAAAAATAACGTCTAATTTAAAGTTTTATTACTTTTTTTGAAAAACCATACATGATTTATTCGCTAATAACACGAATTAAGCTTTCTACGCTTTATTTTTTGTTTAATTAAAGCTTTGCATTATTTTCATTTAAATTTATAAAGTTTTATTAATTTTAGAGCTAGAGTTATTAAAGTTGGAAATTATTTAATTTAAGTATTTTTTAATTGTAACTTGTTTACATTATTAAGGATTTATTTACTTTGCGTACAAGTTGTAATTTACATAATATACTATGCATGAAGCTTTGTATTAACAATGAAAATGAGCAATCTCTTATTGAAAACGAAATACACGAAAAGAGAGAAACCGATGAGACGTATCGTAATTACATCTTATATAGTTCTTGTTTGTTCATAAAAACTTAATTTAAAACGATTCTATACGCAATGGCTTTTGTTGTTGTTTTCAACTTTTACCTATAAATCAGCGTACCTGTATAATTAAAAAATTTTGTTTTAGTACTTTTAGAATATTTTAAACATAATTAAATAAAGAAGAAGCAAAAGTAAAAATAAGAATAAAATATTTTTCTTATTGTAATATTACACTCTAATTCGGATTGAAAATAGAACTTTGTTTGGAAAAGTAAGCGAGATAAAGCGTAGTGTAGCTGAGAGCATGTAAAAATTGTGCGTGAAACAAAGACGCTTTTCTATTTTAAACTAATTTAGGGTCTTTTACTAAAAGTAAAGTAAATTCAAGAGTTAATTCATTAGTAATTTTTTTCTATCATCGATTTTTAATTGCAGGGCAAATAAAATAACTAAAAAGTGCAACAAAGAAAGAATAATAAGAAATTTATTAAGTAACTTCAGAAATTGATGATGCTGTGATGGTATCAGAAGGTAATTCATCCAAATCGTCCATGTAACAATGCACATCCACATACTGAATTGAAGATCACTTTTAATTAAAATATATTTAGATAGATTAATTAATTGTATGTAGTTAACTCATAATTAAAATAATTAAAGTTATTGCTGTTATTCAATATCGATTTTTGTGTACCTTTGTCTGCTCTTTTCGTTCGATTTATTATGCCAGAAACAGAAAATTTTAATTTAATAATTTTTAAGCATTTTATATTGCACAAGAAGTAGACGAGAAATAATTTTTCTTTGCATTGATTTAGCAGTCAAGTTGTCGACTTCCCAAGCGGTCACATTGTGTGATAAAATTAGCATATTCGACGTGAAAATTATGTACCCAGAACGTAATTTTATACCTACATTATGCTGTTACTTTTTTGTTTTAAATTTTAATCATTGATATTCGATAATTTATTTGAAACTGTTGGTTGGTGCAATTACTTGAATAGTCACGTTCAAATTGTGCATTTAGCATCATTCAGTGCTAAACACCAGTGTCAGGCTAATCTACTGCACTGTATTTAGGATTGTACCACGCGGAAACTCTGATAATATACGATGTAATTATATGTGCTTTATTATGTACGTACTTTTGACACGCAATCTACTACACATAACCACAGATCATATCGCTTGGAGCAGTTGTTCCAGAATGTTTAACGTACTTTATTGTTTCATTTCAAAAGCTAAATCATTAAGAATGATTATTGAGACTAGCCAATCAAACATACATTCAAACTTCACTTCAATGCAAGGTTAACCAGAAATTTAAAAAAGATTTAATAATTAAACAATAAAAAGAGTATAGTACCGTCCATAGATCATAAAGTAACACCTCTGCCGTAGTTTTGTGTTAAACTTTGGATATGTATTGTAAAGAACGTATTTTTCTGAATAGATCATACAACTAAAGCTATTTACAGTAGAACCCCGGTTATCCGAGGTAACGTGGGGGGACACCCTCCTCGGATAACTGAAAACTCGGATAATCCGGATTTATTTTTTATTTATTAAAAAAATAAACACGAATGTACTTGGTCTATTAACGTTTTTAACATGTAAATAAGTATGTATGTATACATATGTATTATAAAACATTGAAATAGTTATCTATGCGCTGCTGTTTCATATTGCATCTTCTTTTTCTCGCTGCCATGTTTCTCCATCTGTTAAGAAGAAGCAAATCCGCTGGGGTTGCCTCTGATTGTTGTTCGATATACCTCAGAGTTTTTTCCAGAGAAGCAAAACCTTCTTGATGGGAGATCTTAGTGGGAGGCTGTTCATCCACCGCTCCGTCGTCGTCGTCATCTGATTTTCGGTTTCCTGAAAGGCATTCGTTAGTTCTTCAACACTCATTTCTTCTTCTAAATCATCTGCTGTAACCCATTCAACAACGTCTTGTCTTGTCACATTTTCGCAACCTTTTAAGTTTTGCATTAATTCAAATAAATTTTGTTCTTCTTCTTCTGTCTCGCTGTCAAAATTTGAAGATGACATTTCTCCACGGCTTCTCAATTTCAAAGCCAATTCACTTAATGGAATATCATCTTCACTGTCATAGTTCTCAATATCAATAACTTTTGACCAAGATTTTTAATAGTGGAACCACGTACAGAATCCCAAGCTTGGCTTACCCAGTACATAACATTTTCAGTGTAATCTTTCTTATCGCACTGATAATATCCTCTTCTTTTTCTGTATATTCTAATACATGTTCAAGATATAAACGCCTATAATTTTTTTTAATGTTTTCGAGGACGCCTTGGTCCATTGGTTGCATTATGCTGGTTACATTTGGAGGCAAAAATTTTACAACAATGTTACCTACGTGAAGTTCTTCCCCAGGATGAGAGGAGCATTGTCCATTAACAACATTGCTTTAATAGGAAACCGTTTCTCTTTAAAAATTTAGTCACAGATGGCACGAACTCTTCTTTAAACCAGTTAGTAAATAAGGTCGCATCCATCCAAGCGCTCTTCTGACTTTTGTAATAAACTGGTAGGGCTTTGGGTGAGATGTCTTTTAAAGCTCTTGGACGTGCTGCCTTGCCAATCACCATCAGAGGGAGTTTGTGCTTGCCAGATGCATTGGAACACGCCATTACGGTTACTCTTTCCTTACTTCGTTTGTGCCCAGGAGCTGATTTTTCCTGTCCAGATGCCAGTGTTTTTGATGGAAGCATTTTATAATTCAAGCCAGTTTCGTCACAGTTGTAAATTTGATCGTAGGTATACCCATTATCTTTGATTTGCTTTTTAAAGTCCTGCTTAAAGTTTTCAATTGATGACACATCAGCAGAAAGTTTTTCTCCACATACGGTCAGTTGACGTACACCGTACCGTTTCTTCCAGCGGTCAAGCCATCCTGAACTGCCGGTAAAGCTATGTGTCTCTGGGAATTGCCTACTAATCATTATTGCTTTCTGTTGTAAAATTGGACCTGACAGAGGCACACCTTTTGATCTTCGTTGATCTTTTCATAGTCGCCTTTTTTCATTGATTTTCTTGTTGAAGACGAAGAGGCTTGTTTTATACACCAATCTTCTATTTTAGTACGGTTTCTCTTCCAATCTCCAACTGTTACCTCTCCGACTCCATAATCTCGTGCAACATTTTTAATTGTCTCTCCTGCTTCAATTCTTCTGATGGCTTTTAATTTTTCTTGAATAGGAACGACCTTTCTTTTACGCTTATTTTGTTCCATTATAAGACGGCAAACAAATATCTAAACAAAGCAGTTCGTATACACTTAACTAGAACTCCAACCAAATAAATTATGCGAGTACGTATACTTCTCTATAGCGAACGCAATAACGAATTGCATTCACGCAAATTCGCATGCTAAAAATTGTAGTCTAAAAACATAAATAGGGGAACCACTCACACGGATCAAGGGGATTCCCCGTCGGCCTCGACGATTTTAAATGGAAATATGTATGTTAGAAGCTCGGTTAATACGGAGCTCGGATAATTGCGACTCGGATAATCGGGGTTCTACTGTATTTTGTTTGAAATTATTATTAAGTTTAAATGTTGAAAAAATATATTTGAACAATGCTGATGACATGGAGATTTTATTTATTGACACTTTATTTCTTCTTTCATAGCTTAAATTACAATTTGCATTATGTACCTTTGGCTTAATAGAAATGACACCTTATTTAAAGTTGCATTAAAGTAATTGTCTCCGTCATATAATCCGAGTGCTTAAGTTTCAACCTCTGAGTTTTCCAAATTTTTTATTTTACATGATACAAGATAGTATTGTAGAATTGTGTGATACAAGATACCCTTTATCGTAGATTGTTGCCAATATATGTCTCACCCATGGCTTGCTGAAAGGTAATCTTGACTGTTAAGCTTATGCGGGACTATGAGTTCCAATTCGTCACACAAACAAAAAAAGTAGTTTTTGCATAACATTTTATTCCACAAATTATGGTGGAATAATACGTTTGGGAAATATGCCTGACGTATGTGGCGTTACTGCACTGCATCAATCTCTCGCTAGATTTAAATTTTATTAAATATTAAATAAAATACAAAGAAGAGAATTTCATAATGGTAGTATATAAATAAATTACTTTAAAGAATGTTTTTGTGGCACAACCGACTAGCGAGTGTCGTAATACATACATTCGGGAGAGGAATCTCTTTGATACGTGAATTGAATACTATACTTTTTCTACAAAACCTAAACCTGAAAATACATGATACTCATGTATATATGTATAATGTATTATATTGAACGTATGATGAGCATAAAACTACCACTTTTACATACATAATTCAATGTGCCACCGCTGACTTATTTCAATACTGAGTTTATTTCGGACCCTGATTCGTTATTTTGACCCCAATACATTTTCATGTCAACCTATGCTTCAATTGGTTTTTTCTATTTGGTTTAAACGTATTGAAATATAAAAATATAATGGTAAAATTTAAAGATAGTTGGTAGCACAATTAACCTGAATGTGTTACATTTTTACACGGACACATCAAAAAATTTATATACAGTAATAATTTTTCAATACAAAATTAATAAAATTTATATCACTTCAGCATAAAAATTGTATGTAATTATTTAAAAAAATATTAAATGATTTTGAGTTGAGTTTGTAATTTTAGATCCCTCCCCCTTAGCAAATGCAGTTGATTTTTATAATATTTGTATATTAAAATTTTAACATTGCACCGTCCTGGAGGGTTTCCAATCCTCCAAGACTTTCCACTAAATTGCGAACGGCAGCTCAGATGGTGTCGTAGAGCGAGTCGTGGATTACTCAAAAAAAAAGAATAATGTAGGGCGCCAGAAGTTTTTAGGTAAACGCAAATTATCAAATTGACTAGTCTTTCATAAACGTAAAACAACAAAAGTTTACTAAAGAAATTTTTACAGTCAAATTCATTAACAAATCGAAGATAAACTGTGCTGCAAGTTTAACATGTAAATAATTACAAAATTGATTATTTACCCACGCGTATATAGCTATATACCTGTTCACAAAATGTGGTATGTAAACTCAAAAAAAATGGGCTCAAAGTTTTGTTTCTTCTTGAACTTGAACAAATCTGACTGGTGGATCTTATCGGTGATTGATAATTTAATTTTGATCAGTGTACGACGCTTCGGTGTGTGATCGGCGTAGAATTCGGCGTCGCATAAAATTAAGAAAATATTTGTCTGACCTTATCGTACGTGTTGGCGATATTCTACAAGTTGATATAGCTTCCAAATACATCCAAAATCGGATTGAAACCAAACTGTGTAGCCAACTTGAAGCGGAAGTGAATTCCAAAGTGAAGCGGAAGTGAATTCAATTGAATCACGATTGAAGTTAAATTGAAAGCTGGTTGAACTCAAATTGAAAGCAGGTTGAACTCAAATTGAAAGCATGTTTAACTCAAATTGAAAGCAGGTTGAACTCAAATTGAAAGCAGGTTGAAGTCCTAGTGAAGCCTAAAATGTTGCTTGGATTTAGAGACGAATTTAACAAAAAGTATAATTACCAGATGGTCGGCTTCTATTTAATAAAAATTTAGTTCGTTTCTGAACATTTGCTGTGTTTCGAACTAATATAATAAATAATCAAAATTCTCTCTAAACCATATCGAAGGCATATCGCTTTAGCAACAAATTATTGCTGCGCTATATTCAAAATTAATGTCTATGCGCCGAAACACAAATAATCAGCGCACTTACGAGGTGTTGTCCAAAAATATATATTATTAATAAAAATAAAACGTTACAACATTTTTATCATTATTTCGTCTAGCTTCTTTCTTCAGTTGGTTTTAGATCCTTCGCTGGCAGTATATTTTGGCGGGTTGTCCAAATTAGTTTCAGTACTTAACAAATAAAGTTATTTTACTTTTATTTAAAATATAAAGTATTAATTTAAAAAATTTGATTTTTTTACTAAAAGAATAAATAAGACTTGCACATCATACGTAGTAGGTATATGCATTATTATAAAGTACATTGTTTTCAATTTGATTGGATCTTGTTCACCTCGCATTTTCTACTTTTAAACTTATTTTTACCTTATATCTGGTGATAAACCCATTTAGAACTATTAAATTACTTATAGGAGGATTTCAGATTTAAAATAAAACTATAGATTTGAATCAGTTATTTTAATTAAAGTTACATGTAATTTAAAGGCATAAATAGATGGATTGCTGCTCAATATCTAATACCTAATCAAATCCAAACTTAAAAAGAATAATATTTACTTTATAAAACAAACCAAATGTTTAATTGCATTAGTACAGTAAATTACGTATTAATTCATGCTATTTGTTATAATGGAAACTCAATATAGAATAATATTTGCATTAATTTTGCATTCAAATTTACCGCAAGGTAATTATTTAACATTATTTTTATACTGGTGAGTTTATTAATAATATTATTTAATAAATATATTTTTTATCTCTGCTTCCACAATTTTTTCATGTATAGCAAGCACTTTAAGCTGTTTGAGTTATAAATTTTAATGTTAGTCCTTTGAACTATTTTAAGAGTCAATATAGATTCAATTAACATAAAATTACATTTTACATACCAATAGTGGTGCCACAAAGACGTGATTAAGCTCAAACGTGTAATTTATTATTTCCTCTCACCAATTAATTAACCATTTTCAAATTTAACAGAAATTAGTTTCGGCCTTAACAAATCGACGTTCAACTATTCAACATGCAGACATATCTTTCTCGGAAACGCAAGGTTTCATCAATCTAGTGGTTTCGTTACTAACTTACATCTCACATTGCTGATTAGGTTGCGTACAAACGAATTTTAGTAAAATTTATGCGATGTATACAGTAAATATAAAAAAAGAAATTGCAAATAGGAAACTATTACAACTTACCAAGCAATTTACGAAATTTAAAAATTTCAAGTCTGAAAATTTGAACGTGTTTTGTATAATAAAATGCTTTTCATGCTTATATTGGTGGTAATCCTGTTCAAAGCAAACAAATTTCGTGAAGCTTGAATGAAAAATAATTTTTTGAAAACTTTCCTTTCAGTGTTATACCTAAAATTAAAAGTGTAAAGCACGTACCAAGACTACAATATTACAACTCTTAAAAGAGAAAATTAATAAAAAAATTTCAAAATTTTTCTTCAAGAATTCATTTTAATTTTGGAGCTGCGTGAATAAACTTTAACGCTTGTTAAATTATTAGTATTACGGCAGCTTTGGAGCTTAATTGGTCTTATGGAGTGCCCAGTAAAAATACAAAATAAACCAGCTAATTCGATAAGAAGTTATATAACAAAGACTATAAAAATTCGTAATAAAGTAAGTTTGTAATATCGTCTTGATCTTTCTATCGTGAAACGTTGCCGACAAAGTTTTAATATTATCCAGAAAGCTACTTACAAAGAACAGTAAATCTTAATATTTAGTTTTTCATTTTAGTTGCAATTAAAGTTTGCTAATCTCACCCGCATTTAAGGTTAATTAAATATTTTATAACATTTAATTAAAAAATTTAATAACTCCTTAGCGCGCCAATTATGCAGAATAATCACTCAAATTTATTACAGATTATTAGCAGCGATATGTAGTTTAAAATAATCTTAAATAGACAGACAGAAACGATTTAGTTTCTTTGAAAACCAATTAAGCTCCTAATGTGGTCCCTCACCATTATAAGTGAGCTTAATCAACTGGATCAAACAGTAAATACTGTTTGGAGAATTTAAAACCGATATTTGAAATTTTAAGATGTAAGCTTTCATATTACACTACAAAAATAAATGTTTCCAAGTTATAGCCTGGTTTTGGAACCTTGCTGAAAAAATCAACAAAAATTCTGTTCTTTAAATACCTTGTTTTTGATCAACAACTCGGCATAGATTGCTTATTATTCAACTAAGGAATCAAATTTACAAATTATAAAATATCATACACAATTGGTAAGTTCCAAAATCATAAAAAATTAGTTTTTTTTTTTTTTTACTTTTTACAACCACACCGAAGTTTAATCAAATATCTCAAAAACAAAAAGTTATTATTAGTAAATAGAAAAGCAGTTAACAAGTGATAATCGCAAATTATAATTTTATTTTTTAATTTTGAATTTTAACTCGGAAAATTTTAACAAAGTGAACCATGTGTGGTCCCTCTGACCATTATAAATGAACTTAATTAACTGAATCAAAAGTAAATACTCTTTGAAAAATTTAAAACCGATATTTGGAACTTTAACGTGTAAACTTTCATAATATATTCTAAAAAAATTTCCAAGTTATAGATTGGGGTTTGGAACCTCGCTTGAAAAAATCAACAAATATTCAGCACTTAAATACTTTGTTTAGATAACTCATTATATAAATTACTTATTTTTCAAACCAACAAATCAAATTTTCAAAAAATAATTTATTGTAATACAGGCAGAAAAGTTTGCTTTATTAAACACGACGGCGTCAAACATATACGCCGATGTGGAAAGCACGAAATGAAACATGGCACTTGCATAGAATTCTTTATTACTGTTTGTGGTCACCTTGAAAGTTGGTGTGACTTTATCTCTTACTTGCTGCGTATCACGTTTATGCTATTACAAACCGTAACAGTCAGTTTATGAACTTTGTTAATAGGGTTTTTAAGGATCGAATAATAGTATTATAGTTTATGATTTTTTACTTGATGAAATTGTAGCTACATATTAATGTATTTAAATATAAATTTTTTTTATGGCTATTTACTAATCATTAGATAGTTTTTTCAAGTTAAACTTTGAATAATGAAATAAAGAATTAAGTCGTTCATTCAATAATAATAAATATTATATTAATTCTAATAAACGTTAAAATTAGCCTTTACTTATAGGCCTTATTGACAAATTAAAATTTATTAGTTAAATAAACTATTACAGTAATTAAAAGAGCTAAAATACATTTTCCATAGTAGTTTTAGATCTTCTTTGTTGGAATGGAAAACAACTGGCATGATTAGCGATCAACATGTTTGCTACACGATTAGCGCTAAATTAATAGTACAAGTTGATTGGGTAATATTTAAACATAAAGATAGTGTGATCGGTTGAAATCGCTCGTTTTACATAAAAGTTCTACTCAGACAAATGAAATAATTTTGGTTTAATTGCAATGCTGTTTGAATTTTATGTGTAATATCCACTAAACATGAAAGAAGTTATTACTTTTTCCATTATTTATCATGGTTATTATCATGAAATGTAGTTGAGGAATATATCATTACAATAATTCATAAAGTATTTAATATGTTTTCAAACAGAATACATAATAAAAGCAATAGCAACAAATGAAATGAAAACTATCAAAAAGATTATAGAATTAAAGGAATTAAATCAATTTTTTTTTCTAAAAAATATTTTATATTTGAAAACTATGATTAGGGTCAACGAGCGATAAACTTTCAAAGGCGCCGTTTATCGGGGAAAAAATTACACAATTAAGACGCTAAAGTCATTAGAAAAACTATGAAAGTTATTTGGGAATGTTTCACGATTTACATGTTTTAAATATGAGTTTATTAGAAGGAATAAACGCATATTTGGGCTGATAAGTCAGATCTCGAACTAATCAATAACGACAAATCTCTGGTTAGAGAATGTCACTTGTACCAATTACTATCATCAATACCTACAATTAATAGATTAGATTATCATTGGTAGAAACAAAATTTGTCTTAAATCTCCTCACTGCGCTAATACATTATAATACATTATTTTTTCTTTTATGAGCTTAGCTCGGGTTTAATAAAATATTGTAAAATGTTGATTTTATTATATCATTTAATCATGTTTCGTTAGATGGAAACAATTACTTAGTATTTACTCTTCGTCGTGTACAGATATCCAATTTAATGTTTCACTGCTTTGAGGAATGCAATGGGTATAAATAAAATACATACGAAACATGGTTTTATTGTAATAAACGGTAAGTCTGCTTAGTGATTAATTTTGTTATGCTTTGTCTGTGGTCCCAACTAGTCCGGATAATAGTATATTATACACCAAGGTAGTGAAGCATAGTGTTATAACCCTAGCGCCAGATTAAATCCCAAGGTGCGTAGCACCGCGGATTTAAGCGCGCGGTTATAACACGCTTCACTACCGTGGTTTATATACAATTTTTCCACTACTAGGATTGTTTACTCTTATAATAATAATTGTTAATGAATAAAGTAAATCGTTTTAATTATTTATTTCAAATTATAAAACAAATGATAGTTTTTGTTTTGATGTTGACACTTGCTTGAAAATGTTTAATTAATTTTGACATAAAGGTTACATTAAATATTTTGATATTTATAAGTTTTGCGAGTTTTTTTAAAAAATGAGTGAAAGTTGTACACCACCCGAAATGAGAGAGATTGCTGAATCAGTGGCAGACAAGCTACTGCCGGAAAAATCAAGACTCTTTATATGAAAGCTTATGTAACATTTAAAATTGGTGCAGTGCGCGAAGTGTGGTTATAATATCTGAAAATGTACTGTTAGCATATTTCCAAAGTTATGCCAATGATAAAAAGCTTCCACTTTATGGGCACATTATTCTATGTTAAAATCAACTCTTTCTTTAAAGGACAACATAGACATTTCAAATTTTTTCAAATTAGTTGCGTTCTTAAAACGCCAAAATGTGAATTACCGTGCTAAGAAGTCTTCCGTTTTCAGTCAAGAAGAAATTACAAAATTTCTGATTAATGCACCGATGAATGTCATATTGTAAATAAGGCAATTCTTATAATTGGTTTATCTGGGGCTTGCAGATGTGATTGCTTCTTTGCAATTTGCTTCTTTCTGATGTTATCATAAAAGATGATATGATTATTATAAACATTCGTAATAGTAAAATGGTTCATCTAGAAAATTTGTTGTTATGGAACCCCTTTGGATGAAAATTGTAAAACATATTTAAAAATTAGACCAACTTCCGACATGCAAAAATTATTTATTAGTATACGCAATGGAAAAGCTACAAAGCAAAATATTGGTCATAATACAATAGGGCAAGTACCAAACAAAATTGCAATGTATTTAAATTTGCAAAACCCTGCGTCTTACACGGGTCATAGCTTCGAAGAACTTCAGCCACAATATTAGCTGCTAGCGGTGGAAATATCCTGCAGTTGAAACAACATGGGGGTTGGAAGTCATCTACGGTAGCCGAGGGCTATATAGCTGACTCACTCTCGGTTAAAACGAGCATAGCTCGTATGGTCCAAAGCCAATCAACATCAATTAATCAACATGTCGATGCTTCCTCGACGCCACCAATTCCTGTACAATCTGGTTCTACAATTGAAGATTCCTCGACACCACTAATTCCTGTACAATCCGGTTCTACAATTGAAGATTCCTCGACACCACCAGTTCCTGTACAATCCAGTTCTACAATTGAAGAGGGGCACATTATCAATAATTCTGTTATTAATGTACCTACCTCTTCTAGTTCCTTAAATGTTGGAGAATATATATCAATGGAATGCCATAATTGTAACATCAATTAAAATTTTTTATAAATAAATTTTCTTAATATCTTGTGTTTATTATAATCATTTATGTAATACTAATCAATCAAGTTGTTAGTTATCGTCATAAAACTTTTTTCAAACAACTTCCAACTAGTAAGAAATTTTGAGCGTTTTGAAGTGTTTTAAACTGTAGTTACAATAGCACGGAGATTGTAAATTTTCTAATGGAGTAAAGGTTATACAAGTTTGCGAACGACTACTTCTAAGGATAGAATAAATTTGCACATCGAAGCGCATAAATTTTTCATGATTCTGTTTCGACCACTAATTTCTTTAATATCTTCACAATCCAGTTATCCTACAATTGAAAATATACAGATTTTTAATAATATTAATGTAACAAAAACACTTACCAAACAAAAAAATTCTATATCGAATAAAAACTAGTGAACGTGGAATGCAAGTAATAATGATTACATTTGTAATGTTTAATTTAGCATAACGTGGTTTTAGGAGAGGTAAAAATGGTTAGCATTCTAGGATAAGCGATAACATTTTGAGTAGAAAAGGTATAATGTATTTGTACACAATGATAATATGTTAACCGCTTTTCCGACTAGATAAATGATGAAAACGTTTTAAAAGAATTCTTTTTGCTGACTGTTAAAACCGCCACCCAACCTTATCTTGGTTTGTTATACAGCTTTTAACTGAACAAACTTGTACAAACAGAAAGCAACGTAAGATATTTAAATTTAAACCAAACTTTTTTACAATTATAAGATCTTTATGAGGGTATAGAGGAAGTTGTTAAAAGTGAAACCAAGTGCAAGTTAAAAGTTAACACTTCCATTACTTTTAATTCACAAAAGCTCGACTTTTATAAACATAAACTTTGTCAGCTTTTATCAAGAAGAAAACTGCCAATTTTACATTTTATAAAATATGATTTATAATTAAAAGGTTTTTTAAGTGTAAATATACATTTTTGCAGTATCGTAAAAATGTCAGAATATTTTGTAGCTGAAAATTCGCAGGTAAAGCTGAAAACTTAATAAAAATCTTTTTTATTATGAGTCATAGTAGATTACTCGCAGTTTATATAAAATAATTTAATTTTTTTATTTCTTGATTTTTTAAGAATTTAAAATAAAATTCATAACCAATTTGTATTAATGATTTATCCAAACCATCAAATCGAATTGTTCTCTGTTATGCACCTAAAAACTCGACAGATAAGTTTGGATATTCAATCTTTTATACTAATGGTGTCTTTATGTCCTTCTGCCCCAGCACCCGTATGATAATGGAAACGCATTAACACCTTTTTACACTAAAACGCGTTAAAATAACTACGCCTGATGCACAGTTTATTCTAGTTAAAAAATTACATTAATGTAAAAATAAATGTAAATATTAATTTTTTTGTGTAAATTTGTTTGATGTTTAAAAATTATATATTTTTCAGTAAAAAACTTACTGTTAGCATGAAATTTAAAATACAGCTGCTTTAAAAAATATAGGCAGTAAAGATTAGTTTATTAAACACGACGGCGTCAAACATGTACGCCGACGTGGAAAGCACGAAATGAAACATGGTACTTGCATAGAATTCTTTATTACTGTTTGCAGTTACCTTGAAAGTTGGTTTGATTTTATCTCTTACTTGCGGCGTATCACGTTTATGCTACTACAAACCATAACAGCCAGTTTATGAACTTTGTTAAAAGGGTTTTTAAGGATCGAATAATAGTATTATAGTTTATGATTTTTTACTTGATAAAATTGTAGCTACATATTAATGTATTTAAATATAAATTTCTTTTATAGCTATTTACCAATCATTAGATAGTTTTTTCAAGTTAAACTTTGAATAATGAAATAAAGAATTGAGTCGTTCATTCAATAATAATAAATATTATATTAATTCTAATAAACGTTAAAATTAGCTTTTACTTATAGGCCTTATTGACAAATTAAAATATATTAGTTAAATAAGTTATTACAGTAATTAAACCAGCTAAAATACATTTTCCATAGTAATTTTAGATCTTTTTTGTTGGAATGGAGAGCAACTGGCATGATTAGCGATCAACATGTTTCATACACGATTACCGCTAAATTAATAGTACAAGTTGATTGGCTAATATTTAAACATAAAGATAGTGTGAAATTGCTCGTTTTACATGAAAGTTCTACTCAGACAAATAAAATAATTTTGGTTTAATTGCAATGCTGTTTGAATTTTATATGTAATATCCACTAAACATGAAAGAAGCTATTACTTTTTCCATTATTTATCATGGTTATTATCATGAAATGTAGTTGAGGAATATATCATTACAATAATTCATAAAGTATTTAATATGTTTTCAAATAGAATACATAATAAAAGCAATAGCAACAAATGAAATGAAAAACTATCAAAAAGATTATAAAATGAAAGAAATTAAAACCATTTTTTTTGTTGAAAATATGTTTTATATTTGAAAATCATGAGTAGGGTCAACTAGCGATAAAATTGCAAGGGCGCCTTTTATCGAGGGAAAAAATTACACAATTAAGACGCTAAGGTCATTAGAAAAACTATGAAAGTTATTTTGGAATGTTTCACGGTTATTTACATGTTTTAAATATGAGTTTGTTAGAAGGAATAAAAGCATATCAACGTCGGGGCTGATAAGTCAGATCTCGAACTAATCAATAACGACAAATCTCTAAGGTTAGAGAATGTCACTTGTACCAATTACTATCATCAATACCTACAATTAATAGATTAGCTTATCATTGGTAGAAACAAAATTTGTCTTAAATCTTCTCACTGCGTTAATACATTATAATACATTATTTTTTCTTTTATGAGCTTAGCTCGGGTTTAATAAAATATTGTAAAATGTTGATTTTACTACTTATATCATTTAATCATGTTTTGTTAGATGGAAACAATCACTTAATATTTACTCTTTGTCATGTACAGGTATCCAATTTAATGTTTCACTTCTTTGAAGAATACGATGGGTGTAAATAAAATAGATACGAAACATGGTTTTTTGTGTAATAAACGGTAAGTCTGCTTAGTGATTAATTTTGTTATGCTTTGTCTGTGGTCCCACCTAGTCCGGATAAAAGAAGTTTTACTGTCAACATATTATAACCATTAAGAAATAATTATTATAAATTGATAAAAACGATTGTACAAACCCAATATCGATTAATCTAAATAAAATACCATGTACATATCAGTAACGCTTCTTTCATTGCTCGTTAATTCATTTAATATTTTTTTTTGGTTGTAGGATTCTCTAAGTAAGGTTTGTTGTAGAACTTTTTAATAATTGATTAGGTTTGCTTGGTACGTAAATCTACATCAGCCTATCTATATTTGCCATATGCAGAACCTATTTCTAAGAAATTTCCTGTAATCCGTTCTTTGAACCTGGGCTTTCTGCTTTGTAAATAAACCACCAATCACACTAACTCCCGATGCGGTCATTGGCTTATTAGTAACGCATTTAAAGAGTAAATATAAAAACCAAGCAACCTTAGGAATATAGCAGTGATTTAATTAACTATTTAAATAATTAAGCTTATCTGTATTCCTATTTTTGTGTGTAAGGATGATGGAAGTGTGACGGGTCAGTGCAGGCTTCAGGCCGCACAATCAGGCAATCTAGATTATATTACTGCTAGTGTCTTCGCAGGTTGGGAGCTTTTTCATAATTAAGAAAAATTTAGTTTTGTCAAATTGTCCTAATACTGAGCGTAAAACTTTACATTATTATTGACTTTGGAATAGGCGTAATGTTTTTCTTATTCCTCAATAACCAACAATAATTGTTGTCTTTTCTTTAAAACTTTTACAGTAACCCACTCTGTTTTAATTAGACAAATTAACTTTTAGGGTAGTGAAGTTTCTGTAATTCTGTAAATTAACAAACTATTTTGTGTTTTACGCAAACAGGCTTCAGTTTTACTAACCTTCTAAAACTTAAAAATTCCATTCTAAGATATACTATATTAAACAATTTACTATATTATAAATTTTAACTCAAATTTAATTAAACCTCAAAATACTTAAGTTTTATGACAGTTTTACCATTACGAAATCTACATTTGTTTCTATAGAATAATTTTCAGTTCAGTTTTGGCTATGTTATTTTTTAAATGATGAAATTACGAAATGAATATACTTAATTTTTTGTTTTATTTGTAATTAAATTCAATTAACCATTGATAATAACCATAAAATGATGCAGTGTTTCAATCACTTGAACTATATTTTATGGTTTTGGAATACATTCATTATTTTTATATCTCTCTATTCCAGTTTTCTTCACAAAATAGTAAATAAAAATTTTGATTTGATTGCCATTTTAGTTTAAGAATGACGATTTTGTTTTCTAGTTTATTAAATTTCGAGTGCTTTTTGTTCATTTGTTTAATTAATTAAAATTTAACCATTCAAACATTTATTATAATTTAAATACAACAAAGCAGCTCAGATATAATATTTATATAATTATTATAAAAAAGTTATGATAAACGTTGTATTTTTGTAATTATGATAAACAATAATTTAAATTAAAATTAGATTTAAAATAAATTTTTTGATCGATCAACTTATCAAAAAGCAAAATAAATTTAAAATTGTTTTCTTGCTGGCAATGTACAGCTTTAAGTAATGCAACCATACAATCCAAATTTCAAAACTCAATGAGCAAATAACTATTAAAGCATTTAATTATCATAACTAACAGTAAAATTCACAAATAATTAGCATTTAGTTAAATTTTTGATAAAATTAATAATCAGTTATTTCATAAAAGTAAAAATATTTAACTTTGTACAAAACCTTTTTTGGTTTCTTAATTAAAACTTGACGAGATTTTGTTCTTTATTCCATTATGTCTACAAAGTATCCGTTTTTTAATAATATTATAATTACATAATAAATTTTACCATAAAATTAATAACATCTTCCTTGCAAAACCAATTTAGTTATTTTAAGTTAAACTTTGAGGTTTCATGTAATTGCAGTAATTTTTCATAATTTAAAATAAACAACGCATTAAATTGTGTTTCGTTAAAAAAATTTAAATAATTTTTAATTCCGACTAAATTAACTCGGAAAGGAAATTTGGTGGAAATAATTTATAAAGTTTTGAAATTTCACACACTTCTGAAGGCTATAGAAATAAAGATCAAAAGAGTTTTCTTCCGTCAAAGCACCGCTTTACTCTTATTTCGAAAAAAATGCACCCCAGAACATTATTTTCCCATTGGCTTTGCTTTTTCTCAATTATCTGATAAGGGGTGCGTTTTATAATGGAAATAGAAAAATTAAAAATGGAAATATTTGGAAGCAATTCGTCGACACTTTCTAAATACTTCCAAAAGTGTTGACGCATCAGATTTTAGTCAATTTTGTACTGTTTAAATTAAAATTAATTAACCTTAATTTATGGAATTTGAATATTAATTTACAAGTGAAGCAATTAGGACTAGCATCGTAAACTTTGATGCAAGTTTCAGTTTTATCGTACATCTTAGCTTGAAAGCTCCACGTCCTCATAATATTCAGAAGCATGTAATGGTAAGTAAACTAAAGAGTTCAACGGATGAATGTTTCTAGTTCAAGCAAATCAACATTGTCTGTTATCTATATTTTTGTTTTACATAAGAATAACGTTAAAAAATATGACAACTATCGATAAGTTTTACCGAACAAGTTCTACCTGGCAACACAACTTTTGCAATAATTTTATGAGGTACGGTAAAATGCATTCCAAACTTTAAAAAATTAACCAAATCGATTACGTTGTTTGGAGTTATGGCGCCTTACTTCATCAATATAAAACCAACAATCTCAAATGCACGTAAAGTTTCAAGTGTTGCAAGATGACTCAAGTTAAAGTTTTAGCAACCACCAACTTTACAGTAATAAAATTTATAAAAGATTGCTGACGGAAATATAGAACGGAGAACTTCGAGTTGATGATTAAGATGATACCATTTCCTTAAAAAAACTTGTAATCCTAAAATGGTTTTTCATTAATAAGTCATTAGTTGATTGATACAAAGAATCTTTTTTAAGAATCTTGGTTTTGATTTATTAAAATATTTTTTATGTTAATATCAGGAAGCGTTCATCAATTTAGGCGTATTTCAAATTTTTGTAGTAATAAAAAAATGCCCTTGTTATTTGAAAAATTTTGCGATTTATTAAAAGGAGATTTTTTGAAGCGAATAATAAATTTAAGGTTTATGTGCAAAATATGGATGTACATTTCATTTGGTTTTTTATGTTCAAACAGTTTTCCACTTACTTCACTTTTTGAAAAAACAGGCAGGGGTGACAGATTACAACCGTTACTAGTGCAAATTACTATATATTTCAGCACCTAGATGCATCAGCACATTTTGTAAAACGACACGACAGCTACTAGATGACAGTTATTTATGAAGATGGATATGGAAACTATAGGATAGGATAGTAAAGTGTTTGGATATTTTCCAGTATCATCTTTATGATAGATGTAAAAAATTGCAGTAATGGATAATCTAAAGTGAACAGCGAACCCGCGTATTCTTTAGCAAAGAAATTTATAAAACCCTAATATTCTCATTCCAAAACTATTCAATTTAAAATTTTACAAATTTGAATGACTAAATCAAACTCACCTGATATATTTTCCAGCTCTAAGAGCACCAGAAAGAATGTTCAAGTCAAACAATTATGGTTCACTAATTACACTTTTAACTGTTTAAATCTCTTGTATCAACAATTTTTTGTTCGCCTTTCACTTAATAATTTTCTTCTATTTCGTTAATAATTTAATTATCTAATTTTCTGTATTTTTAAAATTTTAAAACTTATTTATTTACTTTCACTTCTTTCAGAATTTAATTTATATTTTTCCAATACGAAAACACACGTTCCGCATTTTATTGAGGTTATTTTGAAGTTTTAATTTGCGCTATAAAATTGATCATTGATAAATCAAACACTTTTCCATAATTTAAAAACGCTCGACTTATTATTGGTTAAATATTCTTTTATATTATTATTTAATTTTTTTTATTTTTTAAACTTAACGACACATTAATTTAAAATTTTAACTGTCGATAACACATTTCTCTAAATTTTTTAACCTATAACTAAAAGAGATATGTTCGGAATTACTTGAAAATTGTAATAAGCGTTTGGTCACATTAATTAATCTTTCCTTAGTTGATCACATTTTTAATTAATGATTAAAATAGTAACACGATGTGTGAGCCGGTATTTTTTCCGATGCCTTCGCGAACTTCGACGCGTGTGTGGTGACTGGCCCGGGATCGACGCCCGCCGTCGGAGGGACACTGGGACTTTGCAAAGACGCCCGATAGGGGCGCACAAGAAGCGGCAAAAATCGTTACTGAGTGCGCAAGACTATTGCGATTTTAGTTTTAGGGTGTGCATAGTTGCAAATCTAGGCGTCATCCATCTATTTGTAAAAAATGTAAAACAACAAACAGAAAATTCGAGTACCAGATGCTTGAACACCTCACAAATTGTAAATTACGTTGTAAATAAAATATTTACTAGAGAAATGTGCTAATTTCGCTTAAATAAAATAGAAAACGCAAATTATCCTGTCCGATTACATTATGTAAACATGAATTCGTGTTAAAATTTTGCAAACATTTCATTTTACTGAAAATTTAAAAAAAAATATGTACCTTTCAGAAAGTAAAAGCAATTACATCGAATAGAAAAACAGCTTTTGGGGTTATGAAAAAGTTGATTTTTAAATCGTTTTAAAAATTATTCAATTTAGTGTTTTGCTGAAGTTATAATAAATTACATTTTAATTACATTTTAACATTGTTTACGTTTAGTCGGTAAGTAACGACTGACTTGTAATTTGCTCTGGCGGGTTTATTCGGAATGTAAAAACGATTTATCCGCAAATTATATAGATATCAATTTTCAAATTCATATTTACAATTGAATTTTGATTTTATTATAAACATTAAGTTTGGTTTAAGCGTATAAATTAAACAATAAATGGGGAGAAAGATTTTCTTATCAAGTAATTACTGATGTTCTGGAAAACTTACACTTGTGCAGTCATAATGTGACCCAAATTTTGTCTTTGGGTGCATTCTAGGAAATCATAATTATAATACAAAATGTATTTGGCGAATAAGGTTCGTTAACAAAGAGTTGCTTGCCAAGAATCTGACACACGAAGTATTGAAATCGTATCTAGAAATGTTTCGATTTTATTTTCAAAACGTCTGCTTAGGTCAAACGTATTAAAAAGAAGGAATGCCTCATTTAGAAAATTTCAAAATACACATAGAACAATGTATGCTGTTGAATGTGGATGGGATGGATGCTGCTGAAGTAGTGAGTACAGTTAAATTGAAAAATAGTTCTTCTTGCATTTTGGACGAGTCTTATTGTACAGAGGCGTAAATGTTCGATTTTAATGATATAATTTCTTGGCTAGAGGTAAAATACCCGGAATCGAAAATACACTTTTTCCTATAACAATGGCTTTACAAAACGAAAGAACGCAAAAATACAAGCTCTTTAAGGTGAGGATCAATCTTGTCGGAGTTGTAATAAGGCCACAATTTAATTTTGAAAATTGCAATTTTCCCATAAGAAATACATGTAAGTGTATTTTGTGTAGTAAAATTTCAATATGGCGGTCATTCTGTTGGCGGTACGTGTGCTGTGCCTGGGTCGACAGTGACTAGTGGTGGGAGATGCCAGTCGCTCTCAGAGATCCGTCGCGTCAACTTTCAAAATTTTCGAGTTGGAGCCGCTTAAGGGATGTTTTAATGAGTTTAGCACGTGTCAAAACCGTTCGGAGCCCGTACGAGCCCCGGAGGGCGAGGGCGGGTGCGGAGAATAGGTTTTGACAGTGCAACCACCTCAGAAACAAATTCACACAAAAGTGATTTTTTCGAAAATTTGTTGTCCGATCACAACTTTAATTTTTTATTAGCTAATTACACCATTATCTATCATAATTCGTCGTGAAAATCGAGATTCTGGAATATTTACTGTCGCCACAGCCTCTTTCAATTTTGGGGCGGGGTTACAGTTGAAAAGAGCCAATGATAAAATTGCATTCTGAATTAACTTTAAAGCCGTTTTTTCAAAATTGTGTGAATATTCCGCAAATTTTATTTTTTATATGCCATTGGGACCCTCATCTTTCATAATCCACTTCAAAATGGAAAAAATCGCGATCCGGGAATCCTACCTGCACCCTAATTTCTTTATATCGTTAACTGCTAGTTTCAAAATTTAGGATGCATTGTTAGAAGGTAGCAAATAAACCCATTTCTTTGAAACAAGTAAAAATTCCACTGGATTCTACCACTGCAGTGACAGTTCTCATTGTAAGAAGTTCTAAACAAACTTGCAACAAACAAACAAACATTTTTTGGTATAGCAAATTGTTACGATATTGTACTCTTTAAGTATTTTTCTAGTAAAAACTTTTTATTTAACCTTTTGAGAATTTTATTAACTTGCCGTTTTGCAATGCATCTTTTTTGGGTATCAATTATTTTATTGTAACAATTACAAACTTTATAGATTGCTGTTTCTTCAATGATTGGGTACCCAAGCAAAAGAGAAGTCACCATGCTTAAGATTCTTATTCAGTAATGCGTAAAAATACATGAGCACAAACAAAAAAAATTCATTGTAAAGCAAACAAGAATTGAAGATGTAAACTAAAGCAACTTCGTAGAAATTATAACATTGGATATTTTGCATTTGCACAGTTTTGGTTTAGTCGTTGGTATAAAACCAGAACCAAGAGACCAAGAATGATCTCGCAATGAGATATAAAATGCATTTTAATATTATATACGTTTTATACCTTATACTACTCATCTTCACAGGATTGTATTGGTCCAGGACAAAATAATATACCAGCCAACAATTATCATAAAATCGAAACCAAGCATAAACGTACTAAATTTTTTGGAAAAAGCTTCAATGAAAGCTTACTTTGAAGAAGAATCTAAAAAAGCTAAGTTTTATATAACAAAAGTAATAAATACCTAACTAAAATTTTAGTTCTTGAGTCACAACCAACTGAAAAATTTTTGGAGTTATACAAAAGCAGTTTTCATCCGAAGGGGCTATGATGTTTGTTAAGTATTGATTTTTTGTTAAGTATGGGACTAAAATTAATACAAAATTTTATATTATAAAATCTCTATTTTATATAATTAGTATCACGATATTTCAATGCAAAAAGCTGACGCTGAATACTGAATGGATTAACCAAAAACCGATATTAAACATAAAAGAACTATTTGAAGCCACTTTTTGACAATATAAAGAGATTACATCCAACCAGTGATTTCATAATCTACCAACACCAAAACATTCCTTAAATAGAACAGCGAATTTTTCATTGATCCTAACATTACACCTTTAACCTTGTGATTATTTATTGTAAGGTTTTAAATAAATCCAAATAGAAACCATCCACTAGTTAAAAAGTTTAATAATGGGTGAAATCAAATGAATTCCTCTAAAAGTGATACAGCAATCCATCAAGTCTTGACCAAAACATTATCAGGATAACGGCGAAATAAAATTATTTCAAAAAGAAACAAACGTATTGAGTTTTATTCGACCGTAAAATTGTTTAGTTTTTCATTTCCCTAATCTTTAGTTTTAAAAATACCTTATACGCCTGGCACGTAATTGTTTTTTACAAGTTATTTCTGAGTTTGTATAATCATTTATTGCACTGTTACGGTCCGTATTGTATTATAATTTAAAAAGTAAAATTTTAATGCAGCAATATTTTTGCAGTTCTGATATTCTTTTTATAATAAAAACATATACTAGGATACGCTAGGTCTTACCAAAGGCTCATTTTTCGCTTTTAAGCTACACGAAAAATGCTCAATTTAGATTTTGTGAAACACATCTTTAGTAATTGGGTGCAATTACGTTTTAACGAAATTATAATTTTATAGCTAAAAGCCTGCCAAAATAACGTTTTAAATCAAATTTTCTTTTAAATGTAACCTCTATCACAGCATGCTAGCCCTACTAACAATAAATTGTGTATCTGTAAGAATTAAAACGTTGTTACTGTAATTATATTTTAAACTAAACCATTATCACAACAAAACTGTTATTTCAAATTTTACAAAATAAAGTATTATTTTTTGTGATTCTTGTTACAAGCCTTGGTTTGCAGTTCATATTACTCAAAAGTACATTTAATATTTTAATTACGTTTAATTGTGGAGTTAGTTCTCATGTATTTCAACTCACTTAAAAACAACACATACATATAAGTAAAAGAAACATTACCTATATCTACATGATATACTACATAGTATATAAAATATAAATATTGCGAACCATAAAAAAATCCCTCCTTCTTCGGCTTTTTTAATCGGATAATAAGAGTAATTTGAAGCAGATGTTGGTCGATTAGGGTCGGCTGGGTGTCTTCAGTACTAACTTGTTATCCCATAGAGAAAACATTTTTTTTATAAATAAATCACAGAAATTTCTAAATCACTGCAAAGTTTGTTTCTTCCTTCGAAGACCTACTTCCATTTTACGCCAAATCGATCGAAATCATGGCGATTAGATTAATCACACTCAGCTTAAAAGGGTCTTCGATAATGGAATTCTCCATTAGGATAACGAAGTTAAGGTCAAGAAGTCTGTGAAGCTGTATCGGATGATGTGACTTATAGTGATCGACATCTGGCATACTTAACAGTTTTTCTAGAAACTTCCTGAACGGTTGCAGCCTGTAGACCAAAACAACCCAATTTTGGGAAGATAAAAGTAATGTCAGCAAAAGTAGCTGTAGGCTAGTGATTACTTTTTGTTTAGTGCAGGTGGTTCTTTGGAAACGTAGACATTTTCCAAAGAGCTGCTGTTTAATTCATGAGAATTAAGCAACCGAAACCAGCTGAAAGACAATACAAACCATGCATAGGCATAGTTTTGTAACGATACCCTCTATTTAAATCTAAAATCACACTATACGAAGAAGAGACATCCCAGCTATAAATCTCATGATTAGTTGTGCTTTAACTGCGAGAGTATCAGCTACCAGGTTTTTGGGCGCAAACTTTAGTGATTGTTTGAATTGCGAAGGGTAAGCGGATAAGCAGACATATTTTACAATTCATTTCAGATGCTTGTCACATTTATTGAATATTACAGGTCTAATTATATCGATCATTGTTATACTGACTTTATACTAGTATCGACTATCGCATGGCATACTCTAACGGTATTAGCTATGTTAAACGTAAAATAACAAATTTCAGTGACAAGTATCAAAGTAGTCTGAGTAATTCAGCCAAACAACTTGGCACCTTGACATAATACCTTGATGAAGGTGATGAAACTAGCAAACTAAAGCGTCTTAAACTGTTGGATTTAACGGAAAGATATGAATTAAGCTCTTAGTAAAGTGCTAATTCGTCTATACCGATTTTTTTGTCATAATGTATATTACTATAATGTTATAATATTAATTTACCACTATATTATTGAGTGACAAAAACAAATTCAAAATGAAATGTGAGCAATTACTGCAGTGGATTGGAAAAATATATTTTACAGCATAACTTCATTTAAAGTACACATTTGCACAATTATGGATGATGGATGAACGTTAAACATGTGTTTCTAACTCATTAACGTCTTCATTACCATATACATACGTGGAAGTTCTTGAATTGTGCAACTTCAATCTATTTGGGATGCAGTTTGAGTTCCATTCTCACCAAAACATTGGCCAAATATACCCCCAGCTATGGTATTATGCGATTAAGTAATTTAAAAAAATGTATTTTTTTTATCGGCGACACCAAAATGCACCCTTAAAAAATTGTATATTTAATTAACTTAATTATTATAAAAACCAACATTCATTTTTACTTAATTTCTAAAATAGTTTTTTATTTTTATTCCTGTTTTTAAAAAAAAAATTTAAAAAAACAGATTATTTGTATTAAATAATAAATTACGAATGATAAATGTTTTTCACTAATATTTTGTAAATAAAACGTATTTTTGTGACAATTTTGAAATCAAAAATATCTATCACCGATATGTCATTAATATAAATGTATAAAAGGATAATAAAAAAATATTACCGCATGCATGATATGTGGTAATAAAAGTGGTTATATAATTAACATACATGCGGTCAGTTGAATAACACAATAATATAATTTTAACATATCAAAAAACTAAAGAATGTACTTACAAATGTTTTTGTTATCTCAAAATTAAATATAAATTAATCAATTTAATTTTATGCACTGATTCACAAAGTAATTTTTCTTGGCTGTTACTGTTTGTTACCTATCTAATTTTTTAGACAATTTATTATTTTTTTATTAAAATATTCTAGATCAATTCTTAGATTTGCCAGTAGATTCAGTTCTGTTTAGCTATGTTGCATTAAAGTAGTAATGAGCCAATGCATTCATAGTGTGTACCAAACTAATAACAGCAGCTGTACTTGCTCCAAAGCCAGAGGCTTTCTAGACCTGCAGCGCTAACTATTATTACGTTTTTAATTATATTAAATGGATATAAAAGAACCGAAAAAAAATTTAATATAACAGACACATAGTATAGTGGTCATTAGGATTTTAAAACGTTTACAAAGTATTTATAGTATGTATTTAATAAAATATGAAACCATTATATTGTTACATCTTCATTTGGTTGTGTATTCCCATTACTGAATTGTACGCTACGCGTAAGTACGCTATAAAGGTTACTAGCTCTTAGTTTAGCATCGCAACACTTAGTCGTTACTTTGATCTTACGAGTCTTTATTGACTTGACCTTAAATAGGTATTTTATACCCTGTACTACAAAATGAAAGGAATTTAAATAAATTAAACATGCAGAGGTAGTATAGAATTAGAATAACAAGCCGGCGATGCGACAAAAGGGACGAATAATTAATATCGTATTTATAGAATTAATTAAAGTTATAATTTAAGTTTTATCATTATGATATTTAAAACTACATACAAAACTTTAAATTTGTTTTTGGAACTTTTGGGATGCATTAACTTCCTCAACGGCCAACCTACATTCTCAAATCTTGCATGGGAAATTTTAGTTTGAATTTATTGTACTAACTATAGTGAAGAGTACAAGCCAAGAGATCTTGACTTTCCTACATTTTAAATTAGATAATATTTTTAAGTGCCAACCTTTCATTTTATAATCGTGCTTTGCGAGCTACCCTTGTTGCTACAACATATTATGAAACCTAAGTAGTTAAACAGTATAGGAAACGCACCACATTCTTTCAAAAGAAGCATAGCATAAAGAGAGGTAGAATGGAAAGAGATAAATTAACTAATTTTACAGAAAGTTTTACTGAAGATTAAGAACCTTATGAAATCTTAATATTTTAAAATTTACGCACTAGTAGTATAATGCTTATCGATATAACCTACGATTGGATAAAGCCAATGAAGGCATTATTACAGTTTGTAGTTTCGTAAATGCTTAAGAATAGAATTTATAAAAATGCTGAAACTATGAAGGTATTTGAACTTACAGTAATTACATGTTTAACATTATTTGCTAAGCTGTGTAAAATACTGCAAACTCCAACGTAATGAGAATTTAAAGATATTTTTACTGAAAATGCTAGTACTGAACTTGTGACTTTAAATATTAAAAATTTCTTAAATAAAATTTCTAAAGGAGTTTATTAATAACTTTATATTCGAGATAAACCACATAGTATGAAAGAACTGTCAATTGCAGTAATTAACAAATATTTAAATTATAAACAAAAAATTATACTGTGGCATGCGATCAACACATAGAAGTCAGTCATGCAATCAAACTGTTGCGCAACTGATAGAATCAAAAATGAAATATAGGCACTTTTGGTACCAAGCATATGCATCAAAATGTAAACAGGTGACATAGGCAATAAAAGCAAATCTACAAGTTACAAATTACAAGTTATTAGTAGTCGATTATTATTACTCTGCTGATTCTAAAAATATTTAATGAATAAATACCAAAACACTAGGCAGCAAAATTATTTTGGATCTATTAAAGCTATTAAAATTAAGCTTATTACTTGAGAAGTGAGTAATTAATAATAAACAAAATTATGAATGTACTCCTGTACTTACTTTAAATTTTTAATAAATATTTTAGTATATCTATTTAATCTTGATAAATTCTGAGCTGTTGATATAATTCTAGAAAAGCGTAGTTTTCTGTTTCTTCATCTTTAGACCGCAACTGAAAACTGCAGAATTTACTCAAAGCTAATAGAAGTCGAGCTCAACTTTGATTTGTTTTTAAGCATTTAACAAAAAAGGAAAAGAAACAAAAATGTTCCTTATGATATAATAATTAATGATAATTTTATCAGTAAGCCAAGATCAATTTATAAAGGCTTGGGTTTTACGAATGTTACATTATAATGCCCTTAAATAAATATTCCGATAAAAGCTCCCAAAGTAACTTTTACAAATAGAGCTACCAGCACAAGTTAGTCAGGCCACGTTAAAGCTGTGATTTTAATACAGTAAAATTTATGAATTAAGATTATCGTCTTATTCTACCCTCGTTTTTGGTACATTCAACGTACCCACATTAGAAACATAAATTTGGTTTCAAAAACGTATTACTGTTTTTGTAAAGCTTTTCTTTATAATTGAAAAAGTTAAAAGAAAGTTTTCGGTGATAAATGACTACAAATTAATACGTGCACCACCTACTTTTGTTTAATTTGGCTTTTATGTAATGTAATACACATTAAGAAGTATGTTCTATATTACACAAACAATTTTATCTTATACATTTATGAAAACAATAAAATTTAATTACTAAAGTAACATCACTAGAGGAAAATAGAACTAACCGGACGCAGCAGAGGTTCCCCACGAGACGAAGTGCGGTAAGTTGAGTTGTTAGAAATGCGCGGGCTGTGATAACAACAAGGGGTTGTTTTGTTTTTATAGTCGCTTTATCTATAATTGGATCAAATAGAAGTCAGATCTTCTAACGCAAAGCTGTGTCAACGAGCTCTATATGAGAGTTTAGCTAATGAAATTTAGTGACCATGGGTTAGTTAGCTATCCAAGACTCTTTAAATTAAGTATTACAGTTTAATTTTAGTAATCTGTGTTGAACATTATTTCTATTTTAATTAGAAATTACATTAAAATTTTTTTTAGCTAAAATTTAAATATTACGGTACTAAACGAATACACTAAAGACAAAATTTATAGATAATTAAAGAGATTAAATCTCCTATATCTGCAAGTATGCAATTATTCTCCCCAAAGTAGTTTTCATTTGACAATAATTGTTTCGAAGCGACAAAGTGTACGAAAATATTGTAAAAATAATGTCTACTGATGGTAGGTACCTTGGACCAATAAATGGCTAAGCTGTGTAAATAAGAAATTGACGTCATTTAAATTTCTATGGATACCGATTATTTTAAAACTAGGATTTTTTAACAAAAACCAAAAATTAGTTATCGTTGACCGAATATTAATCAAAATATTTAAATTATTGTTGAGATTAAAATCAATACTATCTAGATATGAAAAGAGTATATTGCATACATGCGTTTCTAAAACACAATCACAAAACCAATAAATACATCAAATCCGTATCTAAAATTATTATCCACAAAGTAAATAAAATTCAAAACCTGTATTTGTTCATTTACTTAATTATAAGCTTTTATATATTTTAAATCTTAATAAGAGATGTTTTTATTTCTATTTTGCCTGGATAACCCGTCTTCTTTTACAGCATTTTCAGACCTGTAATATGTTTACAAATATTAGTCGAATATTTTTTTAATTCAGTTACTTTTTATTCAATTTGAAAGCATGAATAAGGATAAAATACCTGTATTACCTATAAAACCAAAAAACTTTTGATGGGCTTTTCTGTTGGGCTTTTTATAACAAAATATGTAAATGTGTTGGAACAAAAAATGTGAAAAGTATTTCAAATTTTATTATTAACTTTCTCCAACAACCAGTGTATGTTTATTCTTGGATATACGTGGGCTTCTTTCATTACAGGTATCAGAATTAAAACCCTAGGGCTGCTTAAACCAGCTTGGGGAATATGCCATGACCCTAATTTTATTAGTAATGGTGGCAATAATTAATACAGGGAGACTGCCAGCTTTCTGCCCATTCTAAATTCATATAATAATTATAAAACATTGTAATGAACAATTGTTAATATATTTTCTAAGAACGAAATGCATTCGTATTGATTCATCTACAAAATTAGATTGGAAAACGGCAAATTAAAATTACAGCAAGTTATAAAAGTTGAAGAGAATATAGGAAAATTTTTAAATTCTAAAAAAAAAGATGCCAAATTTAATAGTTCCACTGTTGAAAGCAGTGAAAATTACTCAAGTTCTGTAATTATATATCTATGTAATTCAACTTAACTTATAATTTTGCATAAAGGTAAGTTCTTGTAGATACATAAAATATTAGTTTTCAAAATTTTTTAATAACAAAATTTTAATAACCTTAACTGTTTTATTGCGGAAGTTCTAGAGTTTTGAAATTTGTTTTTGAAAATTTTGAGAAAATGGTATATAACGAAAGAAGTTCCTATCTTTAACAAGAGATCAGATAGTGGTTAGATATTAGGTTAGTTAAAAAAAGTTAGTTGTGTACTAACTTTTGGCAAATAGAAAAGTTCCAGAACCAATACAGGTGGTGGTGAAATTGTTGTCTGAGAAAAACGTCTCAAGTGTTTAACTGCAATTTATTATTATATCCATGAATTCTGCTGTGTAAATTTTATGAAAGTGCGGAATCCCAAGCTTGTGTATCTCAGATGTGGAAGCACCAAATTTAAATTAGAAACAAAAGGTTACAAGACGGTTGTCTAGTTTATCTGACAAGAGCTTATTGGTATAGCAGCCACAATTTTAAAACACACTAAATTTCAAGTTTTAGTTTACTAGACTTAATTTTTATAGTCGCTCAATAGATAACATATTATGTGAATGATCAATTTCATAGTAAATTATGTAATCGTAGTGAGGGGGGTCAGAGGTGCAAGTAATTTACACAATGCAGATTTCTATGTGGAAATAATATATTATAGTTAGTTTTTAATTAATTAATTACTGAAAGCCAATTTCATAATCAAAATTAATGTGACATGAAAGTTTAATCAAAAAATTAATATAAAACAAATTTTATAAACATTTAATAGAACTTTTAGTATAATGTCGTTTCAAAGTTATCCCGAAAATTATTCCGGTATTTCATTATTTTGGCTAAATTATGTTATTATTAACACTTTTAGTTCTAATCGGTTAAATAAGTAATTAGTTAATTATGTGGTTTTCAAAGTCATTACAAAATGCAATATATTTTAATTCTCCCATTGCACTGACAGACCAACTAGTTAATCCGATATTAAAGAAAATATTATGAAATAGAAGTGTTTAGACTTACTTTTATTTTGAGGACAGTAACACCCCTGTTTCGCAGCTGTTTTAATATTATTCTTAACAAGTTTACAATCCTTTGGAATATTCTTACTTCAAAAGAAGTTTTTACAATTCATTTTACAAGGTGAATTACTCCTTCTTTTCTTTTCTTTATTGTACTAGATTTGCGTATGTGTTTTCATCTCGTTTACAATTTCTCTCATAGCGCCCTCTTTTGACATTCTTTCTCCATTTTGTCACTCCCATAGCTCTCAGATCACTCAACACCTCATCCATCCAACTAGCTCTTATTCTACCTCTACTTCTCGTCTCACTAGGTTTTCAATCCGTGATTTGCCTCAAAACTCTCCGTGGCTTCTTTCTTGTTAGGTGTCCCAGCCATCAAAATCTCTTAGCCTTTATATGTTTCACAAGGTCTCCACCTCCGAACATTTCCATTACTTCGGTATTTGTTGTCTGTCTGAACTCGCTTTTACTAATCATCTTCATACCCATAATTGCTCTCAAAACACTCCTCTAACACACTTTCAATCTCTCCTCTTCTCGCAGAGTCAGGTTCAGCGTTTCTGCCGCATATATAACCACCGACCTTATAAAGGGCTTATATAATCTTATCTGCGTTCTTATGGCTATGTTTTTACTTTTTAACATTTTCTTATTTGTGTGGAAAGCTTTCCACCCCGCTTGTATTCTCATGCGGATCTCTGCTGTTCTGTTGTTGTCCTTGCTTAATTGTACACCAAAATATCTAAATATTTCCACTTCTTGAAAAGCGTTTTCCACGATCTTTATTTCATTTTGTCGTGTATCATCTCCTTTCTTGAAATCCATATACTTTGTTTTGCTTTCGTTTATCTTTAGTCCCAATTTTAATGCCTGTCTTTCTATTACATTAAAAATCTGAATCATCTTTTGTCTTGATCTGACCATAATGACAATATCATCAGCATATGCCAATATTTGCCACTCCTTTGTTCTAATCGTCGCTTTATTCTTCAGTTTTTTCACTATGCTCTCAATCACGAGGTTAAACAGAGCTGTGATGATCATGATTATACGTCAGTGTTATCTATTTTTCTGGCGATTGAAGGATATTAGAAGTAACCTTTTTTTAGAACTAAACTTTCACAAATTTTTAAAGGTGGAAGATGTTAACTAAGATAATAAAATATCATTGAGGATTGCATCTACTAGACATTCGGTTGGACCAGAGCAAGACTTTGTGAGATGCAGCTGCATTAAAAAAGTGTTCAACAAACAGGTGCAATTACAAAAAGATGGCGATCTGCAATTCTAAGTGACATCAATGAAAAATAAGCAAAATTAACTCTGGCTAATTTAATAAATAAGTAAATCATGATTACTTTTTTATATTAATTATTATCCGGTATTTTATGCAATTCACTTAGAAGTTCCCTATATTCTTTACAACTATAATGGTATAATAAAGTCGGCCATGCCAGATGATCCTGGAGTATGCAAATTCATATGAGGACCAAACCAGTTCAACCTAGACTAAACTGGTTTCTCCTATCAGGCTTAGGACGACCCAGTTTGGTATAGTTTATACTGGTTCATCCTATCACGTGTTAGGAAGAACTGGTTTAGCCTAGGCAAAACCAGTTTATCCAAAAATCGGGTTTGGCCGGAAACATAAATTATACAAGTAATTATTGTAAATATTTCAAATGTCCATGACAGAGACACGTGTTTTCATTGTGGTGACCAAGTTTCGCACCGATCGGTAAGATGAGAAGTTTTTTTATGGCGCAAACTATATATTGTTCCACCGTAGTTACAGGGTTAAAAGTTTTATTTAAATTGTCTTCATATAAACACTGAAATTATATTATTATATAAAAGTCTACTTCTATTTATTGATTCACTTGGTAGTTGAAGCTATGAGTAAAATAAGTTAATGTAAATTCTCATTCTATGTACATGGCTCAAGCATCTAGCTTTTCCGATTTATGTCTTTTCTTTTTGTATGTTTATTGATTATTGTTTTCTCTTTTATTTTTTATAAGCTGAAAATATACAATTCAGTATATAATTGCTGTTACGCAAAGCACTAATTTCGAAATATTAGAAAATCAACTATACAAGAAAAACTGCAAGTAACCAGTGCCAATTTTTCCAAAAAGTGTTTTTCAACTTTCAACAAATAAGAAGAAAATTTAAAACATCTTATGCCCGATTTCTTTATATATTAATTGATTGGTTATTTTGTCAATTTAAGTGTAAGTAAGCTATCTAATATATAACTATATTTATGATTCAATGGAATGTTTAAATTAATAAAGGAGTAATTTTAACTAATCACTAATTTTTGAAGAGCAAGTTCACATTAGTATTTAGAAAACCTCTGGGAAAACCCCCAAAGACACGACGGGATTAACTTAAAATTTTGATAAATTTTAAAGGTACTCTTCCCGATTCCTAAATTAGCTTTTATCTCTTATATTAATTTCTATTTTAATTCAGTAAAGAGTACATTATCCATCACATAATGATGAAACTATTACGCTTCTTTGTCCATTTTGAGTTTTATCAGAAGCATAAATTTCCCTCTGCCAGCTTAAAATTTTTAATATAAAACAAAAAATGTTATTATATTATATTTATATTATTTTTCAAAAAATTAAATTATACACTTTTCTGAAAAATTTTTTAATTTTCAGCAACTAGTTTCGACTAATTAAATCTATTTCAAATAGTGCTATATAATAAACATATAAACTTATTAATTATTATTACAATTTTATAAAAAAATTGCCACCTTTCATACTTTATCAAATTTTACAAGATTAAATTAAGACAAATTTTATTAAACAAAACTATGACTGTTTGAAAAAGACTAATTAGTCAAAACCAGTTGCAATAGAATAAAAAAAGTGTTTTGAGAAAAGTGTATATATTGAATTTTTTTTACAAAAATTATCGCTTTCAAATTTATTATAATATTATGTTTGATTATAGGAAGTACCACCTGCACATTAAATTTATAACTCGAAAAGCTAAAAATGCTAGCAGAACACTTTAAACGTGAATATTGCAAAGAACCTGTTGGCTCTTTGATGTTGCCACAGATGGCAGCCTCATAACAAGAAAGGAAAAATTAAACTTGGCTGTAACCTACATTCGTATAACAAAATTGACAACGCAATCTTAAATCAGATTATGAATAGAAACAGTGATTAGAATTTTAAAAAATATTAATCACGACTTTTCTTTTAATGGGTGTTGCAACATGAACCGACAAGGTTTCAGGGTACTATAAAAAATTTCTTTTATGAATACACACAATGGATTTCCAATTCATGTGTTCAATGATCCGCGATTGCTATTTGCAAATTTTTTACTACATAATTTATTATTGAATATTTTAATGGCAGAATAATGTTTATAGTTTATGTACCTACCTATAGTTAACTGTTACAATTCATACAATTTAATCTAATGATCAGTTTCTCAATGTACCTATCTAAGTATCTGTTAAGCCTTTTAAGCCAGTAATATTTTAAGTACGTAAAGATGCACTTTGTGCACTGAGTTTTATAGCGTTCATTTGCATAAACTAAATTATAAATTCAATTTGATTAAATTTTCAGTAAGCACCTAACATAAAAGATCCGTATAGTAGGTATATGAAATATTAGTAATTTTAAATTTTTAGTAGCTTTTAATAATTTTAATGGCGGCAGTGGAACGCATGATAAATGCATTATGTAATTGTAAGGAACTTAATTTTCCGAACCAGTTGTAGAAAATATGAGAAATGGTTACTTTTTCGAATTTTTAAAATCATTATGCAAATAAATGTAAGCACTAAAGTCTCTGGTTTAAAAAATATTCTTGAGTAATGAAATTTTGTCGTGGGTTGGTATCTGCAATGATTCCATTTTATTGCGAATTAGCATACCACTGTCCGCACTGTTATAGCTTCCATAAACAAATTTACATTTAATTTAGTAGCCCAAATAAGTAATACAGGTTATAAAATCTATTTCATGTTATGCAATCCAAGTTTTTCTCAAAAACCGACATAAAATAGTTATGTATGAGGGTGGGTCGAAAAGTAAAAGCGAGTCAGGTTGTGATTTAGCTCTTATAATATAAAGTAACACGTAATTTATATAGCCTTGCCGACCCAATATACATAACAATAGAAAATAAGCGACTTAATATGAACAAATAGTTCATAGGTTAAATTTCTTTTGTTATTATAATTTCGATAAGATAAAATACAATGGCGGATCGAATTTCGTCAAATAAAATATTAGGATTATTTAATCTTACTAATATGTCATTTTACTATGTATTTTACGGTAAAAATGCCGTAAGCTTCTTCTTCCAGTGAGCTAAGCTGATTAAGCTTTACAATAATTATTATTTAATTATCATGTTAAACGGATTATGCCTTGGCATGCATAGAAAAGGTAAACGAAATGTTTTAAAGTTCCAAACGCACGCAACACAAATAAATAAAAAAAATTGCGTGTACCTATCCGTACCTTAAAAAGCTTGAAGATAATAATATGGATCCGTTTAAAAAGCCATTCATGTGTTTAGTATAAAAAACTATGCAATGCATAGTGCGTTTATATACTAAAAAAAATTAAATATGGTAACATATAAATGATTTATAGAAACATAAAATTGCAAATTAATTAGTATTTATAAAAGTATTTACTACCATTTTATTGCTACTGCATGTTAGAATGTATTATTTTTTACTGCACTTCACGTTTGAATACCAAAAGCCAAACGAGTCAAAAGCGGTAGAAAAATTTTGACGTTCATTGAATTAATTACTATTTGAAAGTTCGCCGTTACAATTCCAGGAAATGTAAAAATAACGTTTTAATTTTCTATTTTAGTTTTTTAATGAACATTTTCAATTAGGAAGTTTTTTCGTGGCAAAATCAAGTTTGGTTTTTCTTAGTAAGTTTGCATGCATTAAGTATTTGTAAATTAAATGAGTACCAATTAAATAGTTCACGAATTTGACCTAACTACTAATTTTATAGTCAAGAAAATAAGTGTTACTAAATGAGCAGTGGACTGTAAACTTGTATAGTCAGAATGCAATGGTAAGTAATTAACTGTCAGCTAAACCTATTTTTTATTTGTTCGAATTTATCTAATAAAAGAAATTCGATACAAATCAGAGTAATAATAAATACAATAATTTGATTTTGCTTAAAGATTGTTATTGATGCTTGCAAATGAACCAAAATGATTTTTGGTTCTATTGCAGTGTAATCAATTACTATCTGCAGTATTCATTAAAATTGCCCTAATTGTATTAGATTGAAATCCAATCATCAAAGGTCACAGAATAGCATTGAGAAAAATAAGAGCCAAAGGCAATCACGATTGCCACTGGCTATCATGACCCCCGGAACCTTTCCCCTCTAGAATTCAATATCTGCACATAAACTTTGATTTCTACTTAGTCTCGGTATCGTAAAACAAGTTCACAAATTGCATGCCTATCGTATTTTTACTAATCATTGTTCAATCTTAAATGTTTATTACATACGCTGAAAAAAACTACGTTGCGGAATGCACATTCTAAATTATATGCATTACGGTAGTCTATCAATCACCTGTTAAGTACGATATTATTAGTTAAGAAGCATAGGATAATGGAAAACGTTAATTTTAGGTTTTCGCAAAACTTATAAATACGTCAATCGAAAACGATAATGCAATAAGTTGCATTTGCATGCTGCAATCAGTAATACTTTACGATTCTAAAAGCTTTCCGCTATGGGTGTTCATTATCACATAAAAACATTTCCGACGCGTCCCGACTTGCTAAATTATAAATATATAAATATCGAAATTACTAAATTATTAGGGACATAAATTTGATATAGAAGAAATAAAAATATTTATGATTTTTGTTGAGCATACACCCATCGCGGGATATTTCGACGATGGATTTATTATTTTTATAGGATAGGTTATGAGGATATTAAATTTCATAATTTTTATTTGGAAAAATAAATTTTACAAGTGCGAATAAAAAAATTATAAATTAATAATTGAAAAAATAATTTCACGGTAAATTTTATATATTTTCAAAATTAAATATAATTATTGTTGTATATGATGAGCCGCGGGCAATCACGATCACATTGTATTGACTTTATAAACATATTAACGTTAGATGGGCGTTTTCTTACGGCTTTTCCTTTTTAACTTATGTTGATAATCGCGATTTTATTTATAATTATCTCTGCTAATAACTTCAAAATATATTTTATTATTCATTAAGAATATTTAAATAAATTATTTATCGACGAACGACGATAGTGTCTTTGTTTACCATCAGTAAATTTTTATTCAAATATTTTCTGTTTTGTTTTGAAGCCATTACTACATTATATATTTATATGTATATATTCTTGCTTTTCCCATAACAACACTCAAGTGCCTTTCGTCTGGCAATAACAAAAATGGAAGAATTTGAATTATTATTATTATTATTTGTAATTATAAAAATGACATTAGCCTCTCTATACAATTAATTATACGTAAACAAAAATTTTACTTATAATTAACGTTATTTAATTAATTTTTAATGTCTGTGTCAAAAAATTTTAAACTAATGATTAAGAAATAAATCAAATTGTTAATAAAGCTGTTAAGAGTTAACAATTAATATTGGGCTGTAAAATGTGTAAATTTGGGCATATATCACATGATCGTGAGAGAATAATATAAATGATTTATGTGTTTTATTATATGGAACACAAAAAAGTGCCAACGCTTTAACGTTATTTTTATATTAAGTTAGACACTCCAGGTGAAACTAAAAAAATTGGAAGTAATTCATTATTCTTAAAGTAATTTGTTGGGAAAAGTAAACAGACACCGTTCGTATACCTCTCAATTACCTATTCAATCATCTATTTTCCAATCACATTTCGTCTATCATTTTGTTATGGTCGAGTTCTTTTTAAATTAATCCAATTGCAATTCCTACTTTCCTTAACAGAAGTCGGAAAATAATATTATGAAAAGCATAAGTAACCACCTAAAAACTAATATTTTTACTTCCAGATAAAGTTACAGGAAACCACTGTTGGATACTGGGTAACTGTCTAATTAGTTAACTGATGATTATAAGTTATATCAAATATTTACCTACAGTCACTGGCCATATTATTAGATTCGGGCACAAAATTTGATTTTTTTGTAATTTTTGGTAAAGTTATTCAATTTATAATAATGACAATGCTTGTAAATTAACGTTATTGTATTGTAATCGAGTGTAATATATTATTTATTGTAAAAAAAATTAACAAAAAAATTATAAAAACTTGAAAATTTTAATATTTTGTCAAACCCCCTTTTGGTTGAATGACTGCGGCTATTTGTTTCAAATTTTCGTTATAATTCCAATGATGGATGATCTTTGGATGATTACGCCTTGGTTGTAATAATTTCCTTGGCTAATAATTTCTTGAACAACTCCCAAACGTTCTCAATAGGATGGGATTCCTTGGTATTTACCTTATAGAAGGTAAAACTAACTAATTAATATTTTTCCTATTTATTTCACAGTATTTAAGAACATGGTGAAATAAAGGTTTTAAGAAAAATTATCTCGATCTGTAAAGATGATTTTTAAGGTAAGAAAACTTCTTAAAACTCAATTCCCTCTAAATTTTCGTTTTGCTTCTTAGTCACCGACGTGATTTTCAACAAAGTTTCACCGAAAGTTAAAAGATTGGCTCTATCTATTGATTATCTGGCAGTTAAATATTAAAAATATTGTTATTTATTACTACAGCTAAACAACTGGATGTCATCAACATACTGTGAAACCTCGATTATATTAATTATTATTTGCCGTTTGGTTTTTGGTTATTTAACACTTAAATAAATAATTCATATATATACTCCATAAATATCCTGCTTGTTAAATTATAAAGTTTTGTTTACGCCTACAATTTTTTTTTAATTTTAAGGATTAACAATAACCCTCAGATAAGGTATTTATTAAAATTTGGTTAAATTATCCTAATTTTCCTCACATGTTTCTGACATTTTAAGTAATACTATGCGAGATTAGTTCGATCGTTGTGAATTTACCAACCATTTTGGTAATTTTGCAGTAAAATGACCTCAGCTGTTTTAATGTCAGAAATATTTGTTTATTTGTTAATTTGTACATTTTTTATATCTCAATAATATAATAATTAGGTCGTATGTTAGGTACTTCTTTTCGAATGGAAAATTAAATATTTACAAATTAAGCTTAAAAAAACTTTTTGCTAGAAAAGGAGCTAGAAACATTTTTCAAGCAATAATGCATGGAAATAGTTTTAGGAACCATGGTCACTGGATACACCGAAACCGCATTTTTGTAATACTAAAGAGGCCATACAAGAACCTTAAAGAATTACACTTTAAAGCATTATTTCGAAGCGTCAATTAATACAGTGAATACGTCTCTTTTTCATAAAGAGAAAGCAACTTCTCTTGATGCAGTTCCAAATAGGAATAAAAAGCTTTCAACTAAATGAGCGCTGTACAAAGTTCCAAAATTGTTTGAATATATTCAGATAAAACCAACAGCACTACGCTGTTTTTCACTTTTTAACTTAAAATTGATTATGATTTATTTTATTCATCAGATTTGATTGACAGATTTAAAGAATGTCAAGAATGGAGAAAAGAATTTACAGAGATTACAGTTCAAGAGACCGCAGGATTTTTACAACGTAATTTTTATATTTTTAAAGCATTACAGAACAAATTAAAATAAGTGTAAGCTTTTAATCGCAAAGAATAGCAATCACAATTTGATGAGAGGTGAACTCTATACTAGGAAAACTGAAGCAAGTCATCTAAGATACAAGAAACCATCCGTTAAACTGCAAAGGCAGCAGTTTATTAGATATTTAAATTCAAAACTACTGAATAATGTAACATTAGTTTTCCAAATGTTTAATACCGTAGAAAGGAACTTGACAAAAAAAACACAATGAAATCATTTAACTACTAATCTAGTTATTTTTTGTCATGATGAAAATATTTTAAATGGTTAATAAAATAATATTACTTGACTGAACTTGATGTATTATTGCAAGAAATCGATAAAAAATGTATATAATTAAATTGCAGCGAATTTTAATACTACCAGAAGAATGTCTTCTATTTACTAAAGAGTCTTCACGCTCTATTTAACTTGCATTACTCGAGAACTTTTAATTACAATATTTTAAACTTTTTTTGAAGACAATAAGAAGATGATAGATATCTCGGATTAGCTTTTAATTTGAAATTTTACAATATTTTATCTACAATCATTAAGTTTAATTAGAAATCAAACTAATTTAGTTTTAAAACAAGGATATAACTTGCAAAAAATGTTGCATTCATTACAAGAATGATTTCCGATTATGTCATTTTTTTCTTTAGGGGTGTGGCATTAATTGTAATATACGGACAAGTACATTATAAGCAAGTGTCAATTTTTCTTATACCCTGTATATAAATACAAAACTTTTCTGGTGACTTTTGTATTTTAAATTCTCACTCTAAAAAAAATTCTGCAATACCTCAAGGGTTGAGTTTACAGATGAAACAATCGCCGGATTAGTTGATTTATTAGATTACAAGAGAATTCACTTAATCTCACATGTAAACATAATGTTGTAATAATGTTACAATTAGGTACAAATAAAATGTTTGTATATAAAGTTATATGTTATTATGTAGTTTATAAGAAATCCGTAACGTTTGTGTAACAAACAATAATTTAAATTCCAAATGCAAGTTCACAATCCGGGTAATAAATCTACAGTAAACGGATTTGCCGCTAATACGTAATATAGTTAGCTATATTTTGCATATATAAAAACAAAATAACGAATGGGTAATTAATTGACCATTAATTACTCTTGATTGAGATTATTGACTACTGAATCACGTGCAGGTCTTTATGTGTACATAGAGGAACAATGAAACAATGCTCAAATTGGAGTGGTGATTTAGTAGTGGTCTGTACCTTCCGACACTTTCGGGTAGAAGTTTTAAAATCCTTTATCTTGTCATCCTGCCCTGATAAAACAAAAATTTATTATTAAACGTAAAAAAAAATTTCAACCTATTTCTTAAACAAAATTTCAGTTTATTGGTAAATTAAAATCTATAATTTCTTATTATTTATTATGGTGTCAAGATACTATGTACCTACATGTTTATGTATTACCATTAAACAAATTTAGTAATTAAATTAATATTAGCCTAGAGAAGTAATAAAGACTTTAAAATATAATTTGCAGTTTAATTTTTAGTTTTTGGCTGCGATAAATCACAAGTTTAGAAATTTATGGTTTTCGCATCGTATAACAGTCAAATTATGATTTATAATAAGTAAAGATGTAAAATAGAAGGTTTTATTTAACCTTATTACATGACACATTACAATTAAAAAGTTTTATGAACAGATTTACATTTTAGGAATTCGAAATTTGTTTCGTCTGTTCGAGTTTACAAAACTGGAGATCGTCAAGTTTCTCATATTTTAAGTGAAAATTTGGCGTACCCACTCACAGGACTTCAATATCAAATATCCAAATATGTAAAAACATAGATATGCTTCTACCAGACCTATTAAGGATTGCTTATCAGTTCCTCCTTCTCCAAACCAGATAGTGGATATAATATTGCGGTACTTGTACTAAAATTCTATATCAACATAACAGAGGTAGAGGTACCTACCCAATGACAAAAAGTTAATGTGGTGGCGTTAATTCAAACTTATCTCTACAGTTGAGGATAGTACAAGCTAAAACAACTTTTGTGGAATTCGCAAGGATCATATAATGCAATAAATTTTTCGTAATCCATGTAAGCAAATTTTTGTTTTCCAATAATTTTTAATCAAAGCCAGAGTATACTATAACCTAAAATGTAAACGATTGCATTAATTAGAGGTCAACGAAATAATAATAAACATATCTGACACATTAAGGTTAACGAATGAAGATTACACGTTAAATGTTAATGTTTCAAGATTCAATTTATTATATCACTTTGTTCATAGTGTTCGAGATTGAATGAAATGTAAATTTCAATAATATTGCCCGATAATTTAATAATAGAACAAAGAACTAAAAAAGGGTAGTTATTTTCTAGTTAATAATAAAATACAAACGAAGTGTAAAATTAGGTTACAGTAAATTTAAATATTTTGTTTCTTGTAGCCAAGGGCTGATTTAAAAAAAAAATTCCGAGTGGTTTTGGCTTTGCAGCTGCCTAAAAAAATGTTATCACATACATGTAGAATCTTCTGCTATTTTTTCTGTTCCTGTTATCTCGGCCACTTTAGTACTTACAATTAGTTAAAATTTTACTTTTCCTTCTCCACTATCAAGGGAAAACATTGTGAACCCGTAAAATAAAATCGTGAAACGATTGTGTAATCACTACGTACAAATTTATTGCAAAACATCAAAAATATTGAAAATAAATTTAATAAATTTGTGATGTGATAGGTATGATTGAATTAACGAGATTCGTTTAAAATGGAAATATTAATTTAATGTAATTAATCTCTTTACGAAATCCATAAAGTGCAGTTGAGTGTCTATTCAAAAGATTCTGGTAAATGGTGCAAACCCTGTTGCCTCTCAGTCATATTGGAATCAGAACAGATACTCAATAAAACGTTTTGCAGTGCGTAAATTTGCTGAATAATTAATCTGGTTACTCGGTAGTTTACAGTATTATTATGGCCAGTTTGTTTTAAATAAAAATCTGGATATTGTCATGAGTTTCGCGATAGGATCGTTGTTATTGAGTTGTAACTTACTTAAATGTCATTAAATAATTTTTAATAACTTACTTTATTTGCCTAAATAACATGTAACAATAAACATTAATTACTTTAAATACATAATACAATTCGTTTGGACAGGAGCGTTCCTGGGAGCGACTTATTTAGTGGATTGCACAACTGACTTAACTAATTAATAATTTATTTTTAATTCTCGCTTTAATTTAAGCTTTCTTGCCCCTCTTTTAATTTCATAGTAGTTCTAATTTTGCCTACTAATGTCTGCCATGTGAGATATCAGAATATGCGTTGGTCATAACTTTTTTGCCAAATAATAATTATTAATGTCATTCTTACAACGGATATTCGTCTAGACATATCGGAAATCTTGTTTTCAGGCCAATTTTAAGAAAAGAGTCGTTAACAAGTGGCTCAACTCTTTTTTTAGGAAATTGTAAATTATAAATAATTGTACAATTCGAAAAGTTTTTTGAAAGTTGTATAAGAAAAAATGTGATTTTTTTAAAACGGTAAGTGAAATGAGTTTAATGTAAAATTACCCTAATTACTAAAGATTACCAAAACTGTTAAATAAAAGGAAACACATTGTGTAAGTAACAATATAATTCAACAAAATTGATAATTGTATTTACGGTTTGAGTTAAGATTCCCGGAATCAAAAATACACCTTTTTCCTATAAAAATTGTTTTAACAAACGAATGAACAGAAAAATACAAGCTTGTTTTTAATGTGAGGATCAATTTTGTCGGAGTTATAACACACAACTACAATAATTTCATTTTAAATCAATGAATCTGTTTCATAAATGCAATGAACTGCTTCCATAAATTTCAATAAACTTATTTCATAATTATTCATTCATTTTTATAAATGCAATGAATTTATTTCATAGATCATTTAAACTTATTTCAGAATATTATATACAAATGAACTATTTTTTCAAATGGAAAATTGCAATTTTTCAAATGTAAAATTGACAGTAAAGCTAAAATAGTTATTTTTTATAATATCCTAAATGCAATATACTTATTTTATACATACATACATACAATAAACAATTTTCATAAACTTCAATGAACCTATTAGATACAATTAACGATTTTTATACCTTCACTAAATTTAGTTCACGTCAATAATTGTAAAATGATTCCAGTTTATTTTCGTTCATATTAAAATTATTTTCAGGTATGTCTTACATACCTGACACTTCACTCTTATTAAAAAATAATAATCAATGAAGCTGATGTTCATTAGTATTGTGTATATTTTAATTTATTTTTGATTTTATAATAAACTAGCTGACCAAGGTTGTGCGGCCTAAAGGCCGCACTGTTGGGAATAATTTTAAATTCACTCTGTATGGTCTATTATTATATTTAATCATACATTTTTTAAGTGAACAGTAAAAATGTTAAAAGTTTAAAAATAAAAATATTTGCAGTCAAAAGTCCAATATAACGCAATATTTGTTACAGCTGCACATACATAGTATATAGCTGGATACCCGGCTTTGCCCGGGGTCTCACTAAAAATAAAATACTTTGCCTTTGTCTGAATTTACTTTTTACTTTATCATATGTAATATGAGAAAGTATTGTTTTCGTGCAGAAAAAAATTTGAGATTTTGATTGATTTACACTTTTTGAGGTCCCTGAGTTAAATAAGACCATTTCCAAAAAATGTGTGTGTGTGATGGTGATTGTGTATGTGTGTGTGTGTGGTCAAATTTTGTGTGCGACCTACAGCAAAAACTAATAGGAATTTTCAAACAAAATTTTGGATTTTGTATCCTTATATTGAGACTTAGAGCTGATTAGATTTTGGCTAAAATTGATTCACGGAAACTATTTTTTTTTATTTTTTTAAATTTTATTATTTAATATTAGTTTTTAATTATTATTTCAAAAACTAATAAGAATTTCAAAACAAAATTTAGGATTTAGCATACTTATGTCGAGATTTAAAACTGATTAAATTTTAGTTAAAATTGTTTTATGAAAACTATTGTTTTTTTATTTTTTTAGGTTTTATTATTTAATATTAGTCTTTATTTAATATTTTAAAAACTAACAGAATTTTCTAAACCAAATTTGAGATTTCCTATCTTTATAGCTAGAGTTAAAGTTATTTAAATTTTGGTTAAAATTGGGTCATGTAAACTATTTTTTTTAATTTTTTTAAGTCTTATTATTTAATATTAGTTTTTAATTAATATTTCGAAAAGTAATACGAATTTCTAAACTAAATTTCGGTTTTCGCATATTTTAATCGATATTTAGAACTGATTAAATTTTAGTTAAAATTTGTTTATTAAAACTATTGTTTTTTATTATTTTAAATTTTATTATTTAATATTAGCTTTTATTTAATATTTCAAAAATTAATGAGAATTTTAAAACTAAAGTTGGTATTTTGTATCTTTATATTTACACTTAGAGCTGATTAGATTTTGGGTCACATTGGTTAATGGAAAATATTTTTTTCTTTTTTTTTTATTAAAACTTATTTTTTTAATATTTAATAAAAGTATGATAAAGTCATGGGCATGGTCACATCCGATTTTTGAAAAGTTTGAGAATTTTAAGTTAAGGAAACGGTAAAAATTGTTTGTTCGGACCAAACAAATTTATTTGTTTGATGATTCAAAGAAATCTTGTCTTCTTCTTGGGTTCTTCTTGCATTTTTGGAAATAAGGAACCAACTGCATGGTAAACTTGGCCTTGAATTTTAAACGTGGGCCTAAAATTTCCATGCCGTATCTCGGTGACACCAAACGAATCATTTGAAAAGCGGAGTTGTACTTTCGTATATTTCTAAGTAAATTATCCGAATTATAGTGAGTGCCAAGCAGTAAACTCTTTAATGGTTCTGGCGGTTCAACAATGTCATCGAGTAAAACTTTTCCACTACAACAACACAGGCCAGGTGCTTCTTTTTCCCATTTTAATGCACGACAGTAGTTACAGCTGGAAGTCATGGTTTCAATCGAAACGTGAGAATCGGTTGCATAATCAATGGAGACATCATAATTAAATCCAGACATTTCTCTACTTTTCCATGGGACTGAAGGAACACTTTCATTTTCTACTTCCATATCATGCAAATGATCACCATCATTAACTCTTATTGGGGCTTGGATTTGCTGTGAAATGGAATCCTGTGCTGGGTCGGAAGCATTACGATCATTTATGTTATCGGTACTTTGATTTTGTCTACAAAAACGCTGTCTTTTGGCCACAGTAGAAGAACGATCAAGATTTAATTTTCTCTTTAACTTTATATGCCACTGTTTGTTATGATTCCTTCGTTCCTTTTTTTTGTCAGTTGATTTCCAGATTTTTAGTTTATATAGTAATTTGAAGTAGGTTATTTAACCAACCTAAAAATGTCACTAATCTGTAGATTATCAGATTAAATCTGTAGATAATCTGTTCAGACGTGTTTTACAAAAATGTAATTACTTCATTGTTTATTAACTTACAAACGCGGAATTAGGCTTTAAACCTGCTCCAAGATGTACTCTATCATTTAAAAAAAACGGCAAGTCGATCGATTCAGTAGTTTCGGAGATCATGCGTGACAAAGAAATACCATTTCACATTTATATATATATAGATAGAAGATAGAAGATAATTTTAAATTCACCCTGTATGGGAATCTCGTTCCATTCATGCGCGTCCGCAATTTTTCACTTTTTTAAATTAAGCTTTTCGGTCTCGGTTTTAGCGGAAAACCTCTTTAGGGTCCTAGAGAGTAACTGTGCAAAATTTGGTTGGGATCGGTCGAACGGTCTAGGAGTCTATAAGGAACAAACACACACACAAACACACAACACACACACAAACATACATCCATTTTATATATATAGATTATGGTAAAGAACTTTTTGAAGAAACTTTTTATCGTTTTTTTTACATTTTTACTATTTTTATGATTGTTTCTGATTCGGTGCATAAAATTTAATAAAACTTGTACCTACTTAAGATTTATGCTATTATAAACGGATGTACAATTATGCAATTTACTTTATAGCAAAATAAAGAAAAACTCAGTTGAAGCAAATACCTATTTCAAACTGATTTTTTTTATATTAAGATTAAAAGATTAAATAAACCACGAAATAACCTAAATATGATCAACTCTACGAGAAATACCAACTTTGGTTTCAAATTTGAACCATACCAAGTGGTGAAAAATAAACTTAGCTGTATAATGAATATACATAATATGAGTAAAAATTTAAAATCATTCTATCTCGATGGACCATCATTATTAACGAGCACATCTTCAAGTACATTTTAAAAACTTATGTAAAAATTATGTAAATTTTACAAAAATTTCTGACAGTCCATTTTATATTCTGCTTTTCTTGCAACTTCTTTTAAAATAATTACAAGTTCGTTGACGTGATAATAGGCGTGCTTTAAAAATATTTGTTAATGCCACCCCTATTATTTTTACAGTAGCAAACTGAACAAACTTTCTTTCCATTACTTTTGTGAACCCTAGGGGTTTAAATCTCATTCTTATAATTATATTATTGTAACGCATACTAATAAACACGTCCTAAATTTTTTTAAATAATTGCTACTTTATGGGTAGGTAATAATTACAGTAAATGCGTATGAGAAAACAATTTATGTTTCTTTTAGTGTAAATTACTATTTGCTATGTCATACAGAATTGACATTTAATTATTATTTGTTTAAACAACTTTTACAGCTGTATCAATTAATAATTGTATTTGAAAATGTAAATTACCCATTGAACTATACGAAGCAGGAAAGAGTACAATTTTTCATTAAATAAGTGACAATTGTCCCGGAGGCAATTTCTTTCATTCTACTTAAGTTTAGTGAATGAACCTAACTTGTTTGAAGTTGTTTGCAATACAAATAAATTTTTGGAGTTGGTCGATTTAGAATAAAATTTCTAACCTAATGCTTATGCAATTATAAATAATTGTTCCTATTTTTCTTCCTTTGTATTGTAATATTGGATGTAGGTAAGTTTTAAAGAACAACAAGAGAAAATGTGCCTGGTTGTGCGCGTCATTATAATTGCAATACCTACCATAATATCGAAAGCTCGTGTGTCACACAATTATGTATCTCTTCGATTTTCACTCTTTTGTGTCGACAGGTACGTCAGTATCCTTCTCATCCATTCAAGTATACCTGACCCTCTTTTGACCTCTAAAGTAGGCGGTACTTAAAATCAAATTAACAATTATCCATAATAACTATTACTTCATTAAATTTTATTTTAACTATTTTAGGCCAATATTTTTTATATTTCATATTAAATTTCATTTAATCTTATAGCGCAATTTTAACGACCCATTTATTACAGAAATAATTAACCACGCTAGGTGTACCTATCACAGTTGAAAATTAAAAAAGTAGTTTTTGAAACCATTATTTTATAGAATAAAACGCGAATTTCCGTTAGCTCGTTTAATTTGCAATTAAAAAAAGGTATTCGTTTAAGTGTCATGCTAATTTGTAATTAACAATAAAAAACCAATAAAGCTTTTTGTGTAAGTTGTGAAGAAGTTTTATTATAAACAAGCGAAGAACCACTTTAGAATGCCAACCAGCGTTATTAGTGTTCGTTCGTATAGTGAAAATTAAATAAGATTGATATCGGTTAATTTGATATGGTAAAATCGTAATTAATTTAACAACAAAATGTGTAAAAGATAAGTTTAGCTTATTATTGACAACTTTTGTAGGAAAATTAAATTAGACACTTTAATTGCATTTAATTTAGAAATTAATTAGATTGATTACTATCCATCATTCATGAAGAAGTGCGTTTGACCCAAAGGTCACGGGAATATAAGAGACTTGGTTCCTCCAAGTTTTCCTATGAAACTAAACAACCATTAAGGTCATCGCATAGTGTTAATCGCTATTAGATATAACTAAGTGAGAAATGTTCGTTTTAACTAAATTATATAAATACTTCCGCCGTACGATTACATTAAATGAGACATTGGAAATTATACACCACGATTTTGATGTATTAGTATACGGGCAGGGCCGGACTGCTGATTTTTTGCTAAGGAAAATTTTGGTACGGTGCCCTTTAAAATTGATGGCCAAGTTCTTGTTGTACGAGTTATTTGAGATTTGAGTAAAATAATGTGTTCTAATTTATTGTACTCTTAATAAAAAAATTACTTGTTAAAATTCTAATTCCAAAAATTTTGAATGTAAATTATTACTAAAAATGTATACGCAAATTTTCTTAAATTAAAATTAAATATTTTTACTTAAATTTCATCAAACACGATTTTACAGTTTGGGTTGTGAATTGTATAATATTATTGTGCCACTTTTTTTTAATTTTTAATTAATTAAATTTCAAAATTTAATTTTTGAGGAGACGCTTGAGAATTGTAGAAACTTTTTTTTCTTAGACTAAAACAAAAATATTCAACATTCTGTAAGTGATGCATTTGTGAGGGAGGGCGTGCTTTCAGTGCCTCCCTTTGGCTGTGGAGATGACGCTACCAGAATATGCAATTAATCAGATTTTTACAAATTTATCGAATGAAAACTAGTTGCCGGCAAGCTAGAGAGCGGATATCCACGGTTCTATTCCGGGTTGTTTTAAATACATTGCCGTGATCCAGTTGTAATATCTTACTTGTAGAGTTTATAGAATACGTTCGCAACTCTCTTAGCATTGAGTAATAATAATAATTTTACTTTCTAGAGCAGCGGAAAAAAGTTATACAGGTGACCATTTTTCGGGAGCTCAAAAAAACTGTTTTCTTGAAGATTGGAGAGTTTTGATTTATGCTTTTGGGGTTACAGTTAATTTCACGAAACGCGTTGCTCCAGGATAAGTAAACATAATATCCTAGGCCAATGTGCTAAAATCTTTAGTGATAAAAATAAAAAATACTCCCAATGCCCTAATATCGAAAGACAGAACATTAAAAAGTATTTTAAAATTTTGCAGAAGCTTTATAGAACCGCTTTACTTAAAAATGGGGGGGCACGTGTCTTACTTTCTCTGGCTATGGGGCGGGGGTGAATTGTCTGCCTTATTCATATTCATCTACAATTGCGGTCCGCCTCTGCACACATAAATTAATTAAATTAATGTTTTGTTTTTAATTTAACAAATTATTGATAATGTGTGGGTAATGCCAATTCAAATCGTTGAATTTCCAATTAATGCGATTTTGATGTGATTGCAGTCATTTCCTAATAGAAGGACCCCTAGGTTCTAGGTAAATCGTGCGCTAAGCGAAAGTTTGTAGTAATAATAAATTTAATGTTCTCTGCACATAAATTTAAAGGCAAACCTATAGTGGAGAATATTATAGTGCATGCCTTATAGATATAAGTTCAAAATTTTCTACTCTATTCTTAAATGGAACAAGCCATATTGAGAGCAGACTTAGAAGCATTTATGAATTGAAGTTATAATGAAAAAGTTCTGAAAGGCAGAACATTGGGAAACAAAATTTATATTCCTAATGAGACGGGGATTGTTAAAATACTTCTTCAATAGCGTTAAACGTGAAACTTTAAAAAAAAATTACGTAATGAGGAAACCTTTGTGCATTTGCAACGCGGTATTACATAAAGTAAAATAGGGATTAGAGCGATGTCTAATACGACTACAATACAATGTATGTATGGTAATTTATTGAAGGTCTAACTGGATCTTAGTTTGTAAGTGTAGGAAAATTAATAATACATTTTTTTTCTTCGAGAGTTATCTTAAAAATGTAGAAAAGTCTGACATAAGTGAATTATAATTTTATAATGGCTCACACCTGGTTACAACTTACATTACTGTGTAGCCTTTGCAAAAGCTGCAATTATAGACGTTTAGTTATGATAAATATCCATCGTTGAGACAAGTACACACCTTGTGATTACCATAAGTAAGACCGTTGCGTACCCAAATTATTATTATTTTGATCATATTAAAATGTCATAAATTTAACACCTAAAAGATGAAATATGCGGAGAACGAAGGTTTGCATGTACGTACAGGAAAAGGAACAATAAAATTTTAATTGCTTGAGGAAAACCGAAGACAGATTTCAAGTTTGAAAAAATTAAAGCACTAAAACGGAATTGATGGCATAAAATAAGATATCTCAAGCTAAATTACAACCATACTGATTGAATATAGCTCTGAAACCTTTCTTTTACAAATCAACCGACGAGTTATTATTATGGTTTGCAAGAGAAGTTAATGGCCTAATTTTACTGTTAAAAAAGTTGCGTGCACCTTAAGTACCAAGATATCACTGCTTATAATCTTTTTTTAAAAATGCTGAAGGCAAACATTTACATAAGTAATTTATTTTTTATACAAAATTGGTTCAATATTGTTAATTAAACATGGAACTAAAAGTAGAAATTTCTACTCTCGGAACTCGATTACTTTGTAATAAATACAAAGTATTACAAAAATATAGTAAAAACTTGATTTGCGTATGCAGAATGTAAAGAAAATCTCATAAAAACATGCTTTATAATTACTTTACATGGAGGCATTGATTATAAACTTTAATGAGATGCCAACAGTGATGGAAATTTTACAACATGATTTATTTTGAAAAATAAATATCGTTACTCCTTTTTTTGAAACCAAATTGCACAGTAATATATTTTCACTCTAAAACAAATTCACATCTGGGTAAATGCAGCTTTACAGTTTTGGTACATTATTCTAAATAGATTATGGCACACAATTTCTCAAATTTTTCATACAGTTGCGCATCTTGTTAAAAATTTATAATCAATTGTGGAAGATAAGAAAATAAGATACTACAATGAGAAAAAGAATAAAAATTCCCTATCTTAAAGTCTGCGTTTCTCTATAATATTTCAATGGCCAAATCTTTTCTTGGGTTTTCGGCATTAAAATTATATAAGCAATTGGTCTAATTCAATAATTTTAAATTCAAATTTTAAATTTGTTAGGGGAAAAGTTGGTATTCCTGTTTATGTATAGTGGTACCTTGCTGTTCTAAAATTTAACAATTTAATCAGTTTTAGTTTCTTGAGAAAGAAGTTTGATCAACCTACACTTTTGAAGATGAGAGCTAAGGTAAGTACGAAAACATTTGTTTTATTTATAATTTTGTGTTTGTTTTAATTAACTGCAATATTTTATTTTGCAAAAAGTTATAAAATTTTTGTTTGTAGTGGAGAAAGAAGCGTGTGCGAAGGCTAAAACGTAAGCGCAGGAAGATGCGTCAACGTTCCAAATAAACTAATTTATTAAGTTTTGATAAATACAGTGAGTATTATTTAAAAAATTAAATAAATTAAAATTAATTGTTTATTTAAAATTTTAGATTTAATTAAATAGCAATTTTAATATTTATGATGCCGATGATGTTTTTATCAAATGATACCGTATTGCAAGTGATGCTCAAAAATATTGTGATTTGGAAGATACAACTGACTTCTGGAAATCAAAATTTAAATACTGCTCAATTAAAAATTAGATTGTTTTCATCGTTGACTTGAATAAATTTTTGTTTATGCACGTGAAGTTTTATTTATAAAATTTTAAAAAACTGTAGCTTAATGACTTATTGAAGTTTACCTGCTTTCTATTGTTCGTTTATGAACTTTTGTTAATATTTGAAAAAGTTTTCAGTAAAATTAAACTTGACAATATTTTTGCTTAAATTAAATTTTGTGTTTAGTAAAGCCGAAAATGGCATAATTTCGTAAAACTGTTACTATTATTTTTGTCATTAATTTTTACTATTTACATTGTGTTTTTGAAAATATTTATCGTAACAACCCCATTTTGTAAATTCGTTTGTCCGTATTTTTGCAAAAGAAATTTTTCTGAGAAAGCTGTTCAATTTTAAAATTGGGTGTCTTTTTTCTCAAAAATTCATCTTTTATGTGGGGGTTTTTAAGTGCTTTTTACACGAGGAGATTTTTTCATGCGATCGATCGCTGCAACCTATCCCCATCCGCATCCCTAAATCGCACGTGCGATTTTTTGAATTAGAACATGTTCTAATTCCATGCTATTTTGTACTGCCAACTTAAAATGTTTTACAAAACTATATTATGTTGTCATTTTACAGTTTCTTAACCTACAACCACGTGTCTGTTAAAGTTTGTTATAAAATAAATTATTTTTATTTTATTTTTGAACATTTTTATAAAATTTCAACTATTTCAAAAATTTAAGCTGACTAGTATTTTTTTAAGTTGATACTGTAGGTTGGTATTGCAGCAAATACGTCATTTATTGCATGGTCTTCTAAAAATAAATGCCTCGTGTAAAGTGAACATGTGTCAAGTCGCAGCAACTTTGTGCCTGCCAAAAAATCACTGCGACAAATCGCAGCGATCGATCGCATGAAAAAATCCCCTCGTGTAAAGTGCACTTTATAATATGAGATATCTTCTAAAAAAGAATCTAAGCTAACCAATCATATAGCCACAAATCAAAATACGGTAACGAACAAAAATTTCGATTGGTTATTTGGCTAATTCGTCTAATAAATTCGTATCTAGTAGATAGATAATTATTAGTAGCTATATTGCATTATAATAACCCCCCTTTTTTCAAGAAATCAAAAATATTAAAATTTATACATTATATTAAATTTTAAAATATGTACTTACAGCTTAGTAAGTACCTACGTTAGTTTAATTTTGTAATATGAGCATTTAACATAACTATTATAATAACGCTGTTTTCTAACATTTTTATTCATATGGAATTCTGTAATATCATTATTTATTTTATTGAATAAAGACGGTATGCACCTGTTATTTATTTATCTTGGCAACTATTTAAATTGCTTTGGGTTTAAACACAAAATTAAGATTCATAATAATTTAATTTAGGTTTTCAAAACAATTATAATTTTTATAATTAAAATTGGTTTAAAAATAAGCGAACATGTTTTCTTCTTGAACGGAAATGCATTTCTCCCAGGAACTGTTCTTTATTTATTAATAAAGAATTTTCATAATATTAAATCAACAAAACAATTCTCTTTCTCATGACAAAATCTTAATTTTAAGGTTTAAAAATATTTTACCTAAAGATCTCTTTTAATAACGATAGTTGCACAATTTTTATTATTGATTTATCCTGACATTGATTTTGATCACATTGATTTATACTCACAGATCAGGCAACCAACTTTCCAATATTTCACAATTTAACTATTATAATATTATATTACTTACTTTATTTAACAATAGCAACAGCGAATATATGAGGAGAGAGGCTATGATTCCCTCAATAACAAAAATTAAATTTTTTATCTCACGTAAGATTTCCCCGTTCCTTTGTCAGCAAAAGTAAGAAAAATTGAGACCTTCCGCTTTTTTAAGCCTGCTTACGTAATGGACTTGAACACCTCCTAATATCAAAAGTTTCATTTTTCGATTGGCAATATAAATTTTCTAGATAAGAAAATTATGTTGCATTTTTTACATAAAAATTTTGTTCTCTATCATTTCTTATCAGCCCCAAAAGTATACGAGCAATAAAAAATAATCTCATAAACATTTGAGAAATGTTCATAACTTTCGATCTGATCTTCATTAATTTTTTACGTTTGTTCTGTTTTTTAAACTTGTTAATCCATGCGTCCGTCTATATTATTCAATAACTAATGGTCAATTGTATCACAGAAGTTGATCCGTGGTTCAAGTTTGGCCATTAGTTGGTTATTGGTTTTCAACCAATCCGCAAACTTTAAACTAAGACTAAGGTGATCCAAGGGTGAACTCCTGTTATATAATTGACTCTTAATTAAATTATCCTGACAGACGGACACGGAGTGATATTATAAGGCTTTAATGTTTAAAAAATTGAGATATATATGAACGTATCACTGCCCTTTTTTCCCACTTAAAAAGTTATTAACTAAAATAGCAACACAACAATGCCACTTTTATCGTCAATATATCTTTTAGAAACTAGAAATTTCACTAAGAGCACTGTGCATGTTTATTTCTTAATAATTTGTCAAATTGTGATTCTATTTTTGAAACGCAAATAAGCAAATCATTTTCTAACTGGAGTTTATTTATTTTTTTAGTTTTTATGTTCACCATTGAAGAAAACGTTAGTTCACATAGGTAGGAAGTGGCGAATATCACTAATAATTTCAAAGTTTTCTTTGCCAGCTCTGGATATTCTTCTTTTCTCTTCATCCTAAAGACGTCAATGTTTTGCAAATTGAATTCCATTTTAAACATGCCGTCAACAGCAAAATTTATAAGATTTTCTTCCATTTTTGTGGTTAAATCAGGCAATTGTACTGGCATATCAAAAAAGGATTTAGTATCCATCTACGCTCACTGTAAGCTTCAGAGTCCAATTCTGGAAATTAACTTAATAGTATCTCTTCCAAATTATGCAATCTCTATAGCATGCAACCAATGTAAGAACTTATCACCAACGATTGATTCATTGCAATTTATTGCAATCTTCTGAACGCAAGGAAAACAATCAAACATTATTTTTTGTCAAGACGTCGACTACAAAGTATAATAATAAGTATAAATAATACTTTTATAATTTTTTCGGTCATTTAAAATGTAATCGAAATGAAAAAAAATCACACGTCATCAATAGATTCCAATAAACACTACAAATTCTTTAGAACAACAGAAAATCGTATTCTCTTTTCCCCGACTAATAATAATTAATCAGAAATAATTAAATTTAAACAGAATCGAATAAGCATATTTTGAGTGCTAACTCTCTCATTACAGAGGTAACTTGAAGTAACACACCTTCTCTACGCCCCAGTTTAATTATTCTGTCTTCCACTCATTCCACTTTACATTACACTTTTATAAAGATCACAAGATTTTATACAGACAATTCGGTATTATCATCAACCCTTGCTTGAAATACAACAGAAGTTAAGTGGTCAATTTTAATCGATAGGTATCCGGGTGTCGTAAAATTAATAATTGGCTCATTAATAATTTAATCACTGAATAAACCTTAATAAAATGAAGTATTGCAGAAATTTACTACTGCTTTTGAAAGATATTAAAGTAGCAATCATTACCTGAAAGCGCGTGCCTGAAATCTTAAAGAAAATAAAGTAATTTTATGATACTAATGATACATACAGTTACAAATTTTTTATGATATCAGTAAATATAAATTCTAGCTGCTTATGTAACATTAATTTACTATTACTTAACGATGGCGATGGCGATGTAGAGATATCGAAATTTAATATATCAATCAAATTATAATTTATCTTGCACCTATGTTCATTGTAACCAATGTTTACAATTCACAATCTCAATTGAAAAAATTACATTTCAATTAATAAAATATGCACGCTTGGCTTTATTCAAGGGAAAACTTTCTTTTCATTTCATCGTTAACTGAAAGTTTTTATTTTAACAACAAAAAGCTTGATAATTTTCTTACCCAATTTTATACTATTACTACTTTTTACAAGTTAGAAAATATGTGGCAATTACAAAATTTAAAACATTAAGCAGTTAAAGTTTTTTAATTAAAAACTTTAAAATACCATTAAATTTTCAACGCAGTTAGGTTAAAAGTTGCTAAAAATTTTAAAATCCAACTTAAGTAATTTTATACAATTACAGTTCTGTTTGTTTTAAAGAGGTTGTTAACCATTAGTTTTTTAATTTTTGATTTGTCATGCTTCATATTATTTAATATATTTTACCCATTTACCTACCTATGTAATATAATTAAGGTAATTTGCTTCGATATTTGGTTAGAACCGTAAAATTAATTTTTTAATTTAACCTAATTTTTTTCTTAATCAATTTTGAATATTTTTGCATTTGATAATTAAATTTTGTTAATTAATTTTTACTTTTAATACCTTACCACTGGATATGCTTTAGTTTTTGATCGAAAACTTCTTCATTATACTTATTTCATTATATTTACTCGTAATTTTTTTATAATATAAATTAATGATTTCGTCTCTGAATTCCCGATGTTAATTAATAAAAATGAAACCTGACGCTCGACTGTGTATGGATGTCCTAAAACATCTCATTTAGTTAATTCCAATTAATATTATTTGGTAAATTTGCATCGCTTCGCCGTTAGAGATTTCGTAATAATAAATAATATTGACTTAACATAGTTTCCGCTTGCATATAACCATATTTGCAGATCTTAATGATAAATTCATCAATAATACATACTGCGTGCATGCTTACTTCATAACTCAGCATTTTGTATTACCTACTAGTTGATTCTTGTTCAAGATAATAGCAAAGTCACGTCCTGAATACAAAACTTGAAATTTTAAAATTTTTATTCTCACATTTATTATTTTCATCAATTACGAGATAAGTTAATATAAGGTGAATTGACAGCACAAACTGCATTTTCTGTTAGTTTAAATGTTAATCTCAAAATCTTGCTCTTCTAGAAGAAATAGTAAAAACTTGTTTAATAAAATTAACGTTACTAATAAAGGTTAGCTTGGAGAAAAATTATTAATTTAACCTATTAGTTTAGTGTAAGAATCGTGATTTTCTTAGCAAAATATGTAGAAATCTAGATTGAACTGTTGCTCATTTGCTCAGCATCTGTATTTTTTGGAGGAGGAATGTGACGTATTTTTCTACATCGACATCACTAAGGGTTTGTTTAAAATTTTTAGACAAGGGAAGCTTAACAATTCAAATTTTATGGAATCTTTATGATCTCGTCGGTCAGATCCGTGTCATACGTTAATTCTCTATCACTCAACTTGATCAAGTTATAAATGAATGTCGAATCAACAGATCAAACAATACGACCAAATTAAAATACTTAATGCTGAATTATAAAATTGCTGACTTGATTTTATGGGGTACAATAGAGAGAGATTGTTTGAAATATTCGCCAAGAACGAGAACCTTACCGCCAAATGTCTTTACGATATTCGTAATTTCTGAAGTAATTAATACGAAAGTGCAATTAACTGCGTTATTGGTCACCATTACAGCTTGGTTAAAATCAAAATTTTTGCTTTCCTAAATCTAACGTTGGGAGAGAATCCTTTAGTATTAGGAGCTGAAAGACAAAGAAAACGTTTTTAATTGCTTATTATATGCAGATGATGCATTTTTCAGTACTTGACATAATAAGAAGAGCTTGATCAAATTTGGAAAAATTGCCAAAAACATTTCCTATAATTTTTTCATAATAATAATTTTATAATTTATATGTTGTTCAGAGATTAGTGGCTAATGAAAGGTAATGGACTGAAGAACAAAAAATAGATTACCCAGTAGATGGCTCATAACGGAGAGCTATCGGAAAACATCGATTAGAGATGAGGAAGATGGGGAAGTTAGAAGAAGAATTGTTGATATAAAATCAAATTTTTATTTGGGTTTTTAATTTTTGAAACCCCATAAAAATAATAAAACTTTAGATTACATTTGACTTGCTTCCTTTTGAGCAATTTCTATAGAATGAGCAATTTTAAAAATATGGTCGAATTTAACTCTTGGTTATTCTTGAAGTAGCTTTGCTCTTTAATTTGTTTCTAAATTCTTTAATTGGTAAAGAATAATTATAATTTAAAATGACAGGAAGAAAGTTAAGTAAACAACCTCAAGAAAAACAAACTGGAGGAAATAGACATCACCCTAAGCTTTGAAATGAACTACAGCCATGTGGAAACGAAACCAACAACAATATATTATGAACAAAGAGTGTGAGGCACAACAAACTCTATAACAACAGCTAGTACTTAACGAAGAACTTCGATAATGTAGTTTACTGAAATGGAAGGCACTACCACTACTGCTTATATGGCGTTTATTTCAGTATTATGAAGTTGATCATGATTTTCAAGCAGTTATCTCACTATTGCTCAGTATGTCAATACTATAATTATGTACATACATGGATAGTGCAAGATTATTTTATATACCATTTTTATTATATGTACTTTTGGTTTTATTAAGATTTTTAAAATATTCAAACAAATAAAATAATGAAAATACAAAAATACTTTATTATAAACAAAAACGTATTACAGATTTTTCTACTGTCTTCCTCACACTAATCCTGGGAGTGCGCTATTTATTATACAACTTACTGCTCATGAAGGCCTAATCTCCAATGTAAAGAAGAAGACAATTGTCCATACAAAAAACACTTTTGCCTAAATTAAACTTCCTTTAAGATTTTGCCTTTGAGTTTTATTTATATTGATCGCAAATGATAATTTAACCCTTTAATCAAAAATGGTCACCGAAGGATATAATTAGATTTTATTAAAAAAAAAATGAATTAAAGTAATATTGTACTATAATAGTAGCTACTGCGATTCTTTGTACCTCAAATCTTTATCAGGTTATATTATTTGTGATAACGTAGCAATTGCAGCAAACAATAGTTTAACCACGATAAATAAGAAAAAAGTATCAAATTTAAAGTCTGTGGTGCAGGACTTTTCAAGAAGTTTTGTTACTTTATTTTGTAATTAACTTTTATTATTCCTATGGGCTTAAAGAATTGTTGTATTTTGTTTGCTATATAGCAGAGATGTATCGAGTACTTTTTCCATAGCGCTTAGGATCTTGCATTGTTTTCTTGCATTTTATTTGTCAAGTTTATTATTGAATAAATATTTATGTGTATAAACTATGCCCTGATCACAATGCTCTAAAATGTTTTAAATATATGGAACAATAGCTCTCAACTGAGATTTCAATTACACCGACGCGAGCACTTCATCCATGAACAGTAACTCCAGTTGAATTTTCTATCCTAAAAAATGTAAAAAAAAATGATGCCTGAATTTTATTGACGAATTTCAACTTTTTTTCAGATGCTTCTTACAATATATAAAATAAAAACAAAATCAAGTCTTTTACCAAAATTATAAGAAAATTGCGCTTGTGTACCGACATATTTCCATACCTGTAATAGCGGACTAAACCTGATGACTTCGTTTTTTATACAACTTGTTTCACAAATTAAAGATTTATCTATTCCACATTAAATATTTTGTTGTAACAGAAATTTATTTAAAAATTTTCAAATATTTTGACTGGTAGCCGTTCTGACCTTTGAATATTACGACAGGATCTATCAAGAAGTTAAGCTAGTTCCTTATCAGTTCATCAGGTAAAAAAATTATTAATAAGTACATCAGACCCATAAAATATTTAACTTAGCAAACCAGAACAATTCTTGATGATCTTATGTCGGCTTTAAACCAATATAATTTAGTAAAATAACCACGACTTTATTACTGCAATATCTTGAAATGAAGTCTGATTAAAATATCGATATAAAGTTGTATATTATATCCAGTTGATTTGAATACCTTTAAAATTACAGGTTAGCTTTCAGTTTATAATAACTTGTTTTTGAATCTTATTTTCTTAATTTAAAATTGTACGTATATAATAAATTCAGATAATTCAACATATTACTTGCTTTTGCGGTCACGGATCTCAACTACCCCGACGATGCGACCACTTCATATGCTCCATCTTTACCTATCAAATCTCATATTGGCAATTTCTTAGACTGTAGCATTAAAATGTTTATTACTACAAGCAAAAAAACGGTCAATAAAAGACTCCTTATTAAACAATAACGTAATTAAATGTCTCGAAGACAATTGAAGTCTTAATAGATAATAAAATAAATAATAAAACTAAACATCCTATTTAGAAAAGTTTATTGTTTGTTAGTTTTATGTAAAGGAAATTGATTTATTTCTTAGTTTATATTTTTTCATACTAGTGTCAAGTGATTTAATGTTATTGCATTGTATTCTTTGCAGCAACAACATAGCTGCTGTAGAAGTGTTAGCAATAATTTCTTATTTCAACTGCATAAAGCGTGGGAATAATTTTATATTATGCGTAATTCAGGTAAACTTTTAAACAAGTCAAGTACGATTTTAAAAATCTTTAAATGTAATTGTAATTAAGTTGTATTAATAAATAATAGACAGCTAACCGGTTTCCTGAGAATTTGATTGGAAATGCATTAGTTACATATTACTTAATTAGTAAGTCAATAATTAAATCTGGAAAATTAAATCATGTGATATTCGAAAAGGTAACTAACTAATTTATAATTCAAGGTTATTTTTACAAATGAACATGATTGTATAATTTACCTGATTGAAAGAGTTGCATTTGATTGACGATTTTCGCTTGATGTAAAGCAGTTTCGTCGTTGTCGGCTCATGATTTGCATACATGTCGTGTTTTCTACGACCAAGTATTAAGTATACTGACATAAGAACAAATAAAATTGTATCCTGATGCTCGTACACAGAAAAAATTGTTTTCAATATTTCCACCCAACGTTGTGCACTTAAAATTATTCTGTTTCTAAACATAAATTGTGCATTTTTTTAATCCAGCGGTTGTAGGAAAAATGCAAATTTTTATACCTGAAAAAGTGGTTTTAACATTTAAGCCTAAACTTAGAAATCCCAAATTGTACGTTTCTTAAACTCAATTTATTTACTTTTTTCACACATTTTTAAATTTGGAATTCTATTCTATTTTTTGACATTTCATATTATATTCGAGCTATCAATGAAATTGTACATTTTGCCGGAATTTTCTAAGATATTCTAATTAATTATTTTTTATTTGTTAATTAATTAATTTATTATTTTATCTGTTTTTTCGAATATGAAATATTTGTTTGGAATGAATCTGTTGTAGTAAAAAGATAAACATCGTATCTGTTACGCTTATTAGGTCGTAAGCGTGTTATTAGGCCTCAGCAGGTCTTAGTCAAACCGTTTTTGATTTTTTATTGTATTAAAAAGACCAAAATCAACATTGATTTTTTTGTATTTTTAAAATGTTTGTGTCATAAGGGCCGAAGTTAACATTGATCCATTTCAGTTTCTAAAATTTTTGTAATCCATGGGGCAAACGAACAGCCATTATTTTATAATTAAAAATAAAATTTGAATGACTATTGATTTAAGTCATAATAAATATTGCTATTATTTTTTGGATTTTTGGGTATTTTGGATGTACAGTTAGGTTAATTTAAAACGTCGTTACAATGAAGTAGGTATTTCTACCAATTAGCCAGGTAAATATCGATGACGTCATTTATTTAATTCTACGTAATATTGAATAGTCATATATAATTTCAAAAGTGCATAGAATATTATCGATCATTTTGTTCGATTACATATTTTCGACAACAATCGGCCCGAGTCGCAGACGAGGCCGATTCAATCGAAAATATGTAAGAGAACAAATGATAGGATAATATTCTATGCAAGAGGAAATTCGAGGACTATCTCCCGATAATTAATTTGCTTTATTTTAATTACCACCATCACTAATAATTATTATAATTCTTCATAAATGTCTTTTAATCTATAATTTGTTATTGATTATATAATTATAAAATGTTTATCGATTGTAATATAAAATGTTTTAAAACTATTTATTTTATTAGAATTCATTGTATTTTTAAATTAAGGAATAGAACTTTATAATAGTGCGTCATGATTATAAAAAATTATCGAAAATGATCGGTAATTCATTCATCTTACTCGTGATTGGTAGATTTCACTAGGCACCTTAAATGCTCGCTAAATTGAAATCTGATTGGAGTACATTTTTGAAATTAGATCTCGTGATTGGTCGACAGGCTAGTTATGACATCAGAGGGAGATAGTCCTATTATTTCACAGTTTGCATAATTATTGCAAGCCACTTTTTTTTTAAATATCAAGTTTTGGTTTTTTGAAATTATTTGATAATTTTGACAAATTGACAACTTGATATTAAAAAAAAACGTTATTTAAAATTTTTTTTTGTATTTATAGCAATAATTAAAAAAGAAAAAATTAAATGTTGCATATCGTTAGACGCGGAAAAAAAATATCTTTTGATTGATATATTTTACATTAAAATTTGTGTTAATGGAAAGCGGGAACTTAAGAAAAACCAATTCATTATGGCAATTCCGTATGTTCGGGTGTCACCTTGTATATATCCCAAATTACCTGCTTTTATGGTAAATCTTACAATAATCTTTTATTTGTATAGGTAGTTTTGCATGTAATAGCACTAAATAATAACAAAAGAAGCGGGTTTTTGAAAGTTTGTGGTGTAAATTATTCTTGCGCACAATTTCGTTACTTTGTTAGTGTACACAAGTCTTGTTTCAGTATTTATATTGCATACTTTATTAGTTGGTGCGAATGGAAAGTGGATTACAAGTGGTAAAATAATAATCAATTTATATAAATTTACTTTTTTTAATTAAATATTAATATTTCAGTGTGTTCATGGCTTCGTATACTTATAACCTATAAAAGAAGTAAAACACGTGTTTATTGAGTTTAGAAAAATATAACAATTTGAAGAATTTTGAAATCTATGACTGGTAAAATAATCAATTTGTATAAATTTATTTATTTTTAATCAAATATTAATATTTCAGGTGTGGATGGCTTTTGATGATAATAAAATATTTGAATTGACGAACTCGCATACTTATAACCTATAAAAGAAGGAAGAAGTAAACACGTGAAATTTTTAAAAATATATTAAAAACTTTATTGATTAAATTTCAATTAAAGTATTCTGCCAACCGTTTAAGAAATAAAAAGTCCTGTGATAATTTTGGAATTACTAAATCAATATGTGCGTCTTTATATAATAACCACTTTAAACTAATTGGTAAATTTGAAAATATGTTGATTACGAAATGGGTAACCTTTAAATGATATCATCCCAACGATTTTCTAGTTTTATAACATAAAAGATAAATTGTTCCCTGAATTTGGAAAAATTTTAAATATTGTTATTTACAATTTAAACGGCATATCAGTTTTTTTTGAATGTGAAAAATTTAATACTTGTATTGTAAGTTTGATTAAGAATTTTCTATATATTTTGTGTTTATGTATTATGTTTTGTAATTATGTATATTTTTTATTAACGCTGCTCATCGATTTTTTAATATGTATGTAATAATAATATTATATTTAATTATTTTAATTGGTATTATACTGTATGTAAATTTTACTTAAATAAATATTATTTATCAAAAATTATTGAATTTTACTTTGTTTTACAAGCAGGTGCAATTTTTTTTAATTGCTGAATTTTGTTGTGGAAATGCGCAAAATCGTATGTTAATTTTCTGTATAACATTTGTAGTTCAAAAGTGCATAATTTTGTTTTAGAAATAAGTACAATTTTTATCAATAAATATATACAATATTTGTACAATATTTACATAATTATGTTGCAGAAATCTGCAATCCGTAAGTTAACTTTCTGTATAATACTATAGTTTAAAATTGCATAATTTTGGTGTATCAATGTTCACAAGTTTTCTTCTGGAAATCTGCACAACATTGTACAGCATTGTGTAACAACATTGTGCAAATTTTAAAGCAAGAGTTGAGATTAAGTTCTCAACAAAAAAATACCTGAAAATGTCCCGTTTGAGTTGTATACCTGAACAAAACCCTTGACATAAAAATTTACATCTTTTTAACACAATGTTGGGTTTGGCGACAATCTAGACATACATTGTGCAGAAATATCACACTATTGAGTGACATTTTAACACAGTTTTTTTTCTGTGTATAAATAAAGACCTTGCATATTTCAAAATCACCTTCAATTGTGTAAAACAAATAATTAATTCATCGCACTATATTTGTATCCTGACACCATGTCATGTGAATAAATGATATTACAGAAGCTAACTACGCTCTTTCTTCTTTATCTTTTTTTAAAACCATTGTACACGTAAACTACCGTTGACATAAATTTATATTTGAAAATAAGTACTAAATTCTACTCGGTTCAAAACTTTATTTTCAATAAACTTTTTTTTAAAACCTCAGTTAGACCAGTTACAAAATGAAAATTGTGATTAATTCTAAGAGAAAAGGATTTTAATTATAACTTTTCAAATGGTTTCTGGTTTTAACTAACGACCTTTAGTTTATCCTATAAATCATAACAAACAAAGCGGAATTTGCATGACAGCAGTTCTTAGACTTCTATACAGCTACCTTTCTGGTTTACAATTAAATAAATAGTTTGTAATAACTTTTGTTAGTAGTAACAGCGCCAGCGACCCAAATAATTTTAATTTAAAATACAAAATTTTCAAAACAGAAATCTGGTTATTCCTTCTCAATCTGATAAGCCAACACGATCATTTTAACCCTCTTTATTTTCAAATTTGTTAGTGTAGTTTTTACGAGAAAATCTACTCTCTCGCAGCTCTGATTGATTCGTTTATTTATTACTAAGCCACAAAAAACTGATAAAATAATTTGATAAACATTAAAAATATCCACATTATTAAACTAAGGATCATACAACCATCAGTTGTATAACAAAATCCTTAATTGAAATATACTTAATTGTGGATAGAATCCTAAAAACAAACAAACCTTTTTAGATTTATTTGCAAAGTTTATTTTGTGACATAACATCTTTATCCACGTGGGTCTTCAACTAGTTAAATAATCAATTACATGAATATCAATTACATGACGACCATGGCGTAATTTCTCACTTGAAATTTTTAAAACTTAACGAAAGGATTTAAATATTCTATTTTTAACTTTCAAGTGTAAATAGAGAACTGTAGAGCCATATTGAAAATATTTTGAGAAAATAAATGGTAGGAAAAATAAAACATAATAATAATTATTATTATTATTATAAAATTATAATAAGATTTAAAAAAACTTACTAACTGCGTTTAATTAAAGTCAATATACACTGTACGAGTTAAAGCACTAATTGTAAAAAAAATTGAAAGGCTTAGAATATTTTAAAATAATAAAAACTTGAAAACAAATCAGCTAACTGTACACAAAACTATAATAAATTTAATATGTTATCTCAATTTAAAAATTCAAGTGCTACCACCTTTTTTACGTTGGCAACAACACATGGACAGTTTAATTATTTGGTTTGAAAAACAACTTCAATATCAACACTACAATTCAAATCCACTCTTGAAAAGCCATAGATAAGAAAGAGTAAGAGTGAAAAGCTACCGCAAGACATCTTCATATTGTTGATTTATTTAATTGGTTTACGGATAGTCCAACTAATCTTGGTTATTGGTACGAAATACGGTGGATTATCTTCGGGGTGAGCAAATTGTTTGTTTATTAACAGGTTTCTATTAACATAATTGAAAAGTTTTCCAATTCTTTGTAAAGTAACAGGTTTTTCTATCAGAAAGTAACCAAAAGAATTTCTAATTAAAAGAAATTATTTTTTAACCGTAGTAACTCGTAAACTATCGACAATTTTGTTTCAAGAATAATTTGATAGAGTTTAATTTCAGACACTTGATGGTTGAAGGATTGAAAATGTAAAATTGCGGCTTCAAAATGGCTATATTAAGACAGTCATTTATGAAATGGTTTGCTAACAAAAATAATAACACACAAATAGCAAATTAAATGCAATTTCAAATTTAGAGTCACAAGCAAAAGTTGTTGGAAACTACCGATTTTAGGTTCAAAAATTGAAAAGGCATTTTAAAAATGTGTATTCTATTTTTAGTAATTGTTAAAAGTATAGATAAATATTTTTGATTAAAATTGGGATATTTTGGAAGATATTATAAAATTTTTGTCGAATTTTAGATAACTGTAATTTTGTACATAAATATCCTTTGAAGTCAAGAAATTTATTAATTTCAGCTTTAAAAAGTATCTGTGCAGTATTTATTCAAAAAATTTTATTTTTTTGCAAAAAGCTGAAAATATATTGAAAAATCAAAGTAATTTTCAAACATTATATTATTATATACAACTAAATAGTCCAAAATAAAATTTCTAAATGATTATATAGCCATTAATCATGCGCTTTAATAAAATACGTTAGTTTTCTCAATATTTTCGCAAAGCAGAAAACGTTTGATAGATTTTTGTAATAAATCTATTCGGTGGGTTAAGTGACAATTTAAATTTTTATAAAAACAAAGTTTTTAATAACAACTAGCCAAATGTTGTTGTCGTAGACGAGTAAAGAAAATATAAAATTGCAAGATTAATCTTTCAATTCTGTGTTTAATATTTTTGCACGAAAAATCAACTTTTATTTGAAAAAGTCAAATTTTAATGTCAAACACATACCAAACGCTTAAAATTATATCTCCCTCACTTCTAATCAAATTATAAATTTAAAATTTTTTAGAAACTTCAATAATTTAAAATTTGCATTTTAAAGCTTTAGGTAACTTTTTATTTAGACAGAAGAACAGTTTCATATGCAAAACAAGTTTAGATCAGATGTGGCTTGAAGCTATAATCTAATTGCACTCCACTAAATGATATGTATTTAGAGGGGAGGTCTAGATTTTTGTCATGAAATATAACAATGGGTGGGGGGTAAAGTAATAGGCAGTTAATGTTCCATGACGTAATCGATGGACAATCTCTTCTCAATTCTCTTGATTATGGTTTTCTAATGAGATTCACTGATATGGTTTATCGATTTAAAATAATTTGAAAAAGATCTACCTTTTTAAAATCTGTTTAAATTTTCAGAAGTTTTTCTGTACGCTAATTTAAATAATTATAAAATTAATTTTAAAATTTCAGCTAACAATAAGTTAAAATTTGTAAATTTAAATGATTAAGTTGGACTTTCCTTTCCGTAAATTGTTTATTAAATATTCTTACGTAATTTTGTAATAAAATGTATGTTTCTCTAGTTAAATCAACAATTTGTGCTAAAATTAATCTTCATAAATTACGAGTAAGTATTAATATTATGTAAGTGATGCATCTTTAATAAAATTAATAGCCAGAGTCAGTATTACTAGCGAGCATAATGAATTGAAATGGTGAGGAGTAATATCTTTATAAATCAAGTTGGCTATGTTTAAAATTACTTTTTCATGCATGCATATAAGAAAACTAATTGATAGCATATTGCTTTGCAAGAGTAGTTGTGAATTTTGTATAAACTTTACTCAACGATCCAAGATAAGACAACTGCCAATTTAATAAAGAGAAAACCTTAATTATATGTTGGTTATATAGAACGTTAACTTTTTTGTATTTCCAAAAAGCGTATATTGTACTTACTTTTTGTATTAAACAAGAAGTCATGATCACGATATTTTTAAAACAAAGGCGTCTAACTGTAAACGCTGGTGCGCTCAAGTTAAGAAATTTTTATTTTATTTTTATTATCTAAAGATTTTGACAGTAGATAGAAAAGATTAATTGAAATTTTTAATTAACTATCAGTTTTTATAGCGATATTTGTTACATATTTCTCGAACCACCAAACTGCAAGAGCAATTATCAAAATATTTTATGTGAAGTAATTATTTAGCCGTACGGAAATGTTATTATTATCTTGGTAAATCGCTTATAAAGTACCCGAGTGTGCAATGAAATGGCTTGACAACTGACAACTATATTATTGCTCAATTGATTTTAACTGATTTATGCTGTTCCTTAAAGGTTGTTCAATTGTGTGTATGGCTCTTTTCTATGGAATTATAACCGATACACGTTTTCCGATAACAATTTATGCACCTAATCAAAATTCTCACAATTGATTTATAATTTGTCACACTTATTAACTAGTTACCTGACAAGGAAAAGAATAAAATTTGTATAATAGAAACAGTTAATAATACTCTCACCTGGCATGACGTTAAATTTATCTCAAATTTTAACTAGATCTGTAGAAAGTCAATCTAATACAATTAAATGACACTCAAATTATTAGCAGCTATAAATTAAACCTTCCTCGATTGTTAGTAAATCATTTAATAATGTTAAAGTGTTGCCAAATACGTACCTTTCGATGGCAATAATAACAATAAAAATGTTCTTCTAACAACATAAAACTGCTGAAAGTCAAATCTATTAAATCAAACAACCAATAAAACAATAATTTCAATTACCAAAAAAGTATGTTAGAATAATAATTGACTTATGTCAATATAGACAAGCTGGGAGGTATGTACATACCGAAAATCAGCTAGCTACAATAATATATTAATATGTAGGTAACATGGTTCTTTTTCTATAGCAAATGTTAAAGTGCGGTTTGTTCGACTGAAAATAATAGAACAAGTGACACTTTATCCGCAAGAGTAGATAAAGTAGCATTTTAACAGCAAGGGTAGATAAAGTACTTTAATTTATTTTATTGCATTTAAATAAGTAGATGACGTCATCCTATAGACCCATCAGCCTACTGCCAATTCTTTCAAAACATTTGAGAAACTGTTCCTAGAAAGACTGAAGCCGTTACTTCAAGACAGAAATCTAATCCCGGACCATCAGTTTGGCTTTCGAGGGTCATGGAACGGTGGAACAAGTGCACCGGGTTGTAAAGAAGATCAGAATGGACCTGGAATCCAGAAGATACTGCTCTGCTGCATTTCTTGACATTTCTCAAGCATTTGACCGAGTGTGGCACGATGGACTGATATATAAAATCAAAAAACACCTACCCCATGATTATAGTCGTCTGTTAGAATCTTATTTAACCGGTAGATATTTTTTAGTCAAATATGGAGAAGCCCATACCAACTTGGAATCCATCTTCTCAGGAGTGCCTCAGGGTAGTGTTCTTGGACCTACACTGTATCTATTATTTACATCAGACCTGCCTGCAACTAACAATACAGTATCTGCCACGTTTGCAGACGATACAGCTGTGTTGGCTTCTAGTGATGATCCAAGACTTGCTTCTCGATTCTTACAATGCCACCTAAATAAAATTGAGAACTGGTTCAAGATTTGGCGTATCAAAGCCAACACTACAAAGTCGGCGCACATCACCTTCACCCTCAGAAGAGGTACTTGTCCAAGTGTTATGATGTACGGTAACGTCCTTCCGGAACAAGACGTGATCAAATATTTGGGCTTTCACCTGGATCGACGACTGACGTGGGCTAAGCACATTTCGTATAAGCGTATCCAACTGGGTCTCGTGTATCGAAAGATGTACTGGCTTATGGGGAGAAACTCCCCGTTGTCCATAGACAATAAAGTATTGTTATATAAGACAATCCTGAAGCCCATATGGACGTATGGTGTTCAGTTGTGGGGCTCTGCCAGTGATTCAAATATTGCAAAAATCCAGCGTTTTCAATCCAAGGTTTTGCGTAGTATCTGTGACGCCCCCTGGTATGTCCCAAATAATATCATTAGTGCTGACCTCCAAGTTAATAATGTAAAGGAAGTCATTTCTTTCATAAGCAAGAAATATCAGCTGAGACTCGCAGACCATCCTAACCCTCTAGTGTGTGATCTACTGGTAGAACTTCAGGTAAAGAGACTAAAGAGATATGATCCCATGGACCTGCCCCATCGTGTTTAGTTTAGTTTAATTTAACTTAAGTGATAAACTACGTTGTTTATATTTTTGAATTGTAACAACTAATCTAAAAGGAGGCCTACCAATGGGTTGGCTCTCCACTGTGTCGCTTTGTTGCTATTATTTATGTCAGGCAGTGTTACTTATTGTCCTATGGACAGATTGTAATGTATATTCTTGGAGTCAATTAAAAAAAAAAAAAAAAAATAAGTAGATACATTATAAATTACTTTTGATTTACAAAATATTTCAATTTTGCAATTGATATTGCCAGAAACCTCTATTCTTGGAATTGTACCACAGCTTGTGTTTATTTGTTGCGGCAATCGTACAGGGGTATTAGTCTGCATTTCTACCTCACTAAGAATATGCTTTGATGCGGCAATCTTAGTGGCAACCGATTCTTCAATGTAGGTTTCTGCCACGGATGAAGATTTCCACCCACCAACACGCTTGACTGTCATCAGATCAGCACCAGAGTTTGCCAACATTGTAGCTGCGGAACGGCGGAAACAATGTCCAGTATACTCTTCTGCATTTGGTAGCTTCAAGAAATTAGCAATCTTCTTAGGAACTTTATATAGGGTATTTATCCCTACAGGTTGGATGGTACATTTTTTTTGTCGATAATTGATGAAAAACTTCTTGTGAGGCACGTTTTTAGGACGCAAGGCGATGTATTTTCTTATGATTTCTAACACACTCATTCCACATTCCTTATCAGCAATGCAAAACGATCGATCGTTTTTTTGGTTTTAGTATCAATAAGTGCAACGAGCATGGCCGATTTTCGATCATCAACATTAATTGAAACTTCCAGCTTGTACAATTCATCTGACCGACATGCCCCATACAACCCAAACAGATAGTCCTCATCTAAAGCTTCTTTTAAAAATTTAATGATATCATCCGGTTCAAAGATTTTCGACTTTTTAGGATGGTATCCATCACCCAATCTTTTCAGCAATGAAGTTAATTTACTGTATCTGCAAAATACTACACGATTATTTGTTAGTGCTTCCGCTAGACCTATATTCGCTTACTTTGAAATATCACAATTTTCATTAATCAGCAATGTACACTTTAACATCGAATAATAGGACCATAATGTTGATGACTTGACTTTCTTGGATTTTTCTGAAAAATATGCAAGAAGCACCTTTTCATTTGAGCTAGTGTTGATATTTTTTGCACTTTTCCATTTCTGAAAACACTTATATTCCTTTTCATACACCATTCGCGACTTTAGAGGCATTAATTTTCCAACTGCTTTTAACGCCTCTTCTTCCACATCCGATGGCAGATTTTCTTCTTCGTTTTGATCATTTCTAAATTCGCTTCAGCAAAAAACAGAATGAAACGAAATTTGTAAACAAACTCTATAGCAACCGATGGAGTTCCAAAGTGTGTTTGATTAAAACTGTCGATAATTCAAATTTATAATTGGGATTTCTTATAAATGTTTTCTTTAACATTGCTATAGAAAAATTAAATTCTACACGACGATAAAGTTTCATTATCGACTCGCGAAAATAATTTACTCGCGACTTCGTCGCTCGTAAATTAACAATTTTCGCTTGTCGATAAAATAAAACTTTATCGTCTAGTATAGAAAATAACTATTAAAATATCAACAACTTTTTTTAATTGAACTGTAATAAAAGTACTCTTGGTAATCATAATCTTTGCTGTAAGTTTACTTTTTGACAATGTTAGTGACACCAGTATGTCGTCCAGGTTTATTTGCAAGAGATGCACAAGTACTATTCTACGTACACAGAGAAGTTACAAGCAAAAATTACTAACATGTGATGGTTAAATGGATCATCAATGGCGTTCAGTCTTTTTGTATCCTATACAGAATGTTACTAAAGGCTTGTTATTTAATAAAAAATTTAATAATCGATAAATCAGTAAACAGTTCTATAAACATTAAGGTAGCATCAGGTATTACTTTTAGGCTTCTATACATAGTATAGAAAGAAGCCTTATGATCTGGCTTCGTGTCCGTCCGTCCGTCTGTCCGTCTGTCCGTCCGTCCGTCCGTCTGTCCGTCCGCATAATTCAAAGTCACTAAATTAGTGACAAAAAAACCTTTTGTCACTAAATTTTACTTTTTTTGTGGGTGGATGGGCAAACGCGTGAATGGATTAACAAGATTCAAAATAATAAATTGAGATCAAACACACAGAGTTGTGGACGCTTTTCAATTGTTTATGAGATTATTTTATTCATCTTACACTTTTTTTTGGGTTGGTAATAAATGAACTAACCAATTAAAGGTGCGAAAGAGTGAAAGTAAAAATTACGTAAAACGTAAATATAACACTTACAGAATGCAAATCAATTTCTTATATAGAAAATTTTAGTTACCAATTAAAAAAATTAAGATAATCTGATGATCGTGCAGATAAAGAAAAATTATAAATTTAAATTAAAACAATTACAAAATATTATATAATTGTAAACCAAAAAGGTAGCTGTATAGAAGCCTAAGAACTGCGGTCATCCGAGTTCCACCTTGTTTATACATAAACTAAGAAAGAACGAGTAAATTTATTTTATGCTAAGTTCAATTTTTAATTAAAAAAAATAGGGGCCAATTTCGAATAAAAACTCATAGCTTTATTAGTTGAATAATTATTTTATTAATTATTGCAGTTCGAATCCGCGTAAAGCTCACTTTGCAATGCCATCTCCGTACATAAGGTGCTGGCAACATCTTTGAATTATTAATTGCTAGAGTTTCCTCTTGAGGAACGAGTAAACAACGTAAGTTGTGTCCTTACAAAAAGAAGCCCGAAATATATTATACATAATTATTATATTTTTAGAAAGAATTTTATGATATATTTTTTATAAAGATAAAATAGAAGAGGGTCCAATACTAAAATAATGCACAGGGCACACGAAAAGCAAGTTACGGGACTGTATGAGTGAGGTTCAATTCCCAACACACTTAAGGATATCAAAAGGGTAATTTATTGTTTAGGAGTAATTGGAATACTTCGATTGTATACACAGTTAACAAAACTTACAATGCAGAAGTTGTAGTTATTTTGTATTATATCACTTTATAGTGTTGCACACATTAATGAGTAGGTATGTAACTATTATCTTATTAAACCACAATTCGTCCAATAAAATGCTATATATGTAAGTAACGACATCAGAATTCAATCAGCATCTCGTTTTTCCTTCTGCTTTTCTTCTAATGTGATCAAATAAGATCAAAGAAACATATGTGAGTATATCATTCTTTAAATTCCTGATAGTTGTGACATTTTTAGATTCTAAGTTTCTCAGATGATTAAGTTTACGCTCAACCCTGTATATGGTTTGTTACCGAGTTACAACCTTTCAATCGATCAATTATTAAAATGTAAATTATGTACCTTATGCAATAAACATTAGTTAAATATATCGTTACTGTTTTAGCAAAAGTAACTAAAGTGGCTCTAATATGTTTTCCGACCATTCTCATAAAAGAACTTGCTTTAAAAATTTAACAAAAAAGTAATTTTCCAACCAAATATTGCTGTCATAAATCACAAAAAAAACTTGTAATTTTAGTGATAGTATTAATGCATTAATAATTTATAGTTTTTGGTTTGGTAGAGATATCGCAAGCACAAAAGGTATACTTGAATGATTGGTGAACATTTTAAGTAGTAATACCTACTCATTTGGCAGAACATTTTGAAATGATCTTACGTACAAACATAGAAATGTATATGACGTTCTGCGCTTTGGAAATCTCTAATTGCAATTAAATCTCACAATTATTCTAACATTTTGGTGTATAAAATATCAAATTTGTAGGTATATGGTCCCCCACCAGCAATATGTTGAAAACAACTTTTTGATAAATTTCCCATATCTGAATAAATTTACAAAAAAGGAAAGTGAATTTCAGGGTTCATATGTATTAGGGATTTTTGGCCCTTTCTGTGTGCCTTCTAAAACAAATTTTTCCAGCACAAGATAACAAATAACAATAAAATTTAAATAATGACTATTTTAAATTTATAATTACTCACAAAATATAAGGTTTTTAAGAAATAATTGGGCAACCAAATTGAACCTCTTCTTGAATGTGGAAGAACCCACAAATAAAATTGCAATAAATTTTAATACATAATAATTTTGATTGGAAATATAAAAAGATCGACTCGAGTAAAATTCGGTATTAATGGCATTAAGGAATAAAATTAACAAAAAATTGAATTACATATTTTAAGGTTTAAAATAAAAATCGGTACCGGATGTTTTCCCATAGACTTTAGGTTGCACAACATTAGCAGTATAATATTATAATGAAGTATATATTATTATCGGCTTCATTCTTAGGCTTCTCTACGCAGGATACGAAGAAACCTTATAATACAGCTTCGTGTTCATCCGCATATTTAAATTAAAAGTCAATCATATAACAGGAGAATTGGTTGATAATTTATTAACAAACTAATCACCAAACGGATGGACAGGCGCATGAACGCACATAAAAATTATTTTAATTTAAACCAGAAAGGTAGCTGTATTGAAGCCTAAGAGCTGTGGTCATCCGAGTTCCACCTTGATTATATTTAAATTTAGTCTGCAGTATAAATTATTTTAAACTAAATACAGTAAAAAATAATAAAAATTAAACGTTGTGATGTCTGGTAGAGAAAAGACAATTTCGTTATATTGTGACTTTTTGAATCCAAAAAAATGTTAAATTTTCATTATTACTTTTATGATAACAATTACTTTTTTAAATGAAATAACCTGTTTAGTTCAAGTAATAAAATTTTGTTGTAATTTCTTTAATTCTTTTTTTTTATTCTAGTTTTAAACCATAGCAGCACTGCATACTCGTTGAGAACCGTCATCAATTTATTTCCTACAACCTGTAAAAAAAGTTTAATTCGCTAATTAGTTAATTTACACTATTTAATCACTAACTTATTAACAATTATTGGTTTATGTCTAAGTAATTTATTTTATATTTTTACAAATGAACACGGTATGGCCTTCGGTCTAGCTATAAATATCTCAAGCCGTTGGTAATACTCGGTTTGGACTGCCTTATGGATTACACCAATCCTTTTATTAATATTATGAAATATTTATATTAATGACTTAATTACAAATTTATCTTTTAGGTTACTCTATTTTAAACCAATCACTGATGTTTTGATGAAAGTTAAAAGATTAATTTTATACAGGGGTTTTAATAAAAACCAAATGTCGAATGCGCAGTATACCAAGACACCCTATAATCTGGCTCCGTGTCTGTCCGTATCAATTATTTAACAGAAGTTCACCCTCAAATCACCTTAGTCTGAAATTTTTTTATATAGTAGAAAATTTATGTTACCAATGAAAAAATAAAAGATTATTATCTGCTTATCTTGCAGATTATGAAAATTATATTATTCAATTGTAAACCAGAAAGGTAGCTTTACAGAAGTCTATGAACTACGGTCATCCGAATTCCACCTTGTTTTTTTACATAAAACGCAAAATGACGGAAATACATATTATTTTTTCTAATTTATTATGAAAGTTATGGCACCTAATAATATCCATATAATTGTAAATAGATAATTATGGAATATGGAATTGTTCAAATGGCAGCTCTGGCCATATTTTCTATTTCTATTTAAGATAACACCACCAAAAGCGTCGCCTGCAATAACTCTGGTATTCCGTACAAAGTGTGAAAAACAGTACCACCTCTCTGAATATGCATGTTTTCCAAATCCATTCATTGTTATCGTCCACACTCGGATGAGTCGTCCACAACAGATATCACTATTGTGATATTTTCAACCTAGCTAACTACAGGTTCATTAATATTTCAGTATCTTTAGCTTCCTTGTGTCGCATTTCAAATGTCCAAATGACAGCAATAACATGAAAAAGAAAACATATATGTATATATAAGTTAATTTCCGGATATCATTCGTGGAAAACTTGAGTACTTAGTAGCACTTGAGGGTCAAATTTGCAATTTTTCTTCTACAAAAATATTAATGTAGAACAGTAAAGGTTACGAAATATTGCTGCACCTAGTATTACTTTGCCGAGTAGTTAATGTGAAGGAACTACTATGAAATGCGCTGGTAAAAATTAGTTACTCAGGTAGCAAGGTTTTTTTTTAAATATCGTTTTAAGTATAAGTGCATCTATGGTTCGTGCTTCCATAATTTATCGTTAAAACTATTTAATTAAATAGGAACTCAAAATTTAATGCACTTACTACATTGATTTGAATTTATTAGCTTCACCGAGAGATATAATTTGGTTTACACTTCTAGTAATTACGAAATATAAAAATAATATTTATGGAGCTCGAACAAGAAACCATATTGCATCTTGGTGGTGTTACACTAACTTTATTAAAACTACAACTTGAAGGAAACGAATGTCTTATAGATCGGAAAATTATACTTATTTTCAAGGAATTAATAATTAAATTATTAGAATAAATCAATGTTATCTGCCGTTAATAATTAAAATAAATTTTCAATAATGTCGTGCGTGACACATAGTAAGTACATCCTGGATTTGAAAACAGCTCCAGTTAAAATTATACTGTCTTATGCCAAATTATGATTTAACAGTGCTGCAATATCAAAAAGCTATTTATGATTTTGAGAACAAACTTTCTTATGTGTATTTCTAAACTCAATATAAAAGTTTCATAAACACGTATATTCACTTCAAATTTAAACATTCAAAATCTTGTTAATTTATTGTGCGCCTCAATATATTATTTTAATTATGTTTCCCAAATAAAAAAATGTACAATTTAGCATTATAATAAATTAGTCTAAAAGTACACAAAAATATGATGTTAGTTAAGAGAGAAATCCAAATTTATCATAAAATTGAAATCCTGCTGGTTTAAAAAAAGTTTACTTAACGAAAAAGTCTATATTTTTTATTTTGAGAAAGAGTAAAATTTGGTTACAAAATTTCATGCTACTTGTGGGTAAAATTTAATAATTACAGGCAAATTTGCCCATCGAGTGTTGTTAGCAAAGCATTCATTATCAAATTACGATCCGCATTCTTAATTTACACGTTGATAATACAGCAATGGTTACAAAGTAATTTTTAAATCTTGCAGCATTCCTCTATTAACTAATTTTATAAGAAAAGTGGCATTAGCTGATAATTTGATTACCAAAAGACTATAATTAAAAATTGCAAAAAATTATTTGCGTTAATATTTCCAAGCACCCACACACTGATTAAATTTACTCATTAATTATAATCTTTATAGAATATCATATTAATTATATAATAAAGATTAATTGGAAAGTAACTTTTTTATCTAATTAACTGAATTATTTAAGTATTCACAGGTACGAGACTAAAGCTTTTATTACATAAAAATTATTTTACATTCAGGAATTTAGTAGCAATTTGTGGCAGACCAATAATTAAAATGTGTTTAAATTTTTTTGAAATAACATATTGCTTAACATTAATAATAGTAAAAACCATATTAACACAGAAAATTAATGAGAAAGGGAGGCGGAAGACAACAAAATGAAAAATGTATTGCACACGATGAAATTTAAATTTTATAACTATACAGGGTGATAAAATAATGTGAAACCAATTTATGGTACACGCTATTAAACTAAATAAAATAAACAAAAGATAGTTTGGTTAAGAAACTATAATATATTATTAGGGTTATAATAACATTTCTGCTGCAAATTGTATAAAAGAAATGTATTTGTTTTAGGATTGTATACGTCAAACTTTTAATATAGCAATTTTTCTTCACCTTCTCTTCATCTCTTGGACTAAATTCTTTCTTGCAATGCTTTCTTCCTTGGAAACCATACTAGCTAAGATCCCCAGAGATAAAATTTAAATTAGGGATTTTAATTGTCACGGAGTAACTGTAATATCCTTCTTTTAAAACTATTTAGTTACTTCATATTCTTTATGATTGCTACATTTTTATAGGGTAGATTTGTTTATCATAAGAAAGCTGATCTTCAAATCAATTAAAATTTTTTCTAATATTTCAGTATAATTTTTACTATCTATTTTTAAAGGTATCTAACAGATTGGCTGTTTTGAATGATAACAAAATTCAGTCCAAAACAGAACGGTTCCTAATTGCTTTTACCAGATGTCAGATGAAAGTGTTCTGCTAATAATTCTGATTTAAAGAATTAAAAAAAAGAAATTCAGAATTATTATTTTGTTAGTAAAAAGAATAATATAAAATATGAAGAAACAGAAACTAAAAGAAAAAACAAATTAAGATAAAGAAATTTTAATTAATACTAATTGTTGTTGATAAATATTTAGAACAATTTAAATTTTACTCAATTAAGGAGATTAATACGAAATTTTGTCATTTAATCTTTTCAACCTCTTTAGTTTTTTCTTTCGTCTAATATGGAAAAATGCATCTTATCCTTACTGATGACATATTAGCGACTCGTTAATTCACTCGTAGAAAATTTTAATTCATTGTTCATCTTGATTTAATACATGCAATGTTTACATTGTATTAATATTAATATTTCTAAGTGATTTACTGCAGTAATTGCCTTAAGCGTACATTAGCCGACTAATTATTGTTTTATTTTAATACTTATTATAATTTCAGCAAAATTACAGTGTGTTTAATCACCATACGAAGAAGCAAAAAGTATCCATTTAGCATTATTTCTCACATTATGATTATACTCAACCAATACAACATTAATACCTAAATTAAGCCTTTTTAACTCTTAGAGTAACTTAATGATGTTCATTAGTGCCATCTATTGTTAAAATTTTTATTTATTTTAATTTGAGTTACAATAATAATTACAATTATTACAGTAAGTGTATATTGACAAGAACTTCTTCATACCTAATTAAGCAATCGAAATGGTTAAAAAAAATTACGTTGTGCTACTTTGATCACCTACGCATAATTTATTACAATAATTAAATTTATTTGCTATATTTTACTGAGTTTATGTTTTACGATAACGTATTAAAGTGTCAAGCTTTAAAATAAAGTTGCATGCAAAATAATTATACCCTTTTATTATAGACACACCTTATCAATATTATATTGAAATATTTTGCAAAACTAAAAATTTACTATTTGTATAAATTGTAAAAAATGCATGCATGTAGTATGTAAAACTTTTGAATATACGTCTTATAATAATTATAATAGATAATAATTGCTTAAAATAATCAACTTACAAATTTACATGTTATTAAATAATTTTCTTAATCAATTACGCAAAGTAGCAATCCAGATTATATCACATTAAATGTAAAGTTTATTAAAAAACAAACAGAGTCGTGTTGAGTATTATTTAAAATTTTTAATTATTTTAATTCTGATTTATTAAATCCGAAAAGAAAATGTTTGCAAATGTTTCAATAACTCACAGACCATATTTTATAAAAGTTTAGTTCCTTGAGCATTATTAACAAATTTTTTATACTTCAGCGATCTTGTGTAATCTACCTACACAAGATGACCTGAAATGTAACCTGGGTTACAAATTGATGATTTTCATTTAGAATTTTATTAAAATAATTTATGTGGATCTTTCTATAAAATTATACGTTAATTAATTAATTACGTTGCAAAAATAATTAACTACATCACAAATCACGGCTATTAGTTCTCAATGAAGACATTCGCAGATGATTTAATTGCTAAAACTCGAAGTGAAAAACTAAGAGTAAATTTTTATAAATCAAAATTTTCTTTTCATTTTCCGCATAGCTTCCCGCTAAAAAATCTTAGGGTCTGCCCACGCATCGATTTAATGTAAGTCTTGGTTCACCAATAAATAACGTGTAATTCTGTGTTAGATCCGCATTATACCTTGTAAATCAAAATAGCGTAAAGCTGATAGGTCAGAGTTGAATTGTGTCTTGTGCAGGTGGCTGAGATAGTCTGCGTCGCCTTTGGTGCGTTTCTTAAGAAGTAAATGGACCGAGGAAGCTTGCCCGTATTACTACTGCCCACTGTTCTTGCATATTAATAAATGATTACGATGACTTAGATAATATTTTACAGTTACTTTGAAGCTATTCAGTTACTAAACTAGATTTTGATATTATCTAAAAGACTTTGTGTTTAGTTTCACGTAAGTTGCATTACAATTTGTATTATCAAAAATGGACAAAAGAGTGGGATTACAAAATGAACCTTGCTGGTGGATTAACCGTAATAGGTGATTTCCTTCTTCAGCTTCTTCATGAAGAAGCATTTCCAAAACGTCATTGTTGGTGTTTCTAATCGGCAACAATAATTCACAATAATGGAGGACATTTGATTATTTGCACAATATTTATGGAAATGTTAAAAATGTTTATTTTTCACATAATTTATAATGCAAAATAATTATGGCATCATGACCAAACGAGCTTTTCGTGTATCTTATGACATTAAACTATTTGATAAATTGCAGAATCAACTGACATTTTTGAGTATTTTGGCAGTAATGACAAAATCCAATTTTAAGTTTCGATTAAATCTGATTTGAACCGCAACAAGTACCTACATATTTGAATGATATTGCAAAACTTAAAATAGATCCTAAAATCTATATCCAGGTGTCTATTTGTTTCGAAATCTAAAATCTAATTGAGATAATTACTAGAATTATTATGCAATTTAAAAACTACATAAAATAGAATGACAGTGTAAAATTTAGTTTATAATTTTATATAATCAAAAATCGTGCAAGTTATTAATCAAATTGTGTTTCCGGTTTACTTTTTTCAAACTGCATTATAAGTGATAATTAATTGAAACACGGGCGCTTAATTTTTAACACAGCCTTGTACAAGGCTAACAACTTATAAATACGTAAATAATTTCAATTATTTGGTCATTTTGAGACTAATCACTTTTATTGCTGCTCTCTTCTTTCGAATTACGAAAATTTTAAGCTTTACTTTTGATTTTGTTAAATACTTCATTTTCCAGCTAGCAATAAAACATGAACATAAAAAAAGGTTTTTTAATGAGCCCGGAGTATTAAGAGTTGAGTGCTTGTGGTTAAGTCAGTGCGGTTACATTGAATATTATAAAAGATCCGCCTTCCGCCTCCTATTTATTTTATGGTTCACACAATCTAAAAAATAAATCATTAATCCCATCTGTGCTCAACCGCATTGTTTGCTTTTATCTAACGCAGTGACCTCTTACCTATTCCTGAGATTTGCATTGATTCAACATGGATTTTAAATCCAATACATTTTATTCCGAGAAAAGCTATACTTCGATGGTTGCCGTTGCCTTATATAAGGTTATGATTTTCACTGCACCCAAATTAACAGCTTTCAGAAAAAATGTTTCGATAAGATCAAAATTATTCTCAAAGATAGAACCATTAAACACTTCTATTAGTCAATTATTTATGTTATATATTAAGGACCAGCAGTATAGCGCGAAGTATACACAGGTCGGCTACGAAGCGTAAGCTCGTGGTTCGAACCTTGTTCGCGTTAGATACACTGCTGAGATCAAAAAGTCGATCTGTGGACCATGGGGAAGGCACCGGGAAACCATCCCATGAATTATAATACTCTCTGGTAAATTCATCTTGGCTTCGGCCAAGTAAATCGCCAACGTGCGGGAGACCGGATATGGCACATGAAGAAGAAGATTAATGAGTTATCTATTGGACCACAGTCCTATTGAGTTGATTAATCAAATTATTGTAAGTTATACTTGGAGTTAAAAGAAATCAAGAAGTTAGGAAAAAACTGTAAATCTTTTCTGTAGAAAAAAGGTAAAGGGTTACAAACACCCATGGAAAAAATATGTAGAAAGAATGGAAGATCGCTCACTGCCCAAAAGAGTAATGAGATACAATCTACAACAAAGAAGAGCTGTGGGACGTTGAAAAAGCAATTTGCTGATTAGCAATCGTAACAGGCCGTAATCCTAAACTTTGAAGTGAACGACGATAACCACTTGAAGTTAACATACATACATTTAATACAGTATTTTCTTTATTAGGTTTGATTTAGTTTTTTTTTTAAATTTTAATTTCAATATTTTAGAAACTTATTTCATTTTATTTAATGCTTTTGTATTCTGGTTTAAGTTCGTTTCAGAAAGTTTTACGATCATTTAAGGATGCAAAATGGCCAAGATAGTGATAGTTTAACCGGAGCAAATTTTCCACAGTGTTACTTAAAGATGTTTCAAGCTTGGTTCGCTAAAATGGAAAATAAAAATAAATTAAAGCAAATCAGTGAAAATTATTTTAGCATGAAAATTATCCATGTAGCACACAATCTTCGCGCGGTATTGAACCAATATTGGGGCAATATTGTATATCGGTGCAATATTGCCAACCTACAGCCAATATTGCTGCAATATTGATTATTATCCACATTCAGACAATATTGGTTTACTATTGTAATCCTAATATTGCTAAAATATTGAACGGATATTGATAATGAATAACTTTCGGATACCTACTGGAACGAAAGTATAATACATAAATCTATACTTTGATCAGAGACTTACATGAAGAAACTATATTAAAGCAAAGCTCTACTAAACTCTACTAAACCTAAAAGTAAGGCAAATGTCATAATATTTGGAATAAAATGTAAGCTTTCAATGGTGAATAAAATTTTTCTATGCAAGACAATTCTGAAGCCGATCTGGATATGCGGTATACAGCTTTGGAGATGTACCAAACTCTCAAATACTAAAATATTGCAAAGCTTCCATATAAAACGCTTACGTATGCGTAGCCGGTAATTTGACCCCCAGTAATTTGGTTCCCGGTAATTTGATTCCAGTCATTTGATCCCTAGTAACTTTCTAATAATAATTCCTGGCAATTGAAATTACCGAGGGCCAAATCACCTAGTCCCTACGTATGATGCTAAAGGTACCATGGTAGGTAAATAACCAGAAAATTTATCAAGATTTAGCTATTCCTTTCAATTAAAAAAAAATTGCAAGATTTGCATCTACCTATTACAAAAAATTACCAGAACATAAAAATTAACTTATCACAACGCTAACAATAATTTAATATAACTAGAAAACTAAAGCGACAATGGCCTAGTGACTTAGTAACTACAAGATGTTATGGAGAGCCATCGATGAATGACTTCTGGATTCAATTTTAAACTTTATAACAAATTTTGCTTTGTACAAGTGTAGAGTGTTTACTATGGGTTTATGTTCATGTTAAAACCTGCTCTATATTTGCGTTATCCTTTCAAACAATGATCTAATTGGTAGATCTTTGGTTGCAATATTTGTTTTTAGCGTATTTTGCAACTAGCATATTTTAAAAGACATTTTGACATTACGGGGTGAGCTTATTTTCGATATGAGCAAATGGATAATCAAAACACATTTTTGTTTCACCTGGTTTACCATTGAACTTCGATTATGATCTTTTTGGTTTTTTAACACCATCAAAATCAGCGGGAGAAGCGTGGCGGGGGGAAATCTATTGCACCTGACTTACAGGAATACTTATATAAAAAATTGCAATTCCGAAATGAAAAGCGCTACATTTTCGCAAGCCATGGTCGCAAAAGGTAACTGTGATATTTGCAATAATTATTTGCAAATAATCTTCTTCAAACCATTTTTTTGCATTCGCGTTTTTTATGTTTTTAAATTAATATTTTAATAAATAAAAATCACCAAAGCAAAATTTTTAATTTTGATGTTGTACAAACCAAACAATTGTTTATTAACATAGCTAAACTTGAGCGTTGTTTTATGTTGTTAATTTAATTTGCTGTGTCTGAAGTTCCATGTTCATTCTTATGAACTGAATAGGTTAAATGTTAATATCGCCTGTTTATGTTAATATGGAGCCCACGGTACAATCACATTTTCAATATTGAAAAAATCGATACCTATTTGCTTTAAGTTTAAAAAATATAAACCAGAAAAATGTTAAAAAACAATAACCTGAAGTCTGATTTAAATTTTATTATCTATTTATATACCTACATAATTAATTACAACGCACTTGTACCTGTGTCATTTAAATTTATTTTCGGACAATGTTAATTATATTTTTCTTTAATATAGATTTTCTATCGATACTCTGTAAAAAGGTAACGTAGTAATGGTTTTTACAAAAAATAATAGTAATGTTACCGTTGTGAACCACTCCTTTATTTATTCAAAATATCACGGTATTATTAGTCATAATAATAATAGTGTTTTACTTGCATTAAAAAATGAAATGTCAGGGAATAATAAAATAGCAAAAAAAGTATTTTTATAAATTTTTATTACTTACCAGAAATCCTATAAAATTTTCTCGCTTATGATTATAATTACCTACTCTTATTTGTTTTACTTATATGGGACCACGTAAGTAATTAAATCCAAAATAGATTAACAGCAATGAAGTGAAATTGTTACTAGTTAACTTTAATCTTTTACATACTAGTAGGTGAAACTGAAATCAACGGAAACAAACCAGTTCGAGTTTCCTGCGTAAGGAATACAGAAATAAGAAAAAAATATATAACAGCTTTCATTAAATGTTTAGTCAAAGTTATTTAACGATCAGTTGCAGTAATGTTACGTTTGTATTTTTATTTCTGATGGTTAATCTCTTTTTAATTGTTACATTTAAACTGTTAATTTTATGTACCTAAAGTGAGCAATTACTATTAAAGAAGTACAAAATTACATTAATAATGTTGTAAAACAATAAAGCTAAAATAACTTTTAAATAGATTAAGTAGTGGATACCAAAACATAAATAATTAATTTTCTTGTTTGCAAAAACTTAATTTGCTACTGGAGCTTTCACATTATACTTTTTTGTTGTTTTATCGAGTAAGAAATTCTCTCAATTTTTTATTGTTTTTAAATTATTTTAAGTAATTAAATTTCTTTTGTAATTTTATATATGATTCGTAATTTATACCAAGGTAATTTTTTGTTTTTAAATCTAAATTGTAATTAAAAATGTGCATGGGAATTTTTAAAAGAATTAGATCAATCGTCTAGAGTCTCGAGTCTAGACTAGAAAAATTTACTTATTGTTGTCAGACGAGATAATTTCTAATCACATCCCAGAAGAATAATAACACCAACCGTATTATCATTTATCACGTGAATATTAATTACAAAATTAGAAAACTAATATTTCTTATCCTTGACAATATTTGCAATAAATTTTTGTAATCCGTTATTGTGCCACAGACAGTGCTTCGTGAAATATTACTTAAACTATAAATTACACGTACTTACTTGTGCGATCTATCCTATGACGTGATTAATTTGTTTCTAAACAAAGCCGTAAGATAAACTACCATTTAATACCGATTTCTTGTAATACTTTTTTGAAATATTAGTAATTTTAAAATAAACTAAAAGAAAAGCTTTTAATTAATGTCGTTTTCGAGTAACATCGACCTGAAAAACTTTAAAACAGCACCGACACGAGCTTTCGTTCCAAATTATTTAAATCATATAAAAATTCGAGTTATTTTCTCATTTTCAAACACAATCACAATTTTTATCGAATTAAAATGTATTTTTTTTACTCGAAGGGCCAATTATATAAAGATCGGGTAAAAATTATCTCGCTGTTTATTCAATCACAGATTACCTTTGGTATTTGCAAATTCCCATAACTTTTAATTAAAACACACATCGAAATTTTACACAAAATATTAATGCGCAGTTTTTTAAACAATAATAATAAATTGTTTTCTCAAATGCAATAACAAAATTATATTTAAATTTTTAAATTAACTTTTTCTTTGCATTTCTGAAATTGATCAATTATTTTAATAATTGTACTATTGAGTTTGAGTGCCTATTGAAAGATATTTACGGAATAATATATATAATAATTAAGTCAAATTTGTAAGATATATAATAAGATTGTATAAACAATTTTGATTTTTTTATACTTAGTTGTAGTGCTAACTTCACCGGGGTGGTTAAAAGTGAAAGTAATGCGCGGCAATTCTAGAGGTTTACCACAGGACTACCACAAAAAATACAGCATTGACAAGATAACCTTAAATGGCTATGCAATAAATTATAAAGAGAATAGGAACATCAGTTTCACATAAAATTTTGTAAATTTTTCTCCTGAAGAAGAGATTCTTTTAACAGAATATTTGCTAACTTCTGCATAAGGTTTGTGCGTAAAATCATAATAAACCTTATGCAGAAGTTAGCAGAAGAAAATGCACCAGAAAAATGATATAATAGACTCAACCTAATACTTCTTAGCAACAGTCCCAAGATATACTATCTGTAAATGAACAAAAACTTCTTTAACTAATGCAAGAACTGAAAGGAGCAAAGCGTTAGGGGTATGATTAAAAGTTCCAAGGAAGTCCATTCATATTCCAAAGTACTACAAAAAAAGGAGGAAGATTGTCTGGAAAAACTAGAACTTTGACCGATACCCCAGAAAAAGAAGCTATTAAAGCAGAACATAGAATTAGAGAAAAAAAAACTATAAAATTGAAAACTCAATAGACCAAATGCAATTTATCAATTGAATCTAAATAATAAAGATAATTTTAACCAACAAAACGTAGTGAAGTCAGTCTAAAAAATGGTTTTAAGCAGAAATGTGATACAGACGAAAAACATTAATATTGCACAATTTTTTTTGTATTACATTATATTATAGAATATCTAAAAAAATATTCTTAATTGTTTAGCTTCGCTTGAATTATTGTAAATAAAATTTATTTAAACTATTTTTTTTAGAAAATTTAATCATATTTGTTTTCAATTTGTAAAATTGGTAATAAATTGTTGGAAAGGGCACAAAATGTGATTCATCTAACCTGGTTACTCATATGTATGTTTACGCATTACGTTATTTTGAATATTATTATTTATTTAGTTTCTGTTTGGTGTCGGTTCGGATTGTTGTAAAATAAGTTCGGGTGTTCGTTAATTAAATAGATTGTAAACAATTTGTGTTTTAATTAAAAGTTAAATAATTATTATCTCACAAAATAGACATTTAAATTAAACTAATTTATGGAACGCGTGGTGATGTTGATCCTTTGGGTAAATATTCAAACTTTATTGATTTATAACTCTAAAAGTAAACAAATTTTCTGTTTCAATTCAACGTTACAAAGATAGGGTACAGTACAATAATTAACATACTTACAACTGGCATTATTTTAAATGATTTTAATAAATTATGAGATTCATTGGCTACTCCTTTGTACATAATTGATAGATTTACCAGTAACATCTATAGATGCCGCTTTTTAGCAAGAATATCTCTAAAAATGGTAGGTTTATATTAATAGTTCTAGTTTTTGCACAACCGTTTCTATAAAAAATTGCTTTGCGGTTGTTTATGATTATTAATCGTTTAAAATAAGAGAGCAGTTTATAAATTTAAAATATAAATATAATTGTGGATATCCTGGATTTAATTTTAGGGCAATTTAACTAATTATATTTTTCTAACGAGAGGATGTACGTATAAAAAATTATTTTCTTTACCTTCTCGCTAAATCCATATTATAATACAATAAACTTATTCTATCTTAAAAAATGAAAATTGGAAGAGTTTGGGGTAAGAAAGCGGTGCACATATTCCATCGAATTGCTGTTTTTATTATTATTAGATTGTAGGTTTTAATATTTTTAAGTGGTTGTTTTAAATTCCTTCAATCTGTCCTTAAACAGAAGGCAACAGAATAAAAATTAGTTATATGCAATTTAATTTAAATTTACATTCAGCCCAGTAGAGTAGCTTACAATTATGAAGCCGTAGGCTTGAATTCTACATCCGCCTCTTAAGCGGTCTTTAAGATCAATATTAATACTGAAATATTAATTTTTGCTATTAGCGTTTTAATCATTGCATAAAGTATTAATGCAATCAGTGCAAACACAGAACAAACTGAGTTGATAAGAATCTTAGAAGTATTAGGCCAGACACCATGCTGTGGTTAGAAATATGAGGACTATATAATTACGGAGAAAAAACAACACGATGATGAACAGCGCATAAAAAGATTATTTAGAACACTTACGCCCGTATTCATAGGCAAGTATTTAATCCTTACTAAAATGCCTAAGCGCCGGATTTGCATTTCAGAGTTGCAAATTCAGTAATTATGAAGCAAAAATACTTCTCAAAAGTGTTATCTTTGGCCAACATTTATTTGATTAAAACTTATGCCAAGTTTTTTCGTTTTATAAACATCGAATACGCGATTATAAAATTTAAATTAGCTCTTTAAGTATCAGTAGGTACTAAATACTTGTTTATGAATACGATCGTTTGTTTCTGGCAGCTGATAAAATTATAAAAATAGTATATTTCCCATCAAAGCAAAATTCTGTACTAAATTCAGTAGACGAAGTGGTATAAACTTTTGGATCTTAAGACGAAATCTTTACATCGGCTTTTGGATATTTGAAAACGAATTGAAATATAAATAAATCAAAATTTGGTACTTATTCGTAATTTATTTCTTATAGATTTCCACTGCGACTTTTTTTCTATTTTTCTGCATTTATTTGATTTTTGATGTGTTACAGCGTATTAACTTGTTAATTAGATTTTCTGGAGTTTTTTTTATTCTGATGTGCCGAAAGAATTATTCTCATGATTCTCTTCTTTTGCATATTGACTATATTACCGAGGATGCCCAAAATTGGGCGAAACATGTGGTTGAGTAAATCTATAAGAAATAAATTACAAATAGGTACCAAATTTTGATTTATTTACAAAATACTGTCTTATGGTAAATTAAATGTTTTAAATTATTAAAAATTAAATTAAATTAGTAGTAAAGTTAGCATATTTTGCTGAAACTTTTGTCACATGGCTGAAGCCAAGAGGGCTTTATTAAGGTGTTTAATTAATAGGGTGGTTTCCTGTTGCCTTGCCTTCAACAAATATGAAAATACATGATTCTTTCTAATTTTTGGCTTTTTGTGTCTAAACGAATTGAAGACGTAAATAAAGTAAAATTTAATATTACAATTTATATTAATTGGAAGTTGCACTAATTAGAAATGCATTGAATTAGTTTGTACTTAATATTTTAGGTTAAATTTTATTTTTAGTGCCGTACCTTTACAGAAACTACCAGTTTCCTCAAATTCAGGCTTTCTCAGTCTCAATAATGATCCTGTCTATTCCATAAAACTTATTATTATTATTTTCAGCGTTACACTCTAAGTAGAATATTGCTATCTCTTGCTGAGATTTACAATAAGTAGTTCTCATGAACCAATCTGAACCAAAATTTATTCATCTCTAAGTTTCGATATAAGGATCAAAATACCAAATTTGGTGCTTACATTTTTAATAGTTTTTTAAATATTAAAGAAAATTAATTTTAAGGTGGGCCTAGTAGAGACAACAAATCGAAATCTATTTGCCTCTCACTTTGTTTAGTTAGTTGTATATTCTCAGGCATTGCAAATTATATTTTGTGTAGCCCTCTCTTGAGTAATAGAAATAATGTGAGTTGGATTATTTGTTTGAAACTTGAATAAATTTTCGAACCGGTAATTGCGGTCTTCGATCTAATCTAATATATTAATAATAATATAAAATAATATAGTTATTATTATGCCAGTACTAGCTTGAGGTCAATAGCAATTATTTTGTTAATGCAAAATTAAAATTTATTGAAAAATATAGTGTATTTGATTAAAAATTTGAAACGTCATCTAAACAAATTCCAAATTGGGCCATCTCTGTCACAATAGTCAAAGTTTTACAAACTATTTTGCGACTTGGCTAACTGAAAATGTCATTAAAATGAATGATACTTTATTTTATTACTGATGGCGAAGATTTTTTTAAAACTAAACAAAATTTGATACTTTTTTCTCTTTAGCAATTAGTAGATAATGATGAACTGTACACTGTAAACAATTTTCATAAACATTTATTGAAAATGATTGTGAAAATAAATATAATATAAGGTACAAAATCATTGCAATAATAATGGTGATTTCTATTTTGCTATATATTTTAAACTATTCAACAAAATAGCTTGAATTTTCTTTACCGCAAACGGGTAACTATGTAGATTTAAAAAAATAAAAAAAAATTGAAAAATTCGTTTTAGTTTAGGAAAAATCTTCGCCATCGTCAAAAGCTAATTCGCCTATCTTACGCCACAAGTGAAAGTGAGTGCACAATAGTATCATGCGTATTCTACTAGGCCCTCTTAAATACAAAAGAATCTTTTAAAATAACAAAAAATGGTTATAAAATAAAAATTCTAATCGGCTATAATTGTAAGGATTATAATGCCCGTTTTCACCAACCAATTCCTAACGTTAGGAGTTCCCTAACTTTGAGATAAGAAACTTTTATGTCGAAATGGTCGAATACCATCCTTAGGTATTTCTTAACACCTTAAGAAATTCTTGGCGCTTGGTGAAAACCAAATTTGACATAAAATTTTCTTATGTCAAAGTTAGAAACTCCTAACGTTAGAATTGGTTAGTGAAAACGGGCATAAGAATAGAAATACTAAAATTGGTTCTGAAATACCATAAAAATACGTACATACCTGAAAATAGTTTTTCAAAATTATGATTTACTTTTTTTATGTCAGAAATTAATAGGTTACGTAGAAAAAATTAAAATGGTAAAATCTTCTTGGTTGCTACCTTCCCTTAACTATACATATATGTACGAGTGTATCTAAAATTTAGGGTAAATTAGAAAATTTTAAACCTTGAATAATTATCTATTTCCTTTTGCTCCTTATTAGAAAAAACTTCGGTATTAAGATAATATACTATAATTATATTATAATATCTAAAATTTGGAGAAAATTAGAACTATGAAATGTATTATTTTTTAAACTTGTCTTTTGAAGAAATTTTTTTTTAAATATACAAGTTTAGTGAAATTTGAAAATTTTCCAACTTTCATTTTTAGTCTAAAACCCCGTTGTACAAAGTGATTTTGTCTTATCAAAACTCATCAGTTAAATTAAATCAAAAATTAATTAATTACAAACTAATTTATATAAATTAATTTTACTAAAATTATCCAATATAATTTTTGATTTTTTCAATTTTATTCAACATATAATTTCATAAGTTAATAAACTATTTACAGTTATCTTTTGAATAATAAATTAAAATTTTCTAGCCCTGAAAGAAAAATCTTAACTTTTTGGGTTTTTATAAAAGGATTCTTGAAAAAAAAATTTCTGTTTTTATTCATAGTATGCACTAGTCACAAAAAGAGAATAGCACATAAACAATTCCACATATATAAACCGCATAAAAAAAGTTTTACTGCATATAATATAATCTTTTAACTTATTCTAATTGTAAATTATATTACATAAAAGTTACCGCAAATTATAAGTTTAAAAAATACGCTTTCGAAACTTTTCGATAATAAACTAAAGTTTATTGACATCAAAGACAGCCTGAGAAATAAAATAAAAATGTGTTTCTACATATTTAGTTTCTGTACCATTCATTTGTTTGTCAACATTTACAATAGTAATTTATTATAAGCTATCAAACTTTACTATTCCCTCAGGGTTTAGAATTTTTCCACTATTTTTGCTGTATTCACAAGATTCACGTTATTTTAGATATAAAATTTTAATAATTTTTAATCTCTCCAGATGTAACACCACAATGCTTTGTAAATTTTTTTACATATTTCCACAGTATGAATTTATGAATTTTTGGCCACCAAAGTACAAGTAAGACCAATATAAAACAATTAGGATATTCTTAAAAATTTCTTAGTAGTTGTACAGTCGAATTTCAATAATTCGTGGACATTTTACTCCTGAGTCCAGACATTCTAGTAACTTCGGAACGGAAACTGAAAATCTAACTGAACCAAAGCACTTTATATGAAAATTTAACGCGCAATACCTGCAGTTTCGATTTTCTATAAAAATTAAGGAACTTCACTTGCAAGATGTAGAATATTTACAATAATAATGTTATTTCTTATTCTTAAACTTATTGTTTTAAATGTCATGATTTTAAATGTTTGTCGTTATATTTTGATTTAATTTGAAATGTAATAAAATAGCTTTTTGTAATGAAACAATGAAGTATAAGAGCCTCATGCCCTCCATTGCAATGATTTTGTAGGGATATTGTCGATAATAGACTTTAAACCATTTTCTGTTGAGACAAAACACCTTGTTACTTTTCAAAATTTGCCTTATCTTAAAGCAAATTCAACTCAGAAATGAATTACTTCATTTATTATGATGTATTTGAATTCAGTTTTATCGCTCTGCTTTGAACTATACATAAACAAAGTATTCATGTCACTGCGTAAACTTTATAAACCGCACTTTAGTAAATTTAAGATATAAAATCATGTACAATTCTACGAAGTTTACGAAAATGATGTTTGCAAAGTTTACGAAGTGACATGAATATCCCTAATGCAGCTATTTGTAATAGAAGAGTTTTAGCTTATTCAAGTTAACCGAGGCATTACATTTATTATAATTCTGCCCAAATGGACAGCGATTTTTTAACAATTTTTTTTACTAAATACAATAAATTGCATAAAGGCCCTACGATATATTTAACTTGGGGCTTCCAAAATTCCAGATCCGTCACGCTATAAACTGTTTATTAAATTTTTATAAAAAAATAAGTCGCTACCAATATCATAAACATTATTTATTAAAAGAGCTAATAACCTCTATATAATTTATTTTAATTACAAATAACTCCATTGTAAATTATTGTTATTACTCTCAATGGATTTACAAGATCTGTATAATTGGAACACTTTCTTTTAGTGAGTACTGAGTAACCGGATATCAATTATTAACGTTCGTAATATGCATTCAAAAATTAATAAGTATAATTTGGTAATGTACTTTAATGTATCAATAAAAAATCACCTAAATTTGTACTTAAGTAGTTTTGTAATATGTATAACGAAGTATTGATTGTTACTGTCCCGGTAAATATACAGGTACGATTGCTTACAATTATACTTGAATGCATTGAATTCTGCCTACGTGTAAGAGACATCATCCACAACTTTTTACATCTAATGCAGATGATTCTGCTATTATTTGTTCGTACTTGAAAAAGAAAGTTATAGTCATTTCAAAATCTGTTTATTAATCATTTTTGCACGACGTTTAATTTTATTCACAAAGGTTTACTTTAATTAAAATAGCATTCCTATTCTTGTACCAACGTAACAAAAAGAGTTTCTTAGAACTTTTTTGTGTTTTCCTATTCAGATACACAAATTAAAATTTCATTATCAAATTTTCATCGAATTCTCAATCTGTTTTGCGATAATCGTACAGCTAACAAAATAGCAAAATAACATTTTAAATAAACTTTTTAAATATCCTAAAGCTAATAAAACAAGTCAGATTAAAATGGAAGCTGGAACTTCTATAAGATTCCAAAATTAGCAGTAAAATTAAAAAAGTTGAAAAAGCTTTGTTATTATGTTGTTCAAGCATATAATATGTTACGCTTTAATGAAACTCGTCAGAAAGCTTTATTTATGTTTAAACAACTTAATGTGTCAAAAGTTTTCAAGTAATTTTATTGCTAATTTTACTATTGGAAAAATGTCTTGCTATTTAGTCTACATAAAAATGTAATACCTAAGATTAAATAAAATTTATGTAATGTGCACTATAAAACCTTTAGCTGTTATTCTTTGAATGGGTACCCGGATGAAATATTTTTCTGCGTGGAAACGAGTGAAAATAATACTTCTAGTAAAGTAGAAGCTGTAACACTTATACATCAGTAAAATATGTTTTGGTCAAACCCCACACTAAGAAGAGTTAAGATAAAATTATATTCACACTGACATTGTAGTAATACAACGAAGTTTGAATGCAATATTAGAAGTACTCGCAAAGAAAACTTTTCAAGTTTTGCAAGCAATATATTTCACATCACGAAAAATAAACAACACGAAGAAAACTTTACCACCTGCAAGGAATCCCTGAGTGTCTCGTAAGATATCCAATAAATCTGAACAACTTTACCACTTGTCTAGGAAATACAAATACAATGTCTACACCTGGCTAACAATAAATAATTGTGTTATTATTGCATTCTTTATGTGCAGTAATTTGAGGAAAAGGTTTTTCAACGTGTAAACTTGTTAACATCGACTGTAATAATTTAATCATTTAATTAATTTATTACCAGTTTACCAATAACCGCTCGTATATTAGCAGGACGTTTAATATAATAACGTACTCGGTCGAACCTGGTTCGAATATTGAAAAAAAAATTAGAACCAATAAATTTCAAGCATTAAAAAATATTTGATCTTATCTATCATAAGAAAGTTGAAATTACTATGGCAAATCTGATAGCATTGTTGTGTTAACAATACTCTAAAAAAGGAAGTGTTTTGTGTACTTTAATAATCCTGAAGATCGATTAAAGATTAATTATGTTCGGCTAGCAACAAACAAAACAAATAATTAAGCAAATTTGGAAGTTACTGATCGTTAAAGTTTATGAAAATTAATTATTTGATCCAAATTTAAATGATACCTACGTTAAAATTTCAACGATTAATTTAGAATAAAAATAAGTTTAATTTTTTTGCTAATTGTTATTTACCTTATTTGTTCGAAGGAAATTTATAGTTTAGCCAAAAATTTTCTAATGCTGGGTGTGGTTAATAGAAATTAAAAAATGTGAATGGTTTTTGCTAAATCATTATTATGTACGGTTTTAGCTTATGCAAGGTTTTGACTCACCACAACTTATTTTGTATCTATAATAATTTTATGGTAGTTTATTCCATTAGAAATAGTTCTTAAGTTTAAATAAGTAGGAAGTTTAATGTCAGAAAATTATTGATAGCTATTTATTTATATTTCTAATTAAATGATAAAAAACAATAATTTTTTGCTCTAATTTCAATTTATTTACAAGAAATATAATAATTTAAAATTGTATTTACTGTTTTGACCCTACTAGATTTTTATCTTTGTACAAAATCGTTGATCAATAAAAGTTTCTTACTAGCTTCTTATTAGTTCTTCAAGCTTTTTAAGTAAATTGTTCAATATGTTCTTATGCTCTGGATGGAATTTTCATTTTCTTTTTCCACTAAAGCGTCATCAGCCTCGTTAACATACCATCTAAACTTGATCATGTGCCTTTGTAAATAATTTTTCATATCCGGCTTGCTTGCGAAATCTATGTATTACAAATTTTTTATTTCCGTTTGTTTCCTTACACTACACTTGAACTAAAAACAATTTTTTGTTTAGAAATAATGACGAAATCATTTTATTAAAATAAAAAATACGTTATTATTTTCCAAAAATGATAATGTGATTGTATTTAGAATTTGATAAATTATGAAGAGGAAGATTTTTAAACATTGTGAAAATTTAGTAAGAAATAGCCTGGGTGGGACCATGGCTTTACTTCAAAGGGTATAGCCGGATAAGCATGTGAAATCTGCCCCAGCGATTTTTAAAAATCCATATGGTGGATCGATTTCTAACTAAAAAAATGTTTTCTGAAAATTTTAGCTTTTAAACCCCGTGGGGTACGACGTAATTAAATAAAACGTGTTTTTCGGTAATTATTTTATTGTAACTATTCTACTGAATATTTTTTAACAAAAATTTTATTGGTAATAATTATCAACAAGGGACGTTAAAAAATAATTTTTTTATAATTTTGTAACCACCCCCTTTTTAAAAAATAAAAAGTTTTTTCGTTATATTTAAATATGTTCCTTTCATATGTCACTCACGAATTTTTTCAAAAACTCCTTTTTGGCTCGTCATTATACGGTAAAATTTTCAACTTGATCCATTTGGTGGAACAAGGTCAAAAAAAATAAAATTGATTTTTTTTATATTTTCTTCTAATATTATTCACTAGATTTACTTGTGAAATACTACTTTTTTTTATTCAAAAATATATCAAAAATCTTATTTAAATGTTCATACTATTGGGAATAATTATTCAGTATTAATATATTTAAAAAAAATATCGAATGTCTAGAACCGTATCTTATTTGGCTGATTGTGAGTTGATGAATGAAGACGTTACTATTACGTTACTATGTAAAAATCACACCAAATATTATAAAACTAACAATTAAATCTCGTCATATTAACTCAAAAAAATGCCGTTGTTTCATTGATTATTATCAACCAGGTACGAATAAAATCTCTGGCCATAATTTTTATTGTTGTGATTGTGCTAATGGTAAGCGCACTATTGGGTACTGCTCTCACATTGTGGCTATTATATATTATCCTTTTCGTGGTTGATATTTGGCTAAAATAATAAGACCTGTCGAGATATTTCAGTCGTTTTTTTACTGATGACAAAGTTAATGCTGTAGTGAATCAAGATAATGACGAGGATTAACTAATGTTATTAAAAGCAATCTTAGCAAAGAATTTTTCATAGTGTAATAACTCTTTTCTCAGGATATCCCCGTCCGCTCCTGAACGTAAGCCTTTCCAATTTCTATCCATTTATCTCTGTTTTGGCCGCTGACTAAAACCAGTATCTTCCTGTAACATTCTTTGTGTCGTCTAGCCACCTGTCTCGGGGCCTTCCTAAGCTTCTTTTGGTAGTTCTTGGTCCCCTGGGAGCTATTCCCAATTCTTAAGTCTATTTAAGTGAGCTCTGCCTGACTACGTATCACATGCATTGCCACTTTAGCTTTGCTACTCGTTCTGTTATGTCCGCCACTCTTATTCTTTTCATTATTACTTCATTTCTGATTTTTTCACTGAAATTCACTTCTGGCATTCTTTGTTTTATTGCTCGTTGTGTTGTACTTATATTTTCCGTCTTTGCTTTTGTTGTTATTGTCGTCTCCATCCCATATGTTGCAATAGGCAATACACATGCGTCGTATACCTTCCTTTTCAGAATTATAGGAATTTTTGATTACCGAATATGCAGTTTAGCGTTCCAAAAGCAGGGCAGATTAAAGAAAGATTATTCTTCTAGATAACTCCGATGTTTGGTTATTTTTAGAGTTGATGATTTTGTGTCCTAGGTTTCAATTTGAATCTTTGCGTAGTGGAGACACATTTTTTTATGTTTTACCTAGGTTCATTTTCAGGTCTAATATTGCCTTGAAAGCTTCATTTAGTTCTTGTAACATCGATTCATTGTATTAATTATTATTGTAATTAGTTAATTTTATTAAATTACGTGTATTAAAGTATAATCTATACATTTTATGCAAAATTACTTAATTCAGTATAAATAATTGATAAGCTTTTGTTGAACCATATTAATATTATAATATTATAAATTACAAAATTGGAAATTCTGACACTGATTAATTATTTCCAATAGTATGTACATTTAAATAAGATTTTTGATATATTTTTGAATAAAAAAAAGCAGTATTTCACAAGTAAATCTAGTGAATAATATTAGAAGAAAATATAAAAAAAATCAATTTTATTTTTTTTGACCTTGTTCCACCAAATGGATCAAGTTGAAAATTTTACCGTATAATGACGAGCCAAAAAGGAGTTTTTTAAAAAATTCGTGAGTGACATATGAAAGGAACATATTTAAATATAACGACAAAAACTTTTTTATTTTTTTAAAAAAAAGGGGGTGGTTACAAAATTATAAAAAAATTATTTTTTAACGTCCCTTGTTGATAATTATTACCAATAAAATTTTTGTTAAAAAATATTCAGTAGAATAGTTACAATAAAATAATTACCGAAAAACACGTTTTATTTAATTACGTCGTACCCCACGGGGTTTAAAAGCTAAAATTTTCAGAAAAACATTTTTTTTTAGTTAGAAATCGATCCACCATATGGATTTTTAAAAATCGCTGGGGGCAGATTTCACATGCTTATCCGGCTATACCCTTTGTGCAGAATTTTGGCCACCCAGTTAATAGAGAGTCGAATACCCTATATAAAAATCTATTTACCTATTTTTAGACAGTTATTGCATGTTATGTAATAGAGGAGAATTCAAAGATCAGGATTTATCCGTTTTCTGAAGAGGAAGTAGACCTTCAATTTAAAAAAAAATTTTTAAATATATAAAATGGTTTTTCTTTATGTAGAAAAACCTGTGGAATAATACTAACACTTTTTCCAAAAAGCACAACTTATTTTATTATTTATTGTTAAGAAGTCAACGACGGCATATTACTTTAAATAGAATAGCAGTGGGGGAAATCACATTTGCTGATCAGCTTTCTTTGATAATAATGATCAACTTCCACTATAACTGAAACTATAAATTGCACTTCAATTAGATTAAAAATAGAATTTTTTGAAAATCCATTTTCTGCTTTACAAAGTGCAACAAAACCGCGTATATGCTGAACCTTAACTGAGAATCTTGTTAATCCATGCCGCGCATCCGTATGACTTATTTTCTTAAATATCTCAAAACTTCAAGAGGTACAATCGAATGTAAAACAAGTTTAAATAAAACTTAAACGATGTCAACTGTTTTTTATCTCCACCTCAATTATCCTTAATCATGATCTTTAAATCATTTCCCAGGAATTTTTTTAAATCTTTCGAGAACAAACCCATTACAAACAAAACTAAAAGATGTGCAAGTATGTGCAAACTGTTTTGAATTCAAATTCAAAATCTAAAATTAAATGAGGAATATTTTTGGTATTCTTAAAATTCATCGAAATGATGCAGATGGACCCGCAATTGTATATATTTTTTAATTTAATGGGGTTTTCTAGATGTGTCCCAAATTTCACTAACCGGAAATGCAATATTCTCATAAAATTGAACTGTTTAATTGTCGGCTCCAAGCTATGTATGTACCTACTTATTAGTTTATTACTATTGATTACATTTAGTGACATGCATGGTAAGGTTATTATAATTTTTGGTAAAACGATCATTATATTCATTTTTTATAGAGTTTAATTAACAATATAACACAGAAAAATGTAATTACAATAAATTTGAACAGCATTGCTGGAATCTTATTAGTTTGTAACATTACGAATATTAAATCAAGAGTTGGTAATAAAATTTAAGTCAGCCGACAGGTTAGTACAGTGATTAAGCTGTATACTTCCTGTGGGGTCGACTGCTTGTTCAAAACACTGAATACTGTTTGATAATAAACGTCTATATGCGCAAAGTTACATCAAACAGTTTTGCACTTTCAAATTGACTTATTAATTATATAAGCATTGCAAAATTTGAATTACTCATTGGAAAAACAAAATTTAGAAAATATTTTACTAAATTTTAATCAAAATATACATTTAGTATTGTGTCAGAAACCGTCATGCATTATGTATCATCACAGCAACACAAAGTTTTGTAACTTTTCCTAATTTCTATTTGGATTATATGTATGTAGGCCTATTTTTTTGCTATTGTTTCTATTATATTTTTTATCTAAAATGCTGTTATTGTTTGAAAATCAGTTTACTATTACGAGAAACACATTTACAATAATTTACCCACTTCAGTTTAATACAACTGTTAATATTTATAACTACGCTAGTTTAAATGATGGAAGCCTCGAAAGATTTTTCTCTCACTTTGTTTTTGCTTTATTTCTTTTTTATTCTTTGTGAATTTCTAATTTTTCAATTGCAATTATTATTTTAAAATGTAGATATATTTCAAGATTGTTTTAAATATGCATAATATTTGTTGGGTTAGGAGAGGAGTTTACTTCCTATACTGAAAAAGAATAAATAGGAAGAATTACATCTAGAACCAATCCTAATAAAAAAAAAGTAAGAAAATATATTAAATTCAAATAGGTTGTAGCTGTTTCGATCGTTTCACGATTTATGACATTGGTTCTCATGAGATCTAAATTGATAACCTCTAAACTGATTATTATAATATGTTTTGGTTTTTTTATTTTAATAATTCTAGAAAACAAAAAAGCTACCTAAGATTTAATTTTCCACCCTTAAAATGAACACTATCTTAATATATTATACCGTACGTCCCATTGGTTTAATAAAATGTTTTGTATGGGTGACAAGCGTTATTTTTACATAGTTTACACTCGACAGCCTGAGAAAATTAAAATGATTAGCCTGTATAAGTTACAAGAACTGATACGATAATTGGCCATTCGTTAATAATTCATTAAGTTAAATGATTAATAATATTTAATAAAAGCTATCCGATTAAAAAATCCAATTTATCAAAATTATCTTTTTAATTCACCCACTTTTTCTTGCGAAGTTGGTAGCATTTCGAGCAAAAACAAATAAAACTGAAGTTGATTTCCAAAATGCATGATGGTTAAGGATTAATTCCCACCAATTTTTGTTTGTGATTTTATAATTAGTATGTGAATTGCAAGTACCGTTATAATGACTTTATCATGCTAACGAAACAATTTATTATTTTTCGTCGGGATTGATCTATGGTCACGAGTATGTCCTTCATATGTCTACATGAGCTTAACACACGATTTACTCATTTTATTTGCATCATTTAATATTTTAATAGAAGGTTGTTCACTTTAAAACTCAGTTTTGTTTACATTTACATCGTTACAGCTTAAACTGCGGTAGTAGGATATTGATCACCTTCAAAACTTACCCAACTGCACTTATTAATTTGACTTCATTCATTTTCAAACTTGAAATCATCAAATGTGTCAGGTTTAAAAGGCCAAGGTAATCTAATCCATGTAAAATGCTCTTTAACAATGCAAATAATTGGATGATTTTGCATAGTAATAATTTCAAGTGCAAAACATGCTCAACGACTAGAAGATTATCCTAATGCTTCAAATTATGGTGAATTTACTCGTCAAGATGATTCAAGTTTACATTTCTAGCTGATTTGAAATTCTTCGGATTAAATATTTTTTTGTGCAAAAGCAAGAACCAATGTTTTAGAAATCGCAAAGTACCTAGCTGGCAATAAAAACTGCATAAATAATTTTTTAATGAAATAATTTTGTAAATTGCTTGCAAGTATTAATATCGCAATTTATGTCAGTAAAAGGTGCTACTGTACATACATACTCAAATTGCGAACGGTTACGGCGTAGGATTATTATTACCTGTATATTGTGGAGGTTAATTTATACCTAGTGCCATGTTCATATAGGTATACTTATTTAGGTAAAATTTGCATGTCAAAGGTTAAAATGGAAGTTCATAGAGCAGCTAGTTAAATTACATCGTCATTACTTTTGTAATTGTCCTTTTACAACGGTAATTTCCAACGCTCCTTATTATTCATACCCGTTCCTGTTTTAATAATCATTTTCGCTTTTGCCAATTATCTAACTAAAAGGATTTTCCAATTTGATCTGGTGCAATTGGAATAATGTTATACTCGGAAATTTAACATTACTCTTCAGAGCTTTATAGATTCCTGCGCACCTATTCAACAAAATGGAAAAACAGTTTGATATTAACGAAATCAAAAAAGAAGTTTTGTTTTGAAAAGTATTAATTAGACAACTGCTTTTTGTTTATTAAACTCTACCACCATTGCTTAATCATTGCTGTTTTATATAAAAATGTATTCATCTGTAAAACAAATTGACGATATAAAGCGACGACATTATTTCGCATGTTCTTGCAGTTCGTCGCCTGTTTGTAATACTTTCTGACAACACCGAGCTTTTATGAAATATTTGTACTTTATAATTTCTGAAATATCGCCGACGTTAACGCGTATAACTCCGGAGTAATTTATCTTATGCCGTACGTTGAGTCCGTTCCAATAATCTTTCAACTGCCATCTTTACCTTCTGGTTTTACTGGTTGTACCGCAACGGATACAATGTTTCTTTAAAAAGCCTCCACCACAATCGATCCCTCCAATCAAGATTGAAAATATAAAATTGAGTAAAAACTATAGAGAGAAAGTTAACATTTTTGCAAACCTTACCTAAATTGAGAATACAAATCAAGTAATCCACAAATATCGCAAAGGTTTTCTACCAATTCGGGTTTGAGACCTGGCACGTGCTATAGAAGATGAGAAGGAGATAGGATATAAGGATCTGATAAGGGGATTGTTCTTCAGTTTGTAAGATACCCTGCTGAATTAATACATTTATTCTCAAGGTCGAGATTGGGTTTTATCCGCTCGGTTTAATTCCTGTTTCCAAGTTTTATTTCATAAAAAAAGTTAAGAAATTGTTGTAAATTAATTGCAGTTAATTAAAGAAAACAAAATTACACTTTTTATCTTACTTATATTTTTCTTGTATTATTCGTTTTAGTCTTAAAGTTTTTACCCCCTGGTACCTCTTGGGTATAGAATTTTTTAAATGAAAACTATTGAAATAAATTTTTTATTACAATTTTAATTATTTTTCGTTAAAAAATTTATAAATAATTATTGAGATTACAATTTAATTATTTAAAAATAGAAATTTCTAGGTTTGCAATAGTTTTTTAAGAATTATGGCATGGCTTAAAAACTTTTTTGATTTTTGGGCGTTACTGGTTTATTTATTTTTAAATTTCTCTTGGTTCCAAACTTGTTAAATTTGACAGAAAGGAGAACCAAGTCCTATTTAATAGTCCTAGAAGGACTATTAATTTTATTTTGTAAATTTCTTGGTCTAGAATGAGTTATGCTTGTAAATTTAAACTTGCAATAATTGTTATTCATAACCTAAAATTTAAAAAATTGCTTAGTTGAATCATTTACATGTTTTTTGTTTGTAGTTTTCTGTATTAAGATTAATTAAGCATTTATTATTAACTTTTGCCAACATTCCGCATTTTTTTCCACCAAGTTTTCCTGGTAAAGTTTTTCAGTCAACAATGTAGTTTATTTTTGCTTTATACTTTAATTTTGAGAAGGTAACTCGATAAATTACACCTGGTGGTTTGCCTATGCTTTTTAACCAAGAGCTTAGAATAGTCGAAAGAATAAACCCAAGAAGAAGCAGGCAAAGTACCACCGATTCTGAACATTAGGTCAGAAGTTCCCCAAGATGCTACTTCCTTGTGACTTTTTCCAGCAGATTTCTGAACTACAAATTTTCAAGAATTTATTTTGCAGCAATCTTTAACGCCTCAGATATTCATCAATGTTTTCGTAGTTGGACATAGAAATAGGTCATCCATCGGTTTCTTCTGATCTTAACGAACCAGATTATTCAGCAATCGATTTTTTCAAATTTTCTATTCCACTGCAATTATTCAACTTTTGAAGTAAAATTTCACAGTAATATTTTTAATGAGTTATTGCTTATTCTATGGCAAAGCACATTCTTTTATCCAAATAGTAGAATATACCTATGCCATATAAAATATATTCAATATTAAATATGTCATTACAACTTATTAAGAAAACTAAAATAAATTGTCATTAATACATTGACCGTTCTGTGATTTATACTAATAAGATAATATCTTGTGGCCATTATTTATAAGTTGACAGCAAAAGAATTAATAATTGGGCAATTTTCCACGAGATCCTTACAATAGCTGCTTATTGGCACCTGATTACCATACCATACTTTGTGAATACTAAAGTGTACACCACATCATAAATATATGCAGGCGGAAGCATTACGTAATCAAAAGAATTGACTTACATGATGAATATTTTATAACTGAAGTCTGAAGCACCATACAAAAATCAAAACAATTCACTTCCATTAGACAAAATCTGTTACGCCGAATATATACTTCCTTTGTTATCGCACTCCAAAATTGGAGGATCTTGAAAAGTCAAATTAACTTTCTACTTGTTGCTTTTGTACTCTTAAGAATAAAAGCTTATTTGAACATCCCAAAAAAATAGAAAGCACGACTTTTATGACACCGGCCAATTACATTAGTATCTTAGTCACATTTAATTGACTCCGCTCGTTTTAATTATAAGTACTTCAAACCTTAAATGCATTTAGAACTCACCTAATTTATAATCTTTTAATTACAATGATAAACAGAAAATTTCCAGCATTTCATTTATCTACCTACGTAGCTATTATTTCAAATTCCAGTTTTGTTGTTTTTTTTTTTCAAGTGGATATGCAAATTTTAACTTTCAGTTTAGATAAACGTTGACAGATGGCTTTAGCGTAAACATAAGCTTCTGGCCAAGTTAATTAAGATACGATAGAATTTATATTTAAAAAAAAGATGTGGATATGCATTAAAACTTCCATTTGCATAATTTTAGCAATAATTTTGTGTTAATTAATTTAATCTGTTTCCGCATCTAAATTAACACGTGCCATATAAATTTCACGGTGTAATATAAATTAAAATTCTGATTTGAAGTAGGAAGGCAATCTGGCGATCAGTAAACCAAGAGTTTAACAGTAAATTGAATGCTTTCCACCCGGATACAACTATATTAGGGCTAGGGTGTCATTTATCTACCTACGTAGCTATTATTTCAAATTCAGTTTTGTTGTTTTTTTTTCAAGTGGATATGCAAATTTTAACTTTCAGTTTAGATAAACGTTGACAGATGGCTTTAGCGTAAACATAAGCTTCTGCAAGTTAATTAAGATACGATAGAATTTATATTTAAAAAGATGTGGATATGCATTAAAACTTCCATTTGCATAATTTTAGCAATAATTTTGTGTTAATTAATTTAATCTGTTTCCGCATCTAAATTAACACGTGCCATATAAATTTCACGGTGTAATATAAATTAAAATTCTGATTTGAAGTAGGAAGGCAATCTGGCGATCAGTAAACCAAGAGTTTAACAGTAAATTGAATGCTTTCCACCCGGATACAACTATATTAGGGCTAGTTAACCTATTACAAAAAATTTTTATTTCCGGAGCTAAATAAAGATTAATAACTTTAATTTTGAAGCTTTGGATTGAAAATTCTTCAAGCGTATCAGTATCTTGGTTCAGGCGTCTTAATTAATTAATCGTGTTTTACACAAAAAGATGACAATTTTTTTTATTTTTGTTAAACATGGATGAAAACTTAGCGTTAATTAATTTTTAAACCTGTGATTACAAGAAAAGCTACTTTTATAACAATGAAAATTATAAAAGTAAATATAATCGGACTGAATATTACATTGATAAATCATTCTGTTTATTAATAACCAATTTGGATGAAAAGCTTATCAGTCTTTCAATACGCTCTTCTCGTCAAAACTATAAATTTCTCTTTAAAAAACAACGGCTATTTTCAATTTATTACATGAAACCATGTTAACGTCCCCACGTATTTATATCTGATAACATCATTTGGAAAATAAAGCTTATCTTTAAGTTTTTGCTCAGCAAAACCCTGTGAAGCATCTAAAAAAAAAATGAACTTCAAATGTCAATTAAAGATTTCTATAGATTTTATTATCTTCTCAATACAATTTTAAAGTGTATGGGCGTAGCATTCATACGCATAATAACAATTACAAAAAAATGAAAAGGAAATCGTTACTGGAAATGTCATAGTACAAATATTACATAATAATTTTGATTGCATGCTTCTCTTATGGTTGTAGTGATCAAATGTAATATTTTCAATATGGTCATGATTTTGATACATTAAATAAATAAACACCAGTCAACAATATGTCAATTTATTTGCCAACTACTTTTCAGTTATTTATGGTAAGTGCAGTGACCTCAATGTTTACTATTAAATGCCAAAAAGTGATCAAGTTTTATAAATCTTCCTAGGAATTTTAAGCTTTATCAAACTTATTTTAACTTGGAATATTGGGGGATCTTAGTTTGATTTTATAAAGTTAGTATAATAAATTGCAAAACTTGTGTTTATTCGATTTATTATAAAGTTTGCAAAAATCAACTTGAAGAAAAACGTTTGATGGAAGTCTTCTTGGATAAAGTGATTAAGTTGGGATAAAACAGTTTTACAGCATTTTGCAATTGCTTTATCCCTGATCATTTGAAGAGTCTTTAGTAATCTCTGCTTGCTACATTAGTTTATTCAATAAAAAATTTCAGAAAATTTAAAAAACTTTATATAACATGATTTCTTAATTAGCAAGTATTTGAAAGTGTTATTTCTTCAGCGGGAATGAAAAAAATTAGACCTTTCTTCCTAGAGTTCATCGAAAAAGTATAATGAAATATGGTAGCAAAGTGGTATTGAGCAAAACATTAATTAAAAAGTATCGTGGTAGCTATGTGGATTTAAAAAAAAGGTTATTGGAAATATAAGAGAAACTAAGAAGAAAATATTAAAATAGAAATTTAAAGCATAAAAGATTTTGGAGAAAGTATGATAAGATAAAATCTCAGCGGTTTTAAAAATCTATATGGTGGATCGATTTCAACTAAAAAAATGTTTTTCTGAAGATTTTAGCTTTTAAACCCCATGGGGTACGACGTAATTAAATAAAACGTGTTTTTCGGTAATTATTTTATTCGTGAGTGACATTATGAAAGGAACATATTTAAATATAACGACAAAAACTTTATTATTTTTTTTTAAAAAGGGGGTGGTTACAAAATTATAAAAAAATTATTTCTTAACGTCCCTTGTTGATAATTATTACCAATAAAATTTTTGTTAAAAAATATGCAGTAGAATAGTTACAATAAAATAATTACCGAAAAACATGTTTTATTTAATTACGTTGTACCCAACGGGGTTTAAAAGCTACAATTTTCAAAAAGACATTTTTTTTTAGTTAGAAATCGATCCACTATATGGATTTTTAAAAATCGTTGGGGGCAGATTTTACATGCTTATCCAGCTATACCCTTTGAAACCGCAATTTCAAACTACAAATCCGAAGTCTCGGGATTTATTAATTAATTTTTTATTATATTTTTATTGTTTATTTTTTATTTAAATTAATTTTTATCATTTTTTGCATTCAAAATGTAGCGGCCAGCCCTGGGAGTGGTATAAGAATTAGTATATTAAAGAAAATAAGGATTTTATTTCTAGAGAGCCTGTTATACTGCTGTTTTCTTATATTAATTTCCAGATTGGATAAGAATTGTAGTAAAATTTAAATTTATAAAATTATTCTGTTTATTTTTAATTACATTTTTTATTTTTTTATGGAGTGACTTACTTTTAATTACGCTTGGTCATATGCAAGTCACAAATTTAATATTCTTAATATTTTGATCAATATAATTAAAAGTCCTTTGTTGCTTTGCACGATTTAATTGTTAATAAATAATAAAAATGGTTTTTATGTATTTAGTTAACTTTATAAACGCTAATGCTGAAGTACTCATTCTGAATATGAAGTAATGCTGATGGTTCAAATCCGGAAAAATGTTAACTTTTTCGTGACTATCTTCATACTTTGGAAGGCACGTTAGCTCGGAGATCCCCCTGCGTTGATGAATTGCTATCATTAACGATTAAAAACATGATCAAGTTTTAACAAGGATTTGAAACAATTAAAATGTTCATAGTACTGACATGGCTTAGAAACATCATCTTCTTCTTACAATAATAATAAAAAAAATTTTTACTTTTATTTTAAATATTGATGTGTACTGTTAATTTTGAAGAAAAAAATTAAAAAATTATTTGATGTGTTTATTTGAAATAGTGAAAGTATATCAATAAAAACTATAAGAGAGTAAAATTAGGAAACAAAATTAAAACTGAAAATGAAAATTTGAAAACTTATCATTTTTATAGACACAAATATTAGTCTTCAAAACTGCATTTAATTTTTTAAGTTTCGAAAGCTTAATATTTCAGGCTGCAAAAAATATTGAAATGCTGATATTTTCATCGCCTTGTATTTGCCATAATTTTTACTAATTGAAGTGCGGTTTTGTCAAAATTGGAAATAATACATTATCATCTTTTAATGATTTGATAATTAATTTGTGCACCTACAATTATTATTATTTTTTAATTATTGGTTACTGCAATTTTCTCAGATAAAGTAAATACCTACCCAGCAAAATATTAAATTGGATACTTTACAGTTTCATTGTTTTAACGATTTTAGTTTGGTTACTTATAGAAGAAGGTTACTATGTCGAACAACGCCCTGGTAAGATGTTAGTGACAGCATTTATTCACTAAGTAATGATTTTGACCAATTCACTAAGGATTAATTATATTTATAATAAATTGTAACATGCAACTTACTGCTACATTATTAAATGCAATAAATAATACAATAAATTTTAGATGAGATAAATATGGCAAAATGGGCTTACAAGGTAAATAAAATATACCCTAATACTTCTAGTTTATAAGAGCAAACTTCATAATCTTAAACACCTCAAAACTGGAGCTTTCAAAATTCTGATAGTGCAGTCAGTATGTAGTACGATGGCATTCATTTAAAATTACAACAAAATTGCTGATGACTTTCTAGACGAAATTATAACTTTGTACTGCTGCTAAAATTAGTTCACAAAAAATTGCATTGAACATAAATTAGATGGAAAGTATCGATCAGTATCGTAGTAATAGCATGATAATTTGAAATTTAGAAGCATCACCTGCCCAATACAAAAAACCTCAGCTCTGAACTTTTACACTTTGATAACCAAATAATGACAATCTATTATTATTGCAAATAATAAATTATTTAAATTACAAGTTGAATGCTGTCGATATAATCACTAAAATTTTGTATGTGGTAAAACTGTGTAAATTATGTCAGGAAGAAACAAGGCATAAAATTAATCGAGCATAACCGGTAGGTACAAAATATTAATGAAACTAATAATTAAACGGAACATAATTAAATGTCAAATAAAATCGCTTTGTTTTTTTTAATCAATCTCAATTATTGGTGTTGAAACGCTCGCAAGTTCTTGTACGATGAAATTAATTTCAATTTTCCAACTTGAGCTTTTTTGATACAAAAATATTGTTTTTAAATAATAGTATACCTGTTCTTGCACCTATCTTAGTGTATAAGTCTCAAGTGGGAACCTTCATCAGTGGGGAAGTCTTGGAGGGGACCAAATGTAGGTCTCTGGGTCCATCATCGGTGGGTGGCGATCAGTTTGCCCGTGTGCTTTGTGATACTGCTGGCGTACAGAAGTTGAAGATTTCCGGCTTCAAAGGTCGTAATAATGAACAGATAATCAAATTTTAAAGGTTAAAATGAACTAAGTGTGAAGTGGCGTTTACCATCGAATCGCTATATTGCTTGGATTATAAAAATAAACATGAACGTAGTGAAGTTTTGTTTTTTGGTGACTAAAATAAACTGGTGAGGAAGAAGCAAAAGCGGCCGAGAGATAAATGAGGTTGATTGTTATCAAAATTTATCAGGCTCGAAATCATTAAACAATCGGTCCCAGACAATTTAAAATGTGGTCGAAAAAATGACTTTACCATATACGGGCGTTGATAATTGCCAGTGTTAAACTTTGTGGAAGGATGAAAAGAAGTAATCCAATTTTGCAACACAATTGCCGATTTATTTTCAGTAATTTTTTAAACAACTCGCACAAAATTTACCGGGATCTTAATGCAAGTTTTGTAGTTTATGTCGGTGACCTTCACTTCTATTCCGGTTTTGCAAATGTCTAAGATCGTGTGTTAACCGCTAAAGATTAAATTCCGTCACTAGCGGCTTCTTGTAATTTTTTATTAGAAACTTCATTTGGTTTTAAAATTAAAAGTTACTAAAAGACTGTTTGGTTAAGTTAACCACTGCTTCAAGAAGATTAAGGTAGTGTCAAAAACTTGAGTCAACATTGGTTTTTCGAGTGTCTGTACACAATTATTGACAAAAGATACAAGTGCAGTGTCAATATCTGAAGACTGCGCCAACTCCTACTTCTATTCAAATTACGCGCGTGTTTTTCTGTGTTTGAATTTGGCATTTGCAAATTCTGTGTACTTAAACTGTGCTAAATCGAAAAAAAGTCTGATTTTATAACCTAGTGTGATTCCCACGTATTAAAATTTGTGTGTTCGGAAACTTGAGACAAAATTTAAAAAAAGGAGAGTGTAGTGAATACCAATTGGCATACGATTGAAAAATTACATGTAAGTAAAATATTTTAGTGAAAATCCAAGGTTTGGTTGTTCAAATACGTTGAATTACAAATTTTGCTTGGTGATTTCAATGCTGCGTTAAGACACATCCGTGTTTGGAAACCTTAAATTTTCAAGCGATGAATAAAATCAAGTTTAGTTTTTTGTTGTAAAATTAACTGGGCGAACAAAATAAATATTTATTTCAATTTTAAAGTAAAGAATTTATAACAAATAATTAGAAATCCATAAATAAGAAAGCAGCAAACTACTGATGACCTTTAACGATTGCTGCATTTTGTTGTGCTTTGTTGTAAAATTCCACACCTTTAATTTAGTTTGCTAGTAGTAATTATGTCGATAATTACCTTACAGTGGTTAAAGACTAGGAAAACAATTTTATGTAATTAATTTTTTTAATTCAACAAATTATTTTTGAATTAAACTTGTGTGTGACATTTGAATTTATTTAAATTTATTTTAAAACGAAATTAAAAATCCACAATACATCGATATTTTAATTCGAGAAACCAGTCACGCAATGGAAAACTTGTTGACTCAAAAGTAGCTTTTTTGAAACAAGAAGCACGTTTTCTAACGTACAACCATTTTACTATTAACACAAAATAAATAATATATTATTTACTCGGTTACAAGTAGTGCTAGTAGTACATATATAGAAATTGTGTACTAAATAAATTATGTAAAATGAATAAAAACAAAATTTGTTTTAACCATCGCTCTGTATGGATCGAAAGATCTTTATAAAACTTATTATGTATAAATGAATGAATTTACGCGACAAGAAAATTATAAATCTGAAGATGGCCTTCACATATCGATTCGAAACAATGGTAGCTCATAGCTTAAAAGTACACCTGTTCGGCAGTGTTTGATTAAAATTTATAATAACAAATATACAATTTACATATTTCATTAAAAGTTGCTATGCTAAGTAGTGTGTTAACCATTAACTTGTAAGTAGCTAATACCATATAAAGATACCTAATGAAGTATATGATAAATATAAAAATTGTAAGCCTCCTGTAAACTTACAACTAGTACCTTGTTGACCATTTGCAGATAATCTTAGCCTGATTGATTTGTTCTGTAAATTTTGTAACACTTTCGAGAAACTTGTTGTTCGTAATTTGAGAATTTCCTTCATATAAAATTTCATCTTATCGTAAAACCACTAGACAGGTTAGCGGCTTTAGTAGCATACTAAAAAATTTGAAAGTTTATTTCTCTCTTGTGTCTGCAAGTTTGCACAACATTTTGAGTTCTAAATAAACTAAATCTTGGATATTTATTTAGGGATTTCCATAAAAACGTCTATGAATCGCCCGCGTCTCCCGTTACAACTACTCTGTAATAAAACCGCTTATAAATATTTTTCTGCTGGATATAAACGTAACACATTTGTAAATAATTGATACCAGCAAGGTATACAGAACAAACATGTTGTAATCGATTTATTTGCGTAACCGGATGCTGAGCAACTTGTATATTTACGAGACTATATGAAGTTGGGACTGTTAGATAAATGTGCCCAGCACCAATTAGTTGAGTGTCTTTAGTTATCTAGAAATGCTTGCTGCTTGCATTGAAATTGATATTGTGTAGTTGTTAAATTATATTGCATAGGTGTACTTACATTCTACACATTTCCGTGTGCAACATGTCCACTAAGATGGATCCCTACGCTTATTATTTAAATGTGTTAATGTTCTTTGCTGATATAATCGTATCCTTGATTTCTTCATACCAAACCAAGATAAAATTAACATAAACAACACACAAGTCTGATTTATTTATTTTGTTCTTTAAGTTATGATTTCAAATTTTAATGCATTTTAAATAAAACATGAGTGCAGGAATTCATATGATATAAAAATCAATTGTTTCGACCCCGGCCTCGATAATAAAATAATTATCTTTTCCTTGAAGTTTACCATTAACGAAGACAAATAAAAATGGTATTGCAACGCAAGAAATTATTTATGATCACCCTGTAAAATACGAACGCTTTCATTCCAATTACTTAATATTCCTAAAATTTCATTTTTCGATTAGAATTTTTAGCAAACGTTAAAGAAAGTTTTAAAATTTAGGAAAAATAAAAATATCAAGTCAATTAAACTTTGACACTTTTATTGTTAATATAAAAGTTTCTTTTGTTATTTTAATTCGTATAACGACATTCGACAAATGCGATATTTTATTATAAGTTAATTTTTACTATTAAATGTTAAAATTAAAAAAAAACTTTCTAATTGTGGCGTTAAGGAATTTTAAGATATTTGAGGACATTTCTGGGATGTAAAAGTTATTTATTGGCTCGATTTAAATTTTCAAATGTGTCTTGCAATGCAATAATTTGTTTGTTTGCAACTTGTGTCATATTATTGCCGTTAACCACTAAAGGTGGGTGTATAGATACAGCTTTCGAGAAGTTTAGCGCTTCCTAGCAATAAACATTGTCACGCTTAATTGGACAAAGATTCAAGATTTCATACAATTCACTGGTGAAATGATAAAGTAGACATTGTTGCTTTACAATACTAAAAGTCAATTTTCGATCTCATTATTATTCTTAATTACATCTTTTGTTACGTGTAAACATTTCTTTAATTTTAGCACATAATTTATATTATCGGAAATAATGTGGGGTTTTGTATTGTGCAATTTGAGTGTTTCACAGTAGGATGTTAATAGAATAACCTGATAAATCAACTTCATCCTCAACTTAAACGTTGCATGTACATTTTGTAAATAGTAACGTGTAATCGGCATAATTAATTGTTCGATATAACAACAAATCCTGTTACATTTAACAAAAAATAATAATTAAATAGAACAGTTACATGCAAACATGCCAATTATACAACCAAGTAACTATTTCGTTACAAATTGAAATTATTGTAAAAATATATTTTAAAAATTTTGAAATTAATATTTTTGGGTAAACATTTTGTCAGATACCGATTCGATTAAACATTAGAATAAAACACCCCGTAACTTTTATACCCTGAGTTAATTGTTAACCGCACTTACTATGTTTTCTAACACCTTACCTTTGTTACATAAAACTTTTAACGAGCCGTTATACGTAACGAACCAATGGAAAACGCCTGTTGATACATATTAATGGGTCATTAGAAATTATTACTTATTTCAAATGTTCTGTTAAACGTTTTATAAAACCGAACATTATTTTTAACGTTCTGGAGATTTTGACACAACAATCAAATCGACATCAAAGGTAAAGGTTTGCTTGATCTGATAAGATATACTATATTACATATTATATAACCACCTGCTGGAGCACCAGATAAAAACGCACGACGATCTTCCATCAGGGAACTGTATGGGAACGTGGAGGTCAAATATAAATTATCAAAGTATTTTGTCGTTTGCTGTTTAAGAAATATTAAGCAACTACTGTACTGCACCGACTTGTACAATTCTCAAACAAAAATGATATTATTTTTATTACTTCTTTAGCAATTAAAATTAATAGTGAGGTACAGTTGGTATTCTGTTGAAGTAAACGGAAGAATTACTGCAGGGTGTCAGTACAAGCCATGAATTTTCCAGCTATTTAATTCAATGTTATTTAGGCAAATTTCTTGGTTTTTAATTGTTTATTTAAAAATGTATTTGAAAATATCAATAGTTTTGATGTTACAGCTATTTGAAGGCAGAAAAATTGAAAAAGGAAGTCATCTTGGGCTCTACTAAATTGATAACCAAGGTTTGCCTAGTAGATATTGCATTCTAAGACGTGGGTAAAATTTATAAACATATTTAAAATTTAATAAATTTCGTGCGCATAGTATTCAATGTACATTATAGTTTTCATAATGTATACTATGATTAGATATATGATCATACACAGTACAGATTTTTATTGCATATAAATATTTATACGATTATGAATGTTTCAATACATTAAAATAAATATCTATCTATGTTATTTTTATATTTGAGAAACAACAAAGATAAGTAAACAAGAAATTATTTTAATAATGTTCATGTTTTACAGAGAATATTAAAATCATTGCGAATAAATAATCACAAGTACCTACATTGTTAATATTTTAAACTATTAAAATCATACACATTTTTTTATATTTTACAAATATTTGTATAATACCCGTACAAACATTTAAGAATAAGTTTGTAAGCTTTTTTGGCTTACTATACCATTATATACTATGTATGCTACAATATTGCAACATCATACATACATATATATAATATATATAGGTGATATTATAATGGCATATGCGATATGTACATACGTAACTCTTTAATTTATATTAAGTTGAAAACGTGTTTAGTGTATTTTTGATAATTCTAAAATAATAACATAATTAATATATTGAGTTTTACTATACCATATAAGGCAACGAATCTACTCATTACATATTTTATTTATATGATACATTTTATTCTTAAAAAATGGTAAATATGTAAATATTGTAGAAAAGCAATATATAGATCTATTAATTTTTTTTGTATTTTCCATTGAATTTAGATAAATTAATATAATAAATTTTCTGTGATTCTAACGTTTAAAATGCTTTATGAAAAATAATTTTTAAATTATTAACGAATTTAAATACATCATAAACATAATTGCCGCGACCTTTCACTAGCAGCACTGCAACAACCGTTCAAAATACAAACTAATTTTTAAGAAATAAAGTTTTTGAATGAGAACATCTCTAAAAGCCTAAATATCGAATTTAATAAGCAATTGTATGAGTTTTATCTCCTATTTTAAGTACAGGTGGTTGTGTTTAACTATTAATATGTTTACCGATTGTTAATGATTTGTGACTGCTTTGAATTCAGAAGCAGATTCTCACTGTGTATCAAGCGTTATGATAAAGCAATGCTGAATTGATATTTGATAAGTAAACAATTACGGTTTCTTTAATGAAAGCATTCTTCGTCTTTTTTAAGTTAAGCTCCTAAACAAATGTAATATTAACTGTTTGTTAGAAGACGCTAAGTGCTCACCTTGTGTAAATTTTTTAAAACAGTGACAAAGTTGTAGCCAACTAAGCGTTAATGATCGTTCAGGACAAGCACATCGTTTGCAATAGTTTTTAATACTATAAACTCTCGTAAAAGAGAAATCTGTAAAACACATATTAGCATATTAAAACAATGGAAGTGACCAACACGATACTTTTGTGGCTTGTGAATAGGAATATGTAATAAGAACAATGTAAGATATCGGATGTTGATCAATTTTTAAGCGATGGAAGATTTATCCTTTTAATGAATGAATATAAGAGAATTATTATTTCAAAAGTGCATTAATCATGTTTAAATAAATCGTGATATGCTAATTAAATTTGAATTTTTAAAACAAATTCTAATAAAACCTTGCTCTAGTTCCGTTATTCATAATTTTATTATAATTAATTTTTCTGATTTTTCACCAACTGATTGCTAAATTTTGAAAATCGTTTACAAGTTTGTAGAAACATTAATTTTTTGCTCTGCGGTTCTTAGTGTAACGTCGTGATGTTCCATAACATTTTTGATAATTAATTGATAAAATTAATAATCTTTATAGGTTGTCTTTAGTTTAAATTTCATTGGCTAATTTATGTCAAGGCATTCGTTCTATCATTAATATAAAAATTAGAAGCTATTAATAATAGCATTTTTAATTTAAATATTTTTTTATTTTATTGAAAACGCGGCTATCTGTAACGCATTTTTCTTTTGAAAGCTGCGTATGCAAGAAAACGTTTGAATAGAGTTTATTAGTAGCGTGATTAGAATTTATGTTTAATTTGCATGCAATTTATTTGTAATTTATATTGGTGCCAATATTTTACGATTCCAATTTAACTTTGCCTTTGCTGTGGCATTCGATGTGGTTACAATCGATAATTTTACAATCAATCAAAAGCTTTTTGTTAACCAAAGCTTCCCAAAACGTATTATTAGCAATCTTGTGTAATTTTCGATAATTAATCATACACGTTATTATTTGCAATTACCAATTATTATACAGGGTGGTATAAAATCATTTGCTTAATTTTGTAAATTAATGGTAAAGTTAAAAACTTAAAATTATGTAAATTCTATATCAATTATGCAAATATGTATATGAAAATGCTATAACTAAATTTTTGCTGTTGCCATATATCCGGTACAAATTGCTACGCACAAAATTACCATAAAATGATTTATAGATGCTTGTAATTATTTATATTTTTAGGCGTAATAAGACGAGATTATTGCATTAACAAAACGTGTTAATCATCAAACTATTATAATACTTCTTGACTCTTTCATACACTTGACGATGGGGTTGGTGGGTTCTTGCCGAGACAGCATATCTTCCTATTTGAAAAACATTAATTTAGACCGAAAAAAACGAATTTCAATTCAGTAAGCTTTTAGTATTTCCGTAAATATTTAGTTTTTATTTGATTTCATATTTATTTCAATTCTTGTTTTGTAGAAAAGCTAATATTAGAAAAAAATGTAATTTGTAAATAACATAAAGTGCATAGGTAATATGTTTTATTTAATTAAATGCAATTTAATTTAATGTCATTGCAGCTAAAAGTTAATCTTACAGTTAGCTTTAACTGGAAGCAAAAAGATCAGTCCAAAAAATATAAGAGAATATTTACATGTAAAGGAATAATATTTTCGATTTAAATTTATCTTGCCTTAATTTAATCTATAACACGAACACTGTTGATTTTCGATAAATATTTATGATAACTTACTTTGTAGATAATTTCCCGTTCTATACATATAAAAGCATTTAAAATAACTCGATAGTTTTCATTTTGAATTCTAAAATTTGTTTTGAGAAGGGCTACCCGAAAACTTACAGTTTTATATGTGTAATTCTTCCAAAATCCATTCAAAAAGTTGATGTAGAAATATGGGTGAGTTGATAAAAAAAGGATTTACGTCAAACCTAAAGAAGTGGACGAAATTTTAAGAATTTACAAATGGAAAACTGGGTTAACTTCAAGCTTGAGTGGAGTTCGTATAAGAAGAGCCTGTCACATGTCATATGTATCAGACGACATATTTCAGTATTGATGCTATTTTATCGATTTATGGTCTTTTATTTGTATATTGTGGTCACGCAAGATGGTCGTATTTTATAAAAGAAATGGCAAAACGTAGATTTTAATTATGAAAAATTATGAAATTAAAATTTTTTTGAAAACACTAACTGTAACTCAACTTGAGCTTGTTGAGCCAATAACCAGAGTTAAAATGGAAGTATCTATAATTTATCTGAAAAACATTTAAACTAATCTAAGAAAGCAATGAATTTCAGATTTTACTAACAAAATTAAAAAATTAGTGCTATAAATTTCACTAATTGGTGATCCAAAAACTAGAAAAACAAATTATCGATGGTGATGTTTTTTGAAACTTGAAAGTTTTTTTCTTTTATAGTGACATGTAATCAATAACAAAATTTCCTTAAAATTTCAAAACTAATTTAATTAATTAGTTCTTGATTTAATTAGACTTTTATTTAAATAAAAAGATAAGACTGTTCTCAGGGTACAACAATCGAGGTTTGTTTAAAGCCATTTATTTTCGGATAACAATAAAATGGTAGATTTAAAACATGAAAGATGAACAATTAGTCCAAAATGCTAATAATGACATATAATAATTTTTAACAATGGTTAACTGTATTAATTTAAATTAGTTCAATTATTTCTCTAAAAGCTTATATAATTATTATAATTATAATAAATTTGAAATCATCAATGTGATTTTGATTTTTTTTACTTTTCGAATTAACCCTTAATCATGAAAAATGTTAGGAACGCGTTAAAATAGTGAAATTAGTGAAAACGAACAGATGAGAAGCCACAATAGAAAATATATGTTTTGAGTCATAGAAAGTTCATTGAATATGCAACAATCAGGTATTTTCAACTAATGGGAGTAGTAAGTTTGACAATAATTTCAAAATTTTGGTATCGGTAAATATGTGAAAATTTAAAAATCGAAAAAAATGTTAACGTATTTTTAATAACTTTCTTATTTTTTTTGAGTTCACTAATAGCGTAATGTCTAATTTGCTATTGAATTAAAAGCAAAATTCCGATGTAATTAGACGTCTGTGTGCATTATTTGATTATATTATATGCACACAATGTTGCGTTCAGAAAAATTAACTGTAAATGGTAGAAATCTTACTTATGGAAAGCAGATAGTTGAAAAAATGTAACACTTTTGAACTTGTAACTTATCATTAGGTTAATTACAATAATTTAAAAATAACACTAACGTGTAAAACGTTAGTCAATATTTTGATTTGTTTAGATAACCAGTTTTTTTTATCGTTATAATTTTTAACACATTTTAAAGTATAATAAAATATTATAAAAGAACGCCATAAAATTTATTAGTTGCTTAAAATGTACCTTATTATATTGGATTAATTATTAGTAAAATGCGCCCATTGATATTATAACATTAAAATCTATTGTACTATTTATTATCATACAATTCGACTCAATAGAAGAAATGATTACAAAAATTTTATTGTACCTGTGTATAAAATTTAATTTTTTACCGTTATTAATCACCTGTAGAGATTTGAATGCCCTTGATTATGGCTGCGGTACATTTAACTAAGGTGGAAGATAATTTCAAACAAACAAAAATTGACTAGTTCGAACACTACCAAGATCTACCTACTGACCTATATAAATGACACAACATCGACAATAATTATTTAATTTAGAGAATATTTAAATATAATCAAACTTCTCTGCTACTTAAATCAGAATGTGCTCAAAAGTGTCTTCCTTGAATTTTGTGCTACCATTATAAAATTATGCCACCGGATTAATGATACCTTAAAGCTGAAAAAACAATGTAAATAGAAAGTTCTAACCTGTAGGATTGAATTACACGTTGAACCGGATTTTCACCACGCAACAAAGTATGTATATCCGAAGCATTTTGCAATAAAGTGATCTATTTTAATTTTTAAATTTTAAATTAAAGCTTAAATCCTTTTTTGTTTTGGTCTACCGGTTGGATTACTTTATCTTGATTAGTAAGATGTAATCAGATCAGACGGAAATGTATTAGCTTTTGCATTCGTGTTTTCGTTAAACCTAACGTTTTGTTTTAGAACATTAATAATTTAAATTGTCTAAAATAAAATGTAAAGCAGTATTTTATTAAGAGGCACTTAAACACGCTAATTATATACTGCACAGCGGGTACGATGATACTATAAAGCGAAACGAGCCACCAGTAAATGATGAATAAAGGTATAATAAGAACAAGCGATAAGTATAGTCGATTCCCGTTCATACGAACTCGATTCTTGTAATTTTCACATCCCTACCGAGTTACGCTTCTGTGATATCGTCGATCTATGTTAATAAATTTGCAAGTTACGCTGCTGTTAAATATGTCCGACTTAATTAAAAGTTTCCAATTGTGGACAACATTAACCTGTAGGAAATATTAAATTACGACTTAAAAGTATCAAATTGAAGTGGTATGTTAACCTCGTTTTCAACTTTGTTGATAATGTAATTACATAATTTCTTAAAAGGTGGTTAATATGCATCTTAATATATAAAATTAAGTGCAAGAATTTGTAAAATTCCAAGATTTGAATGCGATACGCTTTAAAAACGGTAATGCACTAAAAATCACCCGGATCCTTGCTATAATAACAGGGCACAAGTTGAAACTTAAATTACATTCTCAAAATACATACCGCTCATATCTCGAATTAAATAACGGTGCAAGTAAATAATAAAAATTTATGTGAATTATTCAATTTTAAAATTATAAAAAATAAGGTAAATCGGACGTTGTTTATGCTGATGATGTCCAGTCAATTGCAAGGACGATTACAATTAACTAACTAATCAGATCTTAATTATCAAATAAATATTTATGTATTATAATACATACTTATGGTCAAGACAAAAATTAAAATTATATTTTTTCTGACAATATTACGTGGTTGGCAGTTTTATGAGTTTTCGTTGCTTATCGGCCGGTTTCACGGAAAATAAATTGTAAAAATTATAGTATGTAACTTCAACCACAGAATATAAAATAATGTAAAAGTTTCACTCTAAAAATTTTCTACAAAGAAGAATCATTTGATGATCAAAATTTTCTTGCTATTACTAATAGAAAATATACATACATAGATTATCAGCGATTAGAGTTTTATGGGCCAAATCATCTGAACGTACCTGTAAAAGATGTTTACTACAACATGAAAATTAAACCAAAAAGTCCTTCACCCTACGTAGCAGCATAGTAACCACCTTTGTTCCTTAGAAGAGCCGTCATGGCTGATCTCCTAGATAGTTTCTAATATGTATCGTAATAGTTTGAATATTTAACTACAATAAAAACCCAGCTTCTATTTCTGATTGTTTCACCCTGACGTTTTGTTAATTTGATAAGAATTTAAAATACAACCAATTCAGAATTAAACTAAACTAGATGAAGTTTGTTTATTTTTATTTGGCTTGTTCCATCATAGCCGTTAGTAATAAAGTTTTGCATAAACACTTACGTGGTTTTACCATTATACTGTCGCGGTTGAAAATTAATTAATTTCTTTATTCAAATTTGTAAGAGCGGGGCCCTGTTCCTTAGTTTTACTATCTCGAAACCAAAAAACACACGAGTTATCAACTCGAATTTTTGAGAATATTTTTTGCAAGTTAACTGGTTAAAATATTATTATACATATGGATTGCTCTAAAATTTAGTATATTTTTTTATTATTCCGAATCGGGATTATTCTGTATTTACGATTTGAAATTAGTTTTCTCTTTATGAGGATTAGATCATCTAGATATTTTGTGACTCAACTTTACTAAATACTTTCCTTCATTTGAATTAGACACTCCATTATACCATCTACGAGGTAAAGTTGGTCTTTCTTATCGATTATATTTTGTTATAAAGAAAATCTTTTTTAGGATCCTTCCCTTAATTATTATTAACCAGGTTGCATTAATTGGTGCTGTTCATGATATCGAGCTCTTCTACCGCTTTGTTCCTTTTGGAAACTTCATTTACCTTGAAAGAAAATTATTAGTTTACCACCAGATAATTTATCTTTGCAGTCTGTTGAATGAGATAAGTACATAGTTATTTTGTGCTGTCTTTATATTATTTGTTGTATTTGATGTTGCGTTATAATTTTGGTTGGGGGTTAAATTATTATTACTCAATTGTTTATGGATGTGCATACATTTGGTTTAACCACCATTTTGTAAAGCCAAATACGAGGGGAAATCTTGCTTTTGCAAAAAACACATACGCGTTTATATTTTACTTTTTGTTTATTTGAACCAAATTTTGGTACAGCTGTAAATTCAATTTTTTTACAGTTCATGTGTAACTCTTACATTTTTTTTCTTATATCTTTCATATTGGGTAGCTTCTTTTCTGTGCGCTGCTTTTCGTGATTTGGCTGCTTGAGTATTTTTGGGAGATAAAGTTAGCACCTAGGGCAAATTAAGTTACCTTTCTTGGTTTTTTAATTAGAAAAGTAGTGGTCAATTAAGTTTTTATTTCTTGCTTGAGTTGAGCTAGCCATAGGAGCATACGCCAATACCCTGGGATCTGAGAAAACTCCATCAAATCCCTTATACCAACTTTCATCTTGGCAATACGCAAATTCAAAGTTCAGAAAAGCAGGTTTTAATCCAGAATTTTAAAATTTAGTGAGTCGTGAATTTTATTAAATATTTATGTATAATACTTACATTTTACCTTCATGTCTGCGAATACGAATTCTTATAGTACAGGAACATAATTATTTACACTAAACTAATACGATTATAGAAATTATATATACATATTATTAACCTTTGAATCAAATAATACGATTATAGCATGGAATTTTGTTGCTTCTACTATTTTATAATATAATATATCAACTAATTTATTACGGTTTTATTATTTTAGTTAAAAAAAACAATTGGCAGTATATTAGTTGTTTACTTATGCATAACAGTGGTCTACGTATTTTACAGCAAACTATTCTTACTCTTACTGTTAGCAAACAGATGCCTATTTCACGATAACATAAACCCAAATAAGCAGTTCTACTTTATTCTCTAGAGAGCTTCGTCAAACATTATATCGGACATTGAAATCACGTTTTGTTCTTTAATTACATAATATTGGAAAACATTCTTAGGTTGAATAAATTTCAAATATGTATGCATAATTCGAGCAAATTCATTTAATTAAGTTTAGTATTTATTATCGGATTTTTATGCTATATTTTACATAATTAATGTTTAACCCACTTTTTCCTATTGTTTCTTCATTTACGCGAGAACTTTTGCAAACTGAATTTTCGCGTAAATAGAGGGTCTAGTATATTTAATATATTCGAATGTGCTATTAACCTCACAATTTTTTATTTGTGTATATTATTTATTACTTTAACCTTTCAATTTTTAAACTTGACGAAAAAATAATAAAAAAACTAAACGATATAACTAAATAATTAAACATTTGGGGAATTTAAAGGCGCGTTATAATGGATAAAGCAATTTAGGCTACAGGGTGTTCTATTTTAACAAATAAAATTACTTTGTAGTCATCGAAAACAAAAATTTAATTTTAGTTTATGATGTCAAGGAGAATACATACTAATTTTGTTATTTTTTTGATTACATAAATACAAGGAAGCTATAGAAGAACTTTACGTTATTGATTCGCTCTGTATAAGAGGTATGCCTTGAAATATGATTTCATAGGAACTCGTTACTTGAAAAAAAAATAATTATAGAAGAAAATAAATTAACATGCTTTGAATTTTCGTTATTAATTAAAAAATTAACCATTTTAATTTTAAGAATTACATATAGTTGATTTAAGTTTTTAAAAGAAAGCAATAAAATAATACAAAATAAAAATTTAAAAAAAATTTTAAAATGGAAATTATAAAAAGATAATTTAAAAACTATATACCTGAATTAACATTCAATTTAAATTGAATTTTGTAATATAAGCTTTCGTTAGCTCTGTTACTGCTAGATTTAATTATTTTAATTTTATGCCATCAAATTTAATTTGAATTTTATTGTTGTTATTATACTTTGAGAACTTTTAAAATATTTTCTTATCAAATTCAAAAATTATAAAATTTCACAATAGAAATAATAAAATCACAGATGTTTACAATCAAATAAAATTGGGATGGCTAAATTACCTACTTATAAAAATGTGCAATATTGGCTTTTTTTAGATTATGTTGAATACAATTTTTTTTCAATTTTTACAAGTTTAAAATTTCCAAAATAGTTTTTGATTTCAATTTTAATGGATTTTAATCCATTTTCATTCATTTAGAGATAGTTAACTAATGAATCCTTGATAAGGCAAAACCTCTTTGTACAACGGGGTTATTACACTATTACAATTTTTTGTTTTAATCTAATCTGCATAATACTAACAAATCAGCCTGCTTTTGACCGCCCTGACTTCCGAATAGTATGTAAAAGATTTGAAACATTATTTCGCTTCGATTTTCAATTATTTAATGAAATTCACCCGCATTCTTATTTTTGGGTTAACAAGAAACTACCCAATCAAAGATAGGCTACAGAATCAGAGATTATGATTTCTAAATGAACTTCATTTGCGAACCCAAAAGAAAACATGGAAAACGAATATGACATTGATTTTGTATCATTGATTCGCACCAAAATAGTTTCCAAATCTTTTATGAAAAATTATTTTTGTCTCGTTTTTCATGTTGTTTCACCTTGACTTTTCGAAGACTGCCAGACTTATGCAAATCAAAGTGCTAAGTTTAGATGTTTCTTAAAATTTTCGTATTGAAGCCATACCAAGCTGTAGCTATGATGTAATTTACCTAAAAAAGAGCTTTGTCCTGTAAAGAATTTTTTCAATTTGAAATTGTACTTGTTAAAGTTCTTATGTTTTTTAAAATGCATTTCTGGGTAGTAGGTATCTAGATTAATTTAATTTTTAAATAATAATTTGTTTTGGCTTATGAGTAAAAGTCGATTATTTAAATTATAAACTGACCATCGTAATCGTTTTAATATTACCAAGTTCACATCATGTTGTAAACATTAAATTTTAGACCTTACTTCGTGGATGTTTCTATAAATTGAGTTTGTCATCATATCAGCACTCCATATTCACCCAAAAGACACTAAACGCTTTTAGAGCTAAAATGTAATACGTTGTATTACTTAACTACTACACCGGTTTTGTAAAAAAAATATAAAAATTTAGGAATTTTACCTGTCGAAGCTCTTATGCTTCGCACTCGTGATATTTGAATTAATCACCTGTACGTGTATAAAATACATTTATGAGTAGGTATTTATATTAATTTAAATTTTTAAATGTTAATTTGTTTCTATGTGTGAGTAAAGGTCGGTTATTGCAAATCAGAAACTGACCATCGTAATCGTCTTAATCTTGTCAAGTTTCACTTCATTATCTCCACATTAAGCATTGCAAATTTCGACAAAAATTTACTTACATAATCATTTAGTTGCTTTCAGTTATTTCCAAAAATTTCGTTTTAAACTTCATCAAAATTAGTCTCGATAAGTGTATAAACCATGATTTTACATCCAAGAAGCAAATCAAAAACACCACACCTTACTTGGTGGGTGTTTCTTGTTTCTATAAATCAAGCTTCCATACAATGAAAGATTAAAATGTTGGCACTGTTAATCCAATGTTATGGTTTGCTGCTATAATTCTTCGATTGCTGTTTTTAAATTTTATATAGGAAAATAATAATTTTATTGAACGCTATTATTACAATACTTTTGACCTTGATACACGGAACTCCATCAAGCTTAGTTTAAGATAATAAAGCTTACTGCAATGTTGTAATAAGTTAAGGCCGCGCCGCTATTTGGCAGTGATTTGCGTTTAACGCCATTTGACCACAAAGTAACCTTAACTGTGGCCTTTACACTCACCTTGCTTAAGTCCAAGCTTATTATAAACATTTTTTTGTGTAAACACAACTTACTGCTTGATCTAGTAAAAAATTGCAAGGACATATAATATATAATTGGTAATATACCAATACGAACTGTAATTACAAAAGAATTTTTTTAATCGTTTAAGATAACGGAGATTTAGGTTTTTATTAAATAAACTAACGGAAAATTTAAATTTATTTGTTCAATATCCTTTACGATATATTAGAGTAACCTCTTCCGATAATTAAATAATGTTGGTATCCGTGTAAAATGTTCTCGACTGATTTTATAATTTCAGTATAATTTTAATCTTGTAAAGTAGTTTTATGCAAATTAATTAATTATTAGTACTGACCTACCGAAATAGTCAACAAGGCTAAAATTAAATGTCATGGAAATACAAGATGGAAAACAAGATGCAATGAAGTAATTTTTAATAAATTATTATTATAACTAATTCATTTTTATTGGTACATTAAAGCATTAAAATAGTTTCAATTTTTTGGCAAATTAGGTATTCAAATGAAATTATTTATAGTAACTTGAAAGCGATGAAAGTTTTTAATTATGGTTAACTACTAACACCGTTATTAGTTTTTTTTTAGAAATTTACATTAAAACTTAATAACATTTATGTGTGTATAGATAATTTTTATATTTTGCTAAACAAAATGATCATTTTGTTTACAAGAATTAGATAATCGCAAAGGAAAATTTTGAGATCGTTTTAAATTTCATTTATTTTAGAAAACCGGTTTGCAGAGATTTTTAAGTCTAAAATTTGAAAAAGGTGCGTCTATTACAGTGTCCGAGTCGATGAGTGTTGAAATTTTAGATACAAGGAAAATATCGCCGAGATATCACATTCGATTGAACTTTATTGATCATAAAATTTATGTAACTTAATTCTAACAAATAATTGATTCTCATATTTCACTTTTTTTAATTTTTAAATTTAAATAAATCGTCTGACCGCACAGGAAGACTAACATTTTTTACGCACGATTAAACTGTAGTTGTTCTTAATTAAAATTATTTGACCTGGTACAATGAATTATTTCAGATAATTGTTAACCCTACTTTTAGCGCCGGAAAGAAATGGAAAGCGGTTATGCGTTTGATTGTGCAGCAATACTAACTCCTATCTAGAAGAGCAACATACGGTAGAAGAGACTGAAAATATATTCCATTTTAAGCAGGTTTCGGCTTTTTCAGTTTCAGCTTCTCTTTTTCATTGTTTTTTTCAAAGCAAAGAACAACTTATAGCTGGGCTATTGCAGTATTTAAAAAATGCTCATCTAAAAGAGTAGTTTAACGAACTAACTTAAAATTATTCGATCAGTAAATTATGTAAAACACATTTTTATAGTTGTATTATTTTATGTCAAAATATCTGTTATAGTAGTACTTTGTAAAATAAAAATACAAGACACAAAGATGTGCACTTAATCTGCAAATTTTCCCAACCAAATAGTTACAAGATAACCGTAAAAAGCACCGTGGTTATAATAATTCTTTCAACATAAAATTTTCAACAAACAAGACCTCAACTTCTATTGTGACAGTCCACCGAAGATACTATACCTACTTAAATTCGAAGTAACTACTTTTTCTGCATATCAAAATTCTAATGACCTTTGGGCTCTTTGACTAACATTTTAAATATACGTTTCAGTTTCTGCCATTTGTTATTTAATATGGACAATTTTGTTTGATTAGCAGTATAACAACTGACAACGGCAGCTGGTCTTCGTGTAAAAACCTTAAATTTAAATATCAACAAAATATTAGTTAATTAATGCAAAACTAGAGATTTTTAATTATAGTCTGTAAGTCCCGAGTTTATTTATTACTGATTTGATTGATGTAATTAGTAAAATGTGCAATATTATATTAATGCATAACTTAAATACTTGGGTTCTATTGCTATTATTACTGCTTAACATTTTAATTTGAAATAACCACTATTTGCAACATGAACGATATTTATATAAGTTAATTGAATGTGCGACGACGTGTTGACAAAAATTCAGCTATCCTTATTGGATAAAACAGCTGTTGCATACCTTAGTAACAAGATAACAAACACTATTGACGAACCAACCGTTTAAGAAGTAAACGGTCTAACCGCATACCATCCTGGCGGCTTCTTTGTGAAAACCAAGTACGTATTTATGGTTTCTGTTTTTGCACTGAGTAATTTATGTAGCATAAATAAATAATTATAAATACTTACTCTGTTAATCAGAAAAATGTTATATTTTTACTTCATACTTCATAAAGTATTTCAGATAAGACTTTACTTATTTTAATAAGAAAGCAGGCTATTAACGTTTTATGCTACATATATACATAACCACTATGTAAATATTTATCCATTGTAACGTTACTCATTATTTATTAGGTGATCAATTAATTTTCAGTCTATTTTATGATTTAATTAAAATGTTAAAAATTTGACCTAGATTGGCCGAAATGTAATTATATTAGAGCACCTTTTTGTTGATCAACAGTAAGTAGACCATCTAGACGTCTTTTTATGCCATCAGTACCGTTATCGATTGTTATAAATTTTAAAGACAAAATTTTGCATTTACCACAAAATATATTTTAAATATGTGAGGTTATGTTACATTTTAAACCGATTCTAACCTATTTTTTACGATGGGCCGTATTTGATAAAACATAATATACTAATAAATATTGTAAACGAACAACAAAAAATGTGCCATTATATAATTAACATAGAAAATAAAGCAATAAATGCGCAACCAGTAATTAAAGCAACTGCAATATCAGCAACTACCAGCGATTTACTGTTGAGAAAATGTATCTTTTACGCAGCACTAATTAATTTTAAATAAACAGTCTCGATTTTATATTAAAAATTTAAATAGACGTAAAATTGAAGTATAAAATGGTAAACATTGCGTAAGGTCTGGGCATTTTATCAAGTGGGTATGGTAAAACCAGGTAAAATTACATTATTTGATGTGTGCCAGTTACCTTATGATGTAATTTTATAAAATAGTAAACTCCTGAGTGTCGAACCGTTTCCGTGTTTAGTTAGCTGATCTAAGAAAAAGTGGAAGTAATGAGTGCACTAGCATAAGATGCATTTCAGATTATCTTAATTAATGCCTTACCTGTTGCACGTACGCGACGTTAATCAATGTATTGTCGCGCAATGCTCCCTAATGGATTATTTCGATAAAAATTTTAAACGGTAGGTTTTTAGGTCAATCGGATGCAAAGCAAAATAAAAAATGTTGATATTTGGAGAGTATGCATGTACGAGAAGAAGTCTTTGTGTCTGTAATTATCTGCAATAATATTATTGTATGGAGTGAACAAATTTACGACTTATAAGAATGTCTCATTGATTATTACAATAATACGATATAAAGGCAACTCCACAATCATCGAATAGATTATTGACAATGTTAAAAATAACAAGCAATTCTTGCTATGTGGGTGCAGCATTGCCGCAATACAGTCATACATAGCGACTGATACAGCTGTCAATTCTGAACTACTTCTAATTTTAAATAATAAAATAGTAAACTGAATCAAATCACGTTCACTGGAACAGCTATAAATTCTTACTACAAGGAATACGTGTACGGTGTTGACGTTTTCTATTCGTTTTTAATATCGATAGTGAAGTTAACACAAAAAGTAGAAGTAGATACGACAAGCCGCTTTCATTGAATGCACTTTACAGCTAAACCAGCTCAGAAAATTGAGTTAATTATCTCATTTGTTACGGTTAAATTAGTATCTTCTAAAAAACATTGCTTATATCTTAATTCTTCTTCACGCAATATTTTTCACAAATTGCGACAAATTTTAAATTATAAAAAGAAACCGCATCTGGGTGTTGTCAGGTATAACACAAAAAGTGTAGTTACGTGACCGAATAAATAAAAGCATAAAAATATTAAAATTTGCCTAATTTAAATATTTATATTTTTTATAAGTACATACTAGATTTACGATCTGATTCATAATGGGTGGAATAAACTCTCGCATATTTGCTTGTGCTGATTTAAATAGGATGCTCACCATAAAAGGGATCTAGATAATTTTCTTTGACAGAGGTTATGTCTGAATTTGGAAAATTGGTTCAATTTTAGAAGCTAACTCAGCATCAACAAAACAAGTTCAAATTATTAAGGTAATTTAAGAAACAAAGAAGATGTGGGCGAGTTGGGGCAATTTTTTGTTTTAAATTTATTAAATTTCATCAACAGATCAAAAATTAACTGCTAATTACTTCTAAAAATATTACTCTTTTGTCACAAAAATCGAGAATGAAAACTTTACAATTCATTATCTTGTGAAAAAGTTATACATAATAATTATAATATAAAAATTTACATTTTTTACCTCTCTTAAAATTTTGCATAAAAAATCACTGTAATACATAATATTAAGGAATAACTTGTTGATAGGGATAACCTACCATTTCGTTTAATGCGATGGTTGATTTTAGCCATTGATATTCTCCCTGGACATCTTCGTAGCAATTTTCTACCCCAAACTAAAAATAACATAATATTAATTAAAAGATGATTTTGCCTATAAAAGGCGTAGAAAAGTCATCTATTGCAATGAAAAGCACTCAAAATTTTTGTTTTATTGTTAACCTATGATTAAGACTACAACAAATTTTAAAACATTTTTTTTAAGGTTATAAAATAAAAAATTTATTACTAAAAATTTACATTATTTCGTTTAATTTTTAATTAATTACATTATAAATTATACTAAATTATGCGTAGGTACATTTATCGTATTTATTACTACTAATTTTCAATTTAAATAGGCGGGTGTAGCTTCTAAATTAAGATGGTCCTGTCGCAATATTCATTTTTCCCAGAAATATTCGTAATGTAATGCACGATAGTTGCTAGGATTCTTTGAGTTTTTATGCCATTGATGTTTTCTGCATTTATACCAAATGCAATAGTACTTTTTTGGCATTATTTTTGTTTATTTATTATTCTTTCTACTTCTATGTCATGAGCATATTTGTGAAGATGCATCGGGGATTACTCATACTTACCTATTACCTTTTTTTAACAAAAGAACATATTCATTTAAAGAGAACAACAACAACATTAATAACAATAACAGAAATAAATAAGTATTAAATAGCCATCCAGTGAGATGGAAAAATTTGTCCATAACAGCATGCGCAGGCATCGACCCTAACACCGAAGCGGAATTAAATTGTTGGATACACCAACTGATCCTCTGGATTAAAAAACTTTTAGCACGTTTATCGCCCGATATATCAATAACTAGACAACCGATTTTAGCGATCAATTCCTTTGCATTGTTACTCCAAGGGCGGCCAAGGGTTTCTATTACCTACGTGTTTTCTAAATTACCGCGGATCCATGCAGTTATATTTATTATATTATATCCATTTTAATGTTTGTTTAAAAAAGAAGTTTTTTATTTTAAAATTTACCTCTTCTACCCTCTCCATCCTCTCAAAAGTATAAAAGAATGTTGTAAACTTTCACATAGGATTGCTTGCGATGCAACACTAAATTAAGTACTCAAAGTAGGTATGTCTTTTGGTTTTCTTGCCCCGCAAAAATATTTTTGGTTTGAGCTGATCCTGACAAAATTTTGGATTTTACTTTAGTGCCTGTGTGATTGCTACCATAGTTGATTTTTTCCTATGTTATCGCACTTTCCTATAATAGCAAACTACAAGAAAATACTTATACTAAAATTATTTCTATGCCATAGACGAACTTTAATATCATCAGGTTTTTAAAAATAATACTAATACATTTTTTATTAAAGAATAAAACCTTTTTACAATTGAACATAAAATATAAAATACTATGGGAGATTACCATATGATATAGAATCTTCTTCAGCTTAGACCCCAAACAGACAGATTCTTTATCAGCATTTTCACATTTTAATTATTCAGTATGCGTTTGATAGAAATGAATAATACGTTTTATATTAAAAAATTCTATTACGGGCTTAATTTATTAAGCTATGACCATGAGATGAAATTTAGTGGTTTAAGCTATATTCATAAGCCTGTAGTCACTTTTCGTTTTTGGGAAAATAATTTTGAATTGAAATAATATAAAGATTTTCGCAACATAATCTTCATCCAAACAAGAATAAATTCTTGGTCGTGTAATTTTTCAGATCTTTAACTCTATTAAGTTATACACCTACTGCATAAACGTTTCTTGTGTGTAAAAACGTATAACCTAGATGTTTTAGTGACGGCAGAGTTACAGTAGTGGGATGCAAAAGAAGTTCGTAAAGTCAAGTAAATTTATTGCTTCTTAATTAATGCAGTTAATAAATCAGGCAAAATTTCATCTCTCACTAGTAGAGCCTGCTAACCAGTAATTTTGTTAGAACTGGGAACAATGTCTAATTGGACTCTTCATCTACAGGACATTTAAAATTTAAAAGGTTTTTTTTAGAAAATACTATCGCGCATTTTGTTGCCTCTAAAATAATAATTATGTACAAACTTTCTTTGGCTTTGCTTTTTTTAGAAATCTAGTGCGTGTAGTAATCAATCGTTGTATAGCAGTGCATGAAAACAAACTGTCTGTCGAGAAAAAACTACTAGTGGTTTTTTTAAATTAATCAAAAATATGGAGCGCAGTTGCTTAAATATACAGATACCTGCAAACTATTTACAAATGTCAAAATTATATTAGAAAGCGGAGTATCAATTAATAGGAAGAGGAATTTTGTTCACGTTGAGCAGGGTCAGTTTTTACCCAATGAGATACTGGAGAACAAGAGCTACCAAAAAAAGCGTAGGAAGGCATCAAAAGAGGTGGCCAGACGACATAAAGAGTGTAACTGCAGGTTGTTACTGGTTTCAGGCGGCTCAAAACTGAAAGAATGGAAAGAAATTTGAGAGGTTTACGTTCAAGAGTGGACGGGAATAGGCTGATGAAAAAGAAAATACTTTTATTTTGTCAAATCCTTTAAATGTTTAAAGGATGTTAGTAAACTACCAGTTAAGCCGAACATTTTTAATCAAATATTTTAGAAATTTAAAAATTAAAATAAATTGTTCCGCTTCACCGGGATACTCTATATATTATACAGATTCGTTTATTTATTATTTTAAAAATACAGTAATAACATGCAACAAGTCTATATTTGTGTTTTATAAATAAAATTTTGTTTAATTAAAATAAAAATAATTTTAAAATTAAGTTTGCACCAAGAACAACTTAATTAAGCAAACGTTCATGATAACCAACTTTAATAACTTCAAAAATAAAGAAGTCGTTTAAAAGACAGCTAGTTGGTAGATTATCGCTTTTAAATAAAATATATTTTTCTAGTTTTTCATAAGATTACTACAAAATTACGGAGTTTCTCCATAAATTTGAATGATTAACTAACTTCTTAGCAAAAAATATTAAACATATTATGGGGAACGAATTAATTTTTCAAAGTCGTGCGTTTTTAAAGTTCAAGGAGCTTTTTGATTATTTTGTTGTTAAAATTTCACTGCTAAACTTTTATGTATTTTTAACCAAATATAATTAACATTTTTCTATAGCGAAAGTTGAAAGGTCGAAGTTAATTTCATCGATGCGAATCATTGTGTACACAAAGTAACAATCATTAAAATCCAAACTTTAAGGTAACGTAAATTTCAATTTGTAAAATAAATAAAAGTCAAAATCTGTGTCAGAGACGTGACTTTCCAAAAACAATTTATTTTGTCTGCATCCTTTTCAGACTGCCAAATTTAAATATTACTGATTGAAAATTGTTCAACTTGATAAACTTTCTTAACCCGCAAATAATGTGAATTTCAAAATTATTTTGAAAATAAATTTTATAATGCACAAAAGAGGTGTACGGACAGTTGGTGTAGTGTATCTTAGATAATGCGGTCGTAATAATTACTGCTAAATTATTACCGCACCTACCGTGGTTTAAATTCCACGTTAAGCTGTACGTCTTTGTTTACATTTATTGATTAAGTAACGTCTACTGACGGACGGTTGATTCGTAAATTGCAATAAGAAGCTTGGAGTTATTGCGTTAAACTTTCTAATATTCATGTAGCTGATTGATAAGATAACGGTAGTAAGAGGAAATAAATTGTTTTAATTAGCATTGCATTAGTAAAATATTAGTTTTTGCTTTTCTTGCCAAGATATGAACACAATTGTTTATGTAAGCCGCCGTGTAGTTTTAAAACGTGCTAATGCCCTTAGCAATATTAAACATGCACGATTAAATCGGCAACATAAAATGAGAAAAATTTTATTGCACAATTTAAAGCTTCAATTACAGAAAATATGAAACCGTAAGTAATTTTATGGCTGGTAATAACGTATAGTCAAAATTTTAAATTATTTTTATGCAGATGTATCGACTTGGGTTATTTGGTTAAATGCGGGGGGTGAAATAATGTGGAAACCCATTAGGTTCTGTCGAAAGGCAATTGACGTGGTAGCAAATTAGTATAACCATAACTGGTGCACATTACAAAACCACTGATTCAATAAGCGGTTTAGGAGATAAAATGCCTTTATGTAAATCGAAATGAAACTATGAATATGCATGAAATGTAAAGATATAAAAAAAAAATTAAAAGAAAATAAGTAGGTAGACATAATATAATACACCTGCTTCCAGTAGGTAACTTATTAAATTTTAATAATGCCCATGTGCGGTAAGTGGTTGTTAATATTCCAAGTTAGCAATTCGCTAATTACTTAAATAATATTTACAATTAGTACCCATGATAATAAGAAAGCTAGGTGTAATATAAAATTATTAATAATAATTAGTATTTTGAACATGCAGTTACTTGTATATTTCGACAAGTTGTAGTGAAGTGAGTATTCATACGTCTATTACAAGTTTGAATAAGACCATAAATAATTAGTTAGTTATGTACCTTTATACTTTAGTTGTCTAAGCGAAAATATTTATTAATTCTAAATGCGGTATTAAGAGACGATTATCATGAAAAATTAATATCTGAGCTGACGTGCATCGTGCACGTGAAACTTTCTTTGTGAAATATTTTAAATGTTAAAGAGTGAAATTATAATACTCGATTTGGACATAAAATATTTTAATTTTACAAATATGGTAACAATTTATAAACGGCGGTAATAAAAAAATTGACAGTTTTTTGTGATTAGAATATTTTTAATTGCGGGAACCGGTTTTTAATAAAATAAGGCATTACGGAATTACTCAAACCGTCTTCCATTTCGAATTTTCTTTTTAAATTTTAATTAAAATAAAAGCCGTGGTCGATTGATTCCGGAAGATTGAGACGCCGGCGTATAATAGGCGGCTTATATCTTTTATTGTTATATTAATTTGATTACTTATAGAGTCGCTTTCAGCGCATATAATGCAATGCAAATGGAATATTGCAATATTTGATTAAAAACAATTTTTTTTTCAAAATTAATTCTCAATTTCAATTTTATTAACAGTAAGAGTTATATAACCTCAATGATAGATATGTACATCTATTTACGGCGTATTTACATTTTATGTGATATTTGATTGATGAGATTGAATCACGAAACTTATACAGCTCCTATTTTTATCATTTTCAATTCCGTATTATTTTGTTATAAGAAATCTAAATGCAACTATGACAAAACCGTTAAATTTTTTGTATCGATTGCCTACTCATCTTGAAACCTGATTTGAAGAATGTTCCAAAAATAAAGCTACGCTTAAAATATTTAAATAAGGATGTTGCGTTTAATGTTACAGGTTGTACCGAAATTTTTAAAATTTTGAATCTTAATCGAGTTTGTAGGTACTAGTGAAAACTTTAATGATTCAGAAGTGTAACACCACAATTGCAACAATAAATATTCATTAACAAGCAACTACAAGTCGAGTGAATAAGTTAACATTGTTCTATTTGGTGCAGGAAACAGCCGAATTCACATGGGTTATTCACACACTTGCTTGAATAATTTAAGCTGCTCTTATTTTAACAAGAAAATCATTTTTTGTATGGAAAGTTAATTATAAATAGAAAACAAAACAGTATCACCGATCTCGAAAAAGTAACGTTTGGAATATTCATTCAAAAAACTTCCTTTAATTTTACATATCTTGTAAATTACCAAGTTTTTGTTGTAAATTGCAACAAAAAGTGCCCAGTAGCAGTAAATTGTTTTACCAGCTAACAAATTCTTCGTCAGAACCGTTACATTGTTTTTGTTAAACTTATTTGTCTGTTTTGGTTTAGAGGAAAAATTGTTACACTTGACATGTCAAGGTGATACTTGTAATATATTTTATTATTCATGATATTATTTCCTTATTATTAATAATAAGTTGTAGCTTACAAAATAAATTGTTAACTACAGAGAAGAGTTGGTCGAAATAGTTGAAAGTAATTTTTTTTCTAATTTTTCAAAGCTATTGTCTTCAAAGTTGCACTCATGTTTCCGTGTAAATTATTATCGTACAACAGTGTTAAATTTTTTCAACCATAGTGTGGGACAATTTGTAAAGTATGTAGCGTTTAATTTTTATGTTGTTTTAATTATTTTTGTGTACATCAAAGAAATAAAGTTATTAGAAATGACACGACTCCATAAATTAAAATATAATTTAAATTTTTTTTCGCTTGCATAAAAATTCTAAAAAAAACTAAGACAATGAAGGCTCTTTGATAATAACGAGCGGTTAGCCATTGTATATATAATACAAAATATAAATTAAATTTTTTTTAAGTAAAATTCATTTACACCTCTACCAAGGTCAAAGTATGCCAATATTTTTGTATAAATTTTCCTGCGTTTTAAAGCGAAATATTTCGCTATATAAAAATAAAAAACACTTCGATGTATCACTAAAATGCTTAATACAGTGAATTCACAGGAGCCCTCTATCTGCAAAAGGGTTCAAAACATAATTTACTGATACAAAGGAAATTGATGGCAACTGATTATTAGATTGTTGAGACGTTTCGCTTATTGTATGCACTGAGAAAATCAATTTTAATGGAGAGGTCCATAATAGAGGAAAATCTGAAATTTAAAAATTGCTTTATAGGAAAAAGCCTACATTGTCATTTTCTAACAAACAAATTAACGTGTTTAAATTATGAACTAACCTAACGCAATGCGATCTTTTTTTATTCATAAATTTAAAACAGTATCTCGAAAAAGCAGTTTGCATTTGAAGAATTAGTCAAACGTGAATAGTCATAAAGCTTTTGAACAATTATTAAATATTTAACGCTTCTTGATATTGGAGTATTAACAGAGATATTATAACATATGAGTTTTCACCGTATCTACTTGGTTGATGCCGCTATGACGTGACAATTTTAGGCAATACTATGGTAAAATCAATGGAAATCATTCATTTTAAATTTAAAAAAATTAACGAGTTAACTGAACAATTAAAAACTAAACTGATCTAAATTCCAAGATTAACGAAAAATCATCTTATTAATTACAAAATAATTTAACGAGTGATCTTGGTTTCAGCTAATCTGTTCTATATTTTACTATATAGATTTCTATGATTATGCAGCCAATTATATTTAAGTACTAATTTAGAATTGTAAACTAAAAAATATAAGTATAATTTAAATTATTCTTTTAAACAGTTTAAACTATTTTAATTTATTAAATTTTCTTAAGTTGCGCTTCGGGAAGCAGCCCTGCAACAAATACGGTATGATCTATGTTCCACCAAACTGCCTCGCGAAACAGCCTCAGTTATCTATAAAGAGCTTTAAATAAGTTAATTATTATCTGTTTATAACATTATGGGTGAAGTGTTGATGTATGTACAAAGATTATTTGCTGTCACAAAATTTTGACACACTCTGATGTAGTGGAAATTTTAAATATTGCGAAAAAATTGAATTAATAAACACAAAAATGTAAATATTAATATTAAAATTAACTTTAGTTATCGAGGTGAACCGAAGGGTGTGCTACACAAATATTGGGTAGGCCAAGGCCTTTCCCGCCTACCCCTGGCGGCGCGTTATACCTCAACTTTGGTGAAATACTATTCTGGGCTTGACATTATCATCAAATATCAAAACTAGCAATGCCATATTATACAAATATTATTATTATAGTTATTGTAAGACAAAACGACAGTTTCGACTTTGAAAATACCAAGTACGTCAACAGAAATTTCTCAAAAGAAGTGCAGAATAAATATTTTTAATGCATTTTGTATTGAATCTAGCACACACAGATATGGTTCAAACTGTTGAAACTGTTTAATCGCGATTAATCATCCAGAATTCCTTAGTGCCTTGATTCTATATTGAGATAGCTTTGATCAATCGTTTGTACCTTTTACTCACGTATTCGATTTTTATGAGCATCCTGTATTTAGAATACAAAGAGTGCACGTTGAACTTTTTTCACTTTGAATGAAGTTATTATTTTGACATATTATGTTTTTTTTGCAAACATATTAAATATCAAAGTGTAAATTTTACACCGGGTATACGATTACTTTTACTGTTAGTTTGGAAGTAATTTACATCCAGTTCCAGTGAGTAACTTTCAACTTTTTGCTGCTCATATTGTATTGCCATTGAATTGTTCAATCCAAAACATTGTCTTGTGATTCGATTAAAATAAAAAGACTTGTCTAATTCAAACTTGAGAAAAACCGTCATCGCAAAAACTCAAGTTATTTTCAATCTAATTTTTAAATTATACAGAGTGCTCAAAATTCCATAACCACTTTCGAAATTAATAAAAACTAAGCTGTATTGTCTTCGAGGCTAGAAATTTGAATAAAATTTTATCAAAGCAATGTATAATTTGAATCTGTCAGAATACATAAATATTCACGGGCTTTGTGAACACAACGTCAAATGGCTGTTTTGTTATGATTTCCATAAGCAATTTATTTAATTCTATGGTACAGCATGTCTTCCAATTATTTTAGCAATCATTTTGACAGTTATATAAAGTTAAATTGTTGAACATAACAATAAAATGTAGGTATTAAATAAATATTATTTAAAGGTTGTCGTTATGATAATGGTACAAGATTTTGCCGTAGAGATAACAAAATAATCGGCTGCTTAAAGCAATAATTTTTATTGAAAATTAATTGCACATACATACGTTTGTATGAGCAAAATAATTACTCTTTCGAAACGGTTACAAACATAAAAAATTATATTTTAGTTTTTTTTCCAGCTGATACAAAACATACGTTACATATAAATGTAGGTACATAGGCAAATGAGTTATTTTATTGCTATAGAATGGCTGTAATGATGGCCAAATGGACATAACGAAATAATATGTTATTAAATTTTATGTTTGCCATTTATTGCGAAGAAATGGATATTATTATTATTTTTCATAAAAGTTTTCAAAAAACTGTTAATACAAGAATAAAATATACACGGCGATTGGTATAGTAAATAGTCTTGACAAGAAACATAAATATAGGAAATTGCGATAGTAAATTTACAACAAACATTTTATTACGACTTTTTCTAAAATTTTCATTTTTATTTAAAATCGAAAAGCATTAATTCAAATTTTTTTTTCTGGCGCTTAAGCTATAAAACTCTTGACTATTAATATAAGCAATTAATTTTAGAAACTTTTTAACCTGATAAAATGAATAATTTAGCATTTTTAATATATAACCATATTGAATTTTTTGAACAATTTAATTTATTGCTCTCATCGTTTACTTACACTTGACTTCGTTTTCCGAAATATTTTCTACTTAGATTAAATTTTGAAGTAATTGTTTGAGCTATGCATATTTAATTGATAAAACAATGTAGCCGGTAGCTAAAAATTAATTGGAGATTACTTACAAGTGTGTCACGTATTAATTTACTTTATGGTCGATTCAAAAAGCGATCGGAAAGCCTTTCTTAGTGCTACTCCTCGTAGGGGTCTGCCATAATCAAATTAAATAAATGAAACCTTTCTGAACCAATTATAGTTTTAATTAATTTAAAAAATTGTTATGTACACATCAAATTAAAAAAAGTATTATACGGTAAAATAAATACCACACAATTAGACATGGCGTACGAACATACCAATTTTGCGATCCAGATCAACAAAAAATTAATTTTACAACCTAAAATTTTTTACTATATCAATTTTGGCATCTTTTAAACGTTTGTAATGAATTCAAAGGCCGAGGCAGTAATTAAAATTTTACAATGAAGAATGAAATGTGGTAATGAACTTTAACGTAATCTTAATTTACGCATTATTTTACCAATTAATGAATACTTTGAACTTAATATTATTATATTAATATTAACATTTTATTAAGGTAGTCTACACAAAAGAAGGTCAAAAGCAACTTGAAAGAAACGTTTTGAAGTTGAATGCAAACAAAGAACTGTGGTTGCATCGTTTCCCAGGGCATTCTTCGGTATGTACCAGCACCACGTTGCTTCATAGGTCAGCATGCCGCCATGTATCTTTGGTCGCGTTTTTAGAGGTTTATAAACGGTAATATGAAGGTCGTCAACTATAGTAATTGTCATATTTATTTACCTAGTCATATTCTTCTTCTTCCTTTAGAACGAATGTTTCCCAACGAATCTCGTTATGTTTCCTTTTATAACTGTCTTATTTACTTAAGTCATAATTTAAGTATTAGCTAATCCAAAGAATGCATTTTAGTCATGTTTTATTCAAAACAATAAATTAATTTAAAATTCAATTACATAAATTATTTTGTACACACATACGTGTTGATGGAAGTCGCGATTAATGAAAGAAGAAAATGCAAAAATAACTAGGTATACAATAATGATTTGCATTATCTATTTCTATTCCTAGGCATGAGTGTTATTTAACCATCTGGAGCAGCTGAAATTTGAACATTACGTCTAGTTTTTCAAAATCAATTAATATATTTAATTTGCAATAAAAAGCTCACAGAAATAGAGCAATTTATTAATACTGTTGTCGTAGTGACGAGCTGTGTATTTAGCTTTGAAAAGGGGTACGGCAAGTTTTAAAAGCCTTTTATATTACATTATAATTTAGATATGAACTAATTGGTATCTGTGACTTAAAAAATACATAAGAAACGGAATCTGCACCGGTGCAATCTAAAAGCAAAAAATATATTATGTACTATGTACATAGTTAACATATCATAAAATTTTTTGTATTGGATTCTAATCGATATTACTGCTTAAAGGTTGCAAATGCGTGTATATAAATAAATAATTTTGTTATTTCTGAAAAAAGTACTATACATTTAATGTCAAAATGAAAGCAAAAAATACTGTAAATCATGATAATCTATCTGCATTTGATTTCTCAAATGATTGCATCGTCCATTTGATTAATATCTTCCATTAATTGCATATCTCAAACATGATAATTGCATACTAACTGATACAGCAACTTCACTATTGTAATTATTTACTTAATCCAGTTTCTAATGGTATGCAATATACTTAAAAAAAACAACATATAAATGGCACGGAAATAAGTACTACGGAAAATTATATTTTTATAGGTCATTTATATACCTACGTATAGCAATGATAAAATCATCTATAGCCCACATTTTCCAAGTATTAATGCGTTTAGTTCTAACAGTTGGACTATTTTTACCTTCAATATTTAATATACTGCAGAATCATGCTATTTGAAATGCTTTTTAATGTAATTATTTTAATTGAATCAAAAAAATTGGCAATGGATTAATTATTAATCGATTTGATTTTGATATAAGTACCAGTTTAATTGCGTATATTCAAAAGGGTTCAACAAAACGTGCTGCATCCAATGAATATTTTAAGTTGTATCATCATCATGGTTTCATCAGTTTTCTAAGAAGAAACAGTAAAATAATAAGCCAATGAACGCTGGCTACGTTAATCTGCATTTATAACCTCGAAATTGAAATTCACTTGAGTTTTACTGGCAAATTGAACTTTACTTGTTCAATTACGTTAATTTGCGTTGCTAATATTAAGGTTGTGAATGCAGCAAATCTGCAAGTGGCGATTAGCACCGGTGGTAAAATGCGCGAAATTGCCATGCTCAACTCTTGGTAAAATGTAGAAAACTTAAAAACTAATGCTGCAAATTACTACACACAATTCGTCAAACCGATGTCGGTAGCTGTGGGGTCTAAATGTTGAAAATTTTTTTTCTCCAACATTGCTATTTGGTATATGGCAGAGAAAGAGAACGCACTCAGCAGTGCATAATGCATTAGAAGTATAATATTATTATAACCTTATATATGTAGCTGATAACTGAAGGAAATGAAACTGAAAAAAAAACAAAAACTGGTTTTACATAAAAAAATGTGTTAATTCTAAATTTTTAATATTAGGAGATGATGTTGCTTCTCGTTGAAAAATTCACGTAGCACGAAAAATGATACCGTGCAAAATTTATTTCTGATAAGATTAATTCAGTGGAGCGATGCTCTCCGAATTAGCACACACGTGTTAGTTGTTGTTGGTTCATGCAACCAACACAACCTACGTTAACATTTACGTTATACAGGAATATTTTACACGCACCTAAAACTCGGAAATCACGTTTTTGATAATTAATCATCTCGAGTGGAATGATTAATTTCAATATTTTGATTTTTTAATTGAACGTTCTTAAAAAACAAATTACGATTGATATTTTCACATAATAATTTATGAGCACTTTGAAAATCCTATTGGTGGAACCTTGGGTCATGCAAATATATTATTTATATTTCGTTTTCATATTTGATGATTGAGAGTTTGACCACCTCCCAACTGGTTTCTTGATTGAATTATCTGGTGCATTTATCATTAACAAAAACAAATCAAAGCTTTTTACTTTTAACCGGAATGTGTCAGCTAAAAGAGTAGCAAGTGGGTGCATAGACATTAAAGCAGTTGCGTTGTTAATATTCAAGGTGCAGGAAGCGATGCGTTGGATGGACATACAAGTACAGTTATTTAGATCAAGACGACCTTGGACACGCCACGTATAATATCAGTTCAACTGCTCCCTTTATGAGCTTCGCAGTTAAATACAAAAGCTTTTTTTTAAGCACCAAGTACAATTGTAACCATACTACTGCCTATTTAATAAGGAATATGAAACACCGTTAAATGCAGTGCATACATATTACATCTGCAATTAATTAAATATCACATCCATGCTGTGAATAATCCATCCAGTGTTGCACTTGATCTTCCGTGATGTGGTATAGCAGCAAACTCACGCAATCGTTATGAACGATATTTTCATTCGTTTATCCATAAAATGGAATTGAAATTTAATAAAGGATGTGTAATTGATATCGTAATTATCATCATTAATTAAATGAATAGGTACATATTATGCACTATATCGCTTAACTTTGCATTGAAATCACTCACGCATATCATACGCAAAATTGTGTACTTAGACAACATTAATATGTGTTATGCTGAATATTAAATAATACCGTTTCGTTATTGCATTACTTAATAAATAATTAAGTATAGAGCGCCGTCGTAGACAATTTTATATTACTATATACGAGTATATTTAGAAAAATAATAACTGAAATCTTAAAACAAATTAATTTTTAACAGTAAATTTAAATTTATATACATATATTCCACATATGCTTTAAAACAAACTGAAAATAAAGCAAACGAAAATCAGAATCAAAAGTAGAAGCGGGGTCAAATTATATAAAATTTAAAAAACGAAAACATAGTAGCAATTTTTATTACTTGCGAAAGCACCCCAACCTTTTTTCATTTATAATGATCCATTACATATCTGAAATCATTCAATTGAGTGCTAGCATAAAGTATGTATAGTATGCAAAGAAGTACCTAATGACGGTCATAAAAATCAATTTTACTTATAATTATGATTATTCTAATTTTTTAAATTGTCAAAGCAATAAATTACCAACTCCAAAACCTAATTTGATTGCCGTCGATTAATATCGAATACAAGTATTACCTGTTTACTGATTCCGGAATTTTGTTTCTAATTTAATCTCAGGAAATAATTTTTCTGTATATAATTTAGTTAAAGAACATTTAGAATACCCTGCGTATGTTTTATTGCTAAGGAAAATCACGGATGTTTATGGTTATTGTCTGTGATAAAATTCGATAATTTCTTACCTTGACAGTTCACCAACGTGGTTAACTTCACTCCTGCTTCATTTAATTATGCAAATTGGTGTTTTGAAATTATTATTTTATTTTAAAAAAATCGTGTTTGTGAACGTATGACATGCAATTACGTGCAAAAACTTTGACAAACATTTAACAAATTTACATATAATAAATATGTTTTTAATTTTACGTATGAAACCTTGCATTTGCTGGTAAATCCCGCTCGGCTTTCCTAACATTTCAACTCAATAATTCCATTACTAATTTGATGCCCAAAAATGATTATTTCAATATGCTAATACCAACCCCTTTTATGGGTTGTGTAACTAATAGGACTAAAATTTGGATAATAATTAGTTTATCCCTTGGTTTTCCTTGGAAATTGCGGTCATTTAAACTTTTGTAACCACGTTTTGCTTAACCTTAATTGAACAATATTTAATAATATTGTGGCGGTTGTCATCTTTGTGACCTTGTGCTTTTTTTATATTAGTTTTAACAGCGAAGAATTGACTTTCGTGAACAGGAATCGAGGACTGTCAAAATTTGTTTTTTACCTAAATTCTTTACTATTTTTATTAATTTTCGCTTACTGCCTCTCAGCTCCCTTATCTAACATGTCAAAATAACATAATTTTACAATCATTTATCAACTAAATTTTATATCTTTTTCTCTGAGTAAAATTTTTACTGACAACACTAAAGTTGTTTATTCGAACCCTAAGAATAGATTTAAACATTTAATCTTTCAGAGATGTCAACATTTTGTGAGGTAGACGCGGTCGAAATATATCTGGTCTGGAAACCCACTGTAGAATTTCTGCATATAAACTTAATATATTTAAGTTAATTAAAAAATTTAAAAAAAACGAGTTACATCGAAATTTTTAATAATGTAATTGATTTTTTTGTTAATGTTTGTCTTGTCTAACCAATTTAGCAAAAAGTAGACCAGACCAGTTCTTTTTACTGCAGTTGGAATCAATTATTCCTTAATCACTTTGCGGATTCAATAAATCTAAAATTCCATTTTAAAATAATAATAATAATTGCCATAAATAATTTTTAATTTAATAATAACTGATTTAGTGAGAGTGGAAAATTTATAATCTATTAACTTGCACTTTTTTAATTGTAATTTTATTTATAAGATAATTATGGTAATAACGATTTCAATTAATTACCGTTGCAATATTCTATTTGCCCCACGCAGATATTGAAATATGCATTACGCTATAGATTTTCAGATAATATTCTAATCAGTTCTCTTTCATTCTTTTAATACAACAATAATGTAAAAATTCCCACCAAGCTTTTTGCTAAATTAAAGTGAAATTAATTAGATATTTCAATCTTGCTAATTTATTATCGATGGAAAAGTTTTGAAATTGCACTTAGGGAATTTGCATTCTTTTGAAGAAAATTTTGATTAAAAAAATATTTCTTTCGAAATCTTGAAATTTTTATTCTGCTACTTTAAATAAACATAACTTCACAACTTCTCGATACAAAATATTAATCTAGCCTAGAAAAAAAATATTGATGTATCATTTACTTGTGTTAATAAATTACTATACAAATAAATTAGCAAAAATTCTAAAAATTTAAAGTTTGCAAGACAATCAAACTGAAAAAACTTTTAAAATATTTGAACATTTGTTCACGTAATTTAATTCATAACTTGGAAGTAGCTGATTTCAAACAACAAGGTGTACTGATCAAATTTGTAGATAATTTAACCCTTTTTAAAAAAGTACCAATGGGTTAACACTAAAAAATTAATGGTTTTAGTGCTACGGTCATTTAAAGCTAGAAATGAATACAATTTCCTTAAAGGGGAATCCCAAGATTAATTTTAAAATTGAGTTAAAACTCAATAAAGAACATAAATCTTGTTTTTCTACCCAATTAAATTGTGGTTAAGTTGATTTTAAAATAGTATATGTATAGGAATGGTATGTTTTATTTTTCTTCAAGTTATACCTCTGACATACTTCAGAAGGGAATCCCTAAAAAATATTAAAAGCTAATTTTGATGCATTTTCAACGAAAGTTTTATGATTGACCAACTAAGTTTTTAAAACGTGTAAAAAATGCTAAGTCATTTTAGAAAACTATGCTTTCTAAACAACCGTATTGAGATCAAAATGAAGTAGATGTATTAGTAGGTAATGCAGGTTTGAAAAAGTAATGCATTTTAATGACAATTGCATGGTTATTGTCAATAATATAGTTCAAAGTAATTAAGTTTTAAAACAAAATAAGCTTAATTTCGTTTTCTTATCGCACAGAAGCGTATTACAGGTAGGAACCGTTGTTGTAAAAGTTTAAAATGAAACCAAAAACTTGTTTTCCTATATTTGGCATTCATTATTTTGACGTAAATGGTCAGTTTTCTTCGTGAATGATATATTGTATGTATACACAACTACTGAAAACAATGTTCCAATGGTTGAAACATTGACAGTTAATTATATTTTTTAAGGTAATTAATATAGCTTACTGCCACAATTATTTAATTAAACAATATGTCAAATTTGGATATGCAAAAATATTATATGCTCGCTTTAACTGATGTGTATACACGCATTTAACATTTAAATAAAAGATAATATCTGAAAACCAACGAACCATTTGAACATTTAAACCTAATTTTTTAAGCTCGATATGTCACAAGCTATTATATTTGTTCTTGTGTTAAAAATAGCGCTCGTGATTTTGTTTAGACTATCAACATTATTTATTTCTAGAAATGTAGGTGTTTCGTTCTCTTTAGCAATCGTCGCGTGGATTTAATCAAAAACCAAATATGTTATTTTCGCAATCATCGCGTTCTTCACTAAGATATATTAAAATTTTGTGCTTAATATGAACTTTAATTTTTGATTCTGGCGTGTATGTATTACCACCTATTACTATGCATTATGTACACCCACAATCGTAAACAGAAATAACTGTATCGACTTTATTACACTTTTTCATTGCGATCAAAATAGTTGAAATTGTGGCCCATCTTTAATTTTTATTAATTATAGCGCAATTTTAATATAGAACGTGATACGGCAACCTTTGTGTTAGATTAAAATTGCTATATCGATGTCGGTGATGTTTAATCTGTTTCATACAAATTGCAGGTTTGAAAACGTATTTCTGGTGTATATTTATTTAGTAGTTCTATCTTTTTATGAATTTTAGTTTAATCTGTAAGTTTCCTACTATTATAATTCTATATAAGGAGACTTTAACGATCGGTTTGAAGCGAAACCGCTACAGAATAATTGTATCAGAAGCATCCACTAATATTGATTTTTTTTATAGGAAAGTACGACCGACCGTCAAGCACAAACGGAGATTTTTATTCAAAAAAAATCGAACCAAGTTGCAGGTTAGTTTATTAATTTAATTTTATTTTTTTTTTATAAGACTTAATTGTGTTTATAACTTTCTAAAATAACCTAAATTTTTCTTAGTTATTTTTAATGTTTTATAATAATTAATTTATTTTTATTTCAATTTGTCATTTTTTGCATTTATTTTAATTAATCATTTGTTATTAATGAAATGTTTGTACTTATTATTTTATAATTATATGTCAAAAAAAAGATTATTAATTGGTTGGAACCAAAATTTAAAGTTTAAACACCTACGAGTACATACCTTTTATGAGTTATGCGTGTGATTTATTATTACTTTTTTAAATCAAGTACCTACATAATTGATATTTAATTTTAGCTATGCGATCTATTTTAATGTTTTACTTCCTCAAGAAATGAATTCAATATTATCAATAATATTAAAAAAAAACGCTAAAAAACTCACGAGGTCAATATTTAAAACTCGGAAGATTTTAATTTTAATCAATCAAAATTATTAGATTTACTTTTACTCTTATTTTTACAGTTATTTTTATGCATTTTTTTTTTCGATTCTTTTTTGTATTGAAACAACGAGCATATAAAACTTTAAATTGTCAATAATATCTCTCTTTTCGGATCTGGAAACTTACTGAAAACAGCATCTTCAAAAATTTATTAGCTGTCAAGAAATTAAAAGTAGAACTCACCTAAAATTATAAATATTAATTTAAAACGAATTAAAAAAAAGCTGCAGTAATGGGTTTTTGTTAATATTTTAAAATTTTACTTTAGTATTAATTTCGCAGGTTAAATATCTACTCTTATAATTTAAATATTATGAATATTTTTAAAATAATCTTTTTAATGTAATAGAAGTTAAAGTAGAATAGAAGCTATTTTCAACTTTTATGTGGTCTGAAACTTACAATAGTAAATAATAAAATTATTTTATTAAAATATTAACATCTACTACATATATTGATATTTACTTTGAATATAAAAATATTAATAAGCCATCATTTTAATTATTATTATTGCAAACAGAGTATGGTATTTGTAGTATGTATTTAGAACAATTATACAAAAAATAATAAAATAATTATACATTTATCAGAAGTACCATTATTTCTTGTTCTATATTTCCAAAATCTCGCAAATTTAATATAGTACAAGTATTGTGGAATCTGTTCAAACAATGTCGTTTTAAACAACCTAGCAAGTTCAAATATGCAACTGAAATATGCAATTGAAACTTGGAAGTAACTAATCAGGTTATACCGTGTTATATGAAATAGCATTCTAAGAAGATTGTATTATGGGAATACATATAAAGTTCTTGTCAATCGAATTTGAAAAAATTGCAATGCATATTAACGAAAAAAGTGAATTCGTCATTTACATCAAATCCTTTAAGTACGATAAAAATATTTGTGCTACAGCAGAATTAGTTAACTAAATTTAAGTTATATTATACACAAAACGGTGGGGTGTCACAATTTTAGATCGTGTAACGTAGAAACCGTTTTATAGGAGGGTTGACTTCATTACGATTGTGAATGTGTTAAAAAGATAAAATTGTACATCTAAATTAATAAAGAAAATTATGCTTTGTAACAAGTAGGTTCTGTAGGCAGAACTGTTATATAAAATATCGAAAATCACCTCAAATAGTGATAGACAAGAAAATTAAACACAAAATAAACTTAATTAAATAAATTGCATACGTATTTGAATATAAAATAACTATTTTATAGTTATAATTAAATAAAAACTATTTGTTGTGTTGTTTGTTATTATGAACTTAATTACCAAAGTTGTGCGGTTAATTAAATCTTATTAATCTAATATTGCTATATTAATCAATAACAATTTATTAAATTTTAAATTGAAGCAGTATTAATATTAATGTTAATAAAATGAAGCACATAATAATATTTAAAATTAAAAGAATTTAAAAATCAAACATTTCGTTATTTTTAGTTTCAGTTCCATGCCTATTTGAACTCATTTTTCATTTTCATATCATAGTTTAGCCGTTACAAAGCATACAAATTAATTTTGTTTATTGATTAAAATGCAAAATTTTACTTTTATCTAAAAAATTAAGAAAAATTTAAATTTATTATAGGAGTATTTTTCTGTCTAATTATTAACCCTATACTATGCTTCGAAGCTTTCTCTAGAGCAAAAGGCTTCCTTCCAGTAATGGTTTGCTTTACGCTACATAATAATTACTATTAGTTATAGCAGGTTATATTATAATTTTTTATGTTTTTTTTTGTATAGTTTACTAGATAACCAATAAGTAGACCTATCGAAGCTAGATTGACTAAACAAGGATCCCAAAGGTCCTGGCTCTCAAATAAATTATTATGGGTTTTAAGCAAAAGCACTCATTTATTGTTAAGCAAGAATACGTAATTATTTTTTTAGGATCTCAAATTACGAAATCCCGAATTCTCGGACCATACGGCCGCCATAACCTTCTAGTAAGTGATTGAGGTGGTTGTTCCGTCTTCTGAATGATGTCTTACAAAAAATTTAGAGGTTTGCTTATTGTTAAGAGAAGTTAAAATTTTATTGAGAAAATAACTCACGGTTATACCGGCTGTGTTGTTTTTGAATAATCGACAAAAATTCGTCCTAACCCACTTTATATTATGAGTGCTATTGCTACTTATCGTAAACACAACCGTAAATCTACATATTCTTGTATTGGTGTAAATTTCCTCAATTTCGTACTTTATGTCTTGACAAGAAGCTATTCGCTTGAACAAGAATCAGAAGTTATAATCCTCATAAATCGGAATGGCCTCGAATGCTTGTTAATTCTTATTCCAATTCCAAATATATTGCAAAACAAAACATTTGCATTATCCGCTGTGATTCATTCTGATCGTAGGATGTCATCTTACTTGCTATAATTTCTCTCAGTGAAAATAACAACATAACCGTTAAGTTGTTGCCCGAAGCTAAATTTCTTCATCGGACAATTTTAAATTTAACGCAGTTTGTAAAACACATTTGTAATGGTCCGTCAAGCGCAACTGAATATATAATTTTTTCGTTAAATTAAATTTGTTTCTGACGTGAATAAAAAATCTTATTAAATTTGAAGCAACATCATCTTCTCGGAGTATTTATAATTCATAAACCAAATTAACTAAACTTAATTAATACCACGGGCATGGCAATTAATTTGACAAACAAAATAAGAATGAACGCTCTGGGTTGGAATAATAAAGAAAGGAACATTTTATTTATATTGTTGTACGGCAAATTAAAAATTTGTTATGGTGACATGAATTATGATCATTACAATGCGTATTCTTCCTTTAAAGATTATTAAGTGCTGAAAGGTTTTCATAAATTTATTCACTTTTCTTCTCTATACTCCGCTAGTACAACTCTTGTGGGAGCATCATCTTGATTATTCAATTTTAAGTTCATGGTGGCGGTTATGACATAACTCGCAATGCAATAGAGTAACATATAAGTGACAAAATGTCATTCGCGTGAAAAAAGAAATCAAAACAATAGAAGTTCAAATTTTTTAGTCATGCATACATAATTTGTGTAGGCTGGGCAAAAACACTTCCAAATAGTCACACCGAAATTGGTTTTTCAAAAAATTGAGAGTATATTTTATTGAATAAAACTTGAGTTTATTGTGTAGTCAATTTCATGCACCTTGCAAAAAAATTGTGGCACCTTGCAGGTTAAAATAAAGAGTTAATGAAATTCATGCATCCAAATGAGTATTTACACATGTCTTTGCACGCCTATTCTTCTGGGCACGGCTTCAGTAATAGGAACACTCCCTGCTTTATTATAAGTCGGTACAAATGTAGCTGCAGGATGCACTTGCTTCATATTTTGCTAAATTTTATTCATTTTGCAAAGCAGTAATTTTCACTTCCTCACATGATACTCATTATATGTCACTAATGTCAACTGCAAAAATATTGATACCATAAAAGCATTCCCATTACGACAATAAAGTGGTTGTAAAAGATAATTTTGATACCGTTATGATGTCGTCGTGTTTATTAATCACCACTTAATTCAAAGAGCAATAATTAAATAATATCGATTTGAAAATATATAGGTAAACTACATTATATTCTTATCTTGATTTCGTTTAATAGAATTTTCAAACAGGAAAATCACGATGAATTATTATCATTGACCTTGACGTTTCGTGAATTGGCTCAATTCATTATGTAAATATAGAACGAATGTTTAAATTCACCGCGTGTCTATGTTCACCGGAAAGTCTAGGTAAGAAATTTATTTTTATTGTCGGAAACTGAATTTCCGCTCTGTAACTCAACCGGCGACCACATCAAGCCACTGCTGTGGTTTGTAAAGAAGTTAATTTATATACCTAGACGTGCATTTCGAAATTAATGAAAATTTGTAACCAATCGAAAAAAGTTAACTTCTGTAGCTATAAGCATAAATAATCACACTTTCAATTGCAAATTACACGGTTAGAAGATGAGAACATAATAAAATATACGATATCAAATAAAATTTCTCCATATAAATTTGCAAAAACTTGGCTGTGGAATTTCAACAATTAAACCGCGCTCCGCAATTAAATCAAAACTTGTTTATGGTAAAATTGAATTTTCTATTTTTTATATAAAATAGCACTCAAATTGTTTAGTAATAATAACTCAAGTAACGTAAAGTAATTAATCAAGCTTTTGCAAAAACCTTACCACCTGTGTGGTACCAATTTCGAAATATTACACTACTTTGCCCCAGAGAGGCACTTTCTCGACATTATTCAATTATGTTACATTATCTCGATAAATACCTAAACGATCGAAAATTAATTTCCTTACTTTAAAATTTAAATTATCATTTTTAACTGTCAACGAAGCAACAAATTAAATGAACTTAATGATATCATTTAATTTAATTAATTGATTTATTTGGTAGCTTTTCATCTCCAAGCACCTCAATAGAATTTAACTCCTTTTTTACTGCAAAACTATACGTACGGCTAATTATTTAACAAATTATACCGGTAGTTACAAGTTACTGATATTAAAAAATTAATTGACTACAAACAAATTAGAATTAACCAATAATTCAAATGCCTAGTTCGATAGGCAAGTAATTTTTCATACACCTAGGTAGGTACGAAATAATTTCAATTAAAGTGGCAACTTTTACTATTTTTTTAATAGATTGTACTTTTAGATTAAATTTAATTATCGTGCAGGTCATAATTCAATTTTTTTTGCTGCTTGTCAAAATTGCGCCAACAGTTAATACGAAAAATTCCCCTATATATCGTGATATGCGTATGGGACGTTTTGACGGGAGCTAATCATAATGCAGGGACGTGTGGACGCGAGAACTTATTACGATACTTCCAATACGCAATCTCCCATTACGAAAGAGACCGACTTTTCTTCTTTATATTTTCTTAGTGCAATTAAAACAATGTAGAAACGATTCGAAAAAAATTACATGCTGATATGTAAACTAGTTTTTTTCTGAATTTTTTTTTCAAGAATAGCAATTACTAAATGGAATAGCAACATGAAAACTTTGAAACCTTTTCAGTAAATAGGTGCTAAAGTCCCTTTCCTGGTGGGTGGTCACATAATGTTATGCTGATTAAAATACATTCTATTTTTTCTAACATTTTGTCGATATAATATACCTACATTCTATTCCAACAGTATATTCTTCGTTTCATAATTTAATTTATTTATAATAATAAATACATTGTAATAAAATATATTTATGCTTTGTAAAATATATTTTTTGTATGCTTAATGTGTGAATAAATTTTCCATTATTCTATTATATTGGTACATAATATGCATACACGCGTACCGTCATTTCTGTATTTGCATCCTACATTAAATAGATTTTGAACCAGAAGAAAAGATTTTTGTTATAACTACATATTTATGGCATTTGCAATAACAGCACCTGTAATCTTTTTACTGAAAATCATGATATGCTAACCGCTCGACCTTCGCTCATCTTCATTTTCCATTCATCGGGGGCCAGACCTATTTACAGACTCATAAATTCTTCACCCACTCGGGAATGTTTACCGTACTACCAAACGCAAAGGTGATATAACCCGGGCCAATGCCCCGTCCGTTCAGGACTAACACAAGTTGATCCATGACATTTAACTATCATTTACATGCATTCCATCAATATTTACTACCCAATTATAAACTGTTCTTTAGCAGAATATTGCATTTGGTGAAGAGGTTTCAAACATGCCTGTAAAACACATACCTAGCGCATTAGAAAATAATTGTACTCATAAATATAAATTTATTAATCATTTATTGCTTAACGTAAGTGAGGGATTAAATTGAAAGGAAACGATCGAAATCATTTTTAGTGTATGAGAGCAATAACTTTTTTTGATAGGAAGATATAATTCGTGAAGGTGGAAAAGGGTAAAACAGCATACCCGTTGTCCTAATATTTCATAATTCGGCAGTTCTAGTGGAAGATGATAGTTACAGATGCAAAAGTTTAGAAAAAATAATTGTACAGTTGCAATGTTCCCAAATATCTCATCAGGTATCGAAGCAAACAAAACAAGAACTTCCAAATCGACGACGAAATGGAAGAGGTATTTTAATATTTTTTCTACTGAGTTGATCTTTATTAACAAATAAAGAATTAGGAGATGGATAAGAAAATATCTTAAAAACATTCAGCTTGAAAATTAATTTTTACGAGTTGCCCATTACCGGACACGAGATATCATCTAACCGTGCAGGTAGTTGGCCTAGTGCAAAAGGAGTTGATCAATAGATCTCGCGCTCATAAATTCAAATCTCCCTCGCTCTGTGCCGTGGTTGGTCTTACACGTTAAACTAAACTGCTGACTTATAATTCGGTCTTTGTACGTTTATCATGTTTAAAAGATTTTGCCAAAGTTTGTACCATGCCAAACTTACATTTGCGGTGTCGTCGTCGCTATAAAGAGAATAAAGTTATCGTTGACTCGTTTAAAATTGTTGTGAAATCTTGATTACCAGTATTTGTGATGTGATTACTTGTATTTATAATTTTAATTTAAAGATGTAAAAAAGATCCAGTAATCAAGAACAAGCCGTATATGGGAAAATCTATTTTTTCGCCACGATAATTTGTCATTTACTGGTATAGTTATGTTATAGTTACATGACATTTTCATCACCTTGACTATTGGCTAAGTGTTTCTTTCGAGCAATAAAGGTTACTCCAGTACGGAAAACATACTTTTCCTGGCTCAAATTGATATTGAGATATTTGACTCATACAAAAAAAAGATTAATTTCTTATTTTAATTACGTAGTGTAGAAGAATGAATTCAATAGTTGGATTTATATATGTGTCTTCAGTAACGCAGTGTAGGATTAATTAAAACAAACTCTAGTTATGATTACCAACGGTTACCTAGTTAATACATAGGCACTAGATTATCAAGGGTGAGGCCTAAAGGCCGTACTTAGGAGAAAAGTTAGTTTAGGAAGATAAACACCTTTAGATTTTTATATATGTATCGTCATGGTTTATTTTTGCTATATAAGAGGACTTATAGAAACAAACTTGTAAATATTGTTAATGTAAAAATATTGCTTTTTATATTACAATTTTCAGTTATAAATTTACTCGCTTCACTTTAATATCAGATATTGGGAAGACTTTGTTTTGTTGTTAGTGACACAGAAAGTAAATTTTTTAAATTAATTAAGTAAAAGTAATTGACAGATGATTGAGAAAATTAAATAAGAAAATAAATAATAAAACTTTAAAAGAAAGTTCATTTAAAACAAACAGAAAAAAAAAGCTAAAACGAATGACAACATTGAAAACGAGTGCACAGCTGTTGATTGGATTACCGTAAATTAAATTTTACAAAATATTTCCTAATTGTTATTATATAATAAAAATCACATCAAATTGAACAAATTATGTTAATTTGCTCTGTAAGTTTTAAGATTTGATTTTTTAAATTTAACAGCACTTATTGAATTTGAAAAATTAAATACTGCAGTATTTATTTATATTATTTTAGCCTAAATTTATTTATACGTCTGTTGTAACATACAATGATAATCGGTCGTATAACCTTAGAAATATAGTTAATCTAGATGATCAAGATTGTCAGGAAATATATTATTCTCAGCACTGCTTAGACAAATAATATATTATTATATAGAATACTTAAGATACATAGTTAAATAAAAAAATATATAATAATTTTTATTATTGAATATAATAAATTAATTCTTGCCTAAATTTATCTACATCTGTTTGAATTCAAATTCAAAAGTATTCTTTTCAGTACGGTCTTCAGACTGTACAACCTTGGTAACTGATGCACTAATAATATAATAAGACAAAAAACAAAATGAAACAACAACCCATAATTTAAAAAATCTACTATTTAATTTTAATATTATCTACTGATAACATAAAATTAAACAAAAACGAAAAATTATATGCTGTATCTACTATATGTGTATGCATATTATGCAGATACGAAGTGCATTAATTAACTTTTTTAATTTTAAAGAACTGTATTGGGCGCATGGTTAATTTCTAAGCTTACTGAATAAAAATTTTACATGTACTTAGTTTTCCTATTATTTATTTAAAAATTAGTATTATTTGTAAGTTATTATTAACTGAAATAAAATAGCTTTAAATAAAAATTGTAAATTTTTACAAGCTGGAATTAAAAATTATACAATTTTTCTAAATTAAAATTGTTTGAAAATAAACCATGTGTTTAAAAACTCGAACATTATAATTTTATATTTCAACTTAATTGTTATATTATTTAAATATAATATATCAAACCGATGAGCTTATTTTTTCTGTCAATTATTTTAAGTTTAATGAATTCTTTAATAGTAACTTAAAGAAGCTTTTGAAATTATTATTTAAAACTATGTGTTTATTAGTAATAATTTTCAATTTTTATTGTAATATTTTGGATTGTTATTTGGAGTCGCTGTGAAGTTTTATTGATATAGTGAATAGTTTATAATTATCTGAGAAGTCGGTGTTTATCATGAAGCTGGTGCTTATGTACCAAGTTTTACAATCATCACGTCAGCTTTTTAAACGGTATATAGACACTGGCACGCTTTTTCCATTTATTTTGATTTTAAAATTTTTTTACTTTTATTTCATATTTGTCAAGGTATTCCATAGATGCTTCTACGTCACTTTCTAACATGATTATTAATGGAAGGGAGGCTAGGTCAATAATTGTAAAATACGCTTAAGTAATCCGGATCAGGGATTGATTAATATAATAAATATAAGCCAGGGACTCAATCAGAACTACGTTGCATCAGAAATTATGAGAGAAGTATTCTGATAGATATACTTCTATCATTTTTTACTATATTTTATTTTCATCGTATTGTGTACTAGCAGACTGCTCTAATTGATCTGTTAAAGTGACAAAGACAGTGCAAAAACAACATTAGTTAATTTAGTAATTATTTATTTATTTCTTAGACTTCCAAACGTGTAAAGAATAATGGGTGTACAGGCTGCGTGAGAGAACGTCATTATTCTCCGTTAATGTGTAATATACTATTTTTTATATATTGTAGCTCAAGAAGATTTTATTGGCTATGACATTATATATGTGTATAATGTGATAAGATAAAGTGTGCACCAGACTGTGTAATATTTTATATTCTAGGCCAATAAGCACTGTTTTTATATATATTTTTATTAAATACATAAAATTTATATTATTCTGCTCATTATTATTTTCATGTCTCATTCGGAATCGCTCAAAGTAATATCAAAAACGATCCGACTCGGTCTACCGGTCTTATTAAATTTCTAAATAAAATTTCTCTTTCTTTTGATGTTACTATTAAAAATGTGATCAATCAATATCACGATACGAGTGAAAAAAGTGAATATTTCAAAATTCAAAATCTCCTCCAAAAGTATTTGCAAATTTTTTCGTCAGATTCCCATAACGATAAGTTTAATTCAACAGTTTTTCTTATTACAAAATATTATCATGTAGCAAAAAGTTTGTATAATATTGAAAGTTAATAAATAATGATAGTGATGGATGTATAAGTAATTTTCTTATTATTTTTAAATTGTAACTATGAACCTACATACATCATTGAAAATCTGATAAACATTTACTTTTTAGATGTTGGGATATTGTAGCAGTGACTGATGTTCATGTCGTTCCAAATCATGATTTGCATCTTGTTCTGTCATGCATATCGGTGAAAAAAGTTGATTTGCTTTTAGTTTCATCTCGTTTGATTTAAAATTTTAATATTCTTTTCCAAAAAGTTAATTATACAACATCCATACGTTTAATTACTCGTTTTTAAATTTTTTCGAGAATATAGGTCAAATAGAAATCGATTTTAAGTGACCTTTTAGGAACATTAGATAACCTAAAAATCAATTACAGAAAAAAAATAAATTAATTTTTTGTAAATTAAATGGCAACTTGAAATTAATCAATGTTTTTGTGCAGGTGTTATTTAGTAGTGTTTACAAAATATTTTATCTTTAAATACAAATACGGTTACTATGTATGTATAGGTAATTATTTATCAACTTCAATTTTCTCAATTTAAACTTAATATTAGCAATTAAATTAATTGAATAAAACCTACATGAGATATTTCAACAACTACATAAATGTTTTGAATTCCTGCAGTTTATAACCGGTGATGTATCCATTTTTTAAATTGATTTTCTCAATTTTCTATTTATAAGCATAATTATCACAAATATGCTGAAATTTTTAATAATATTTTGATTAACAATTAAAAATATATAAAAAAGTGATAAAATGTTTGGTTAGGATTTTTTTAAATTTGCTTAAACTGTCATTATTTACTCAACTCGAAAGTAAATAAAACGTTATCGTTTGTAAAGTTATAAAAACTTATTAACATAATAATACAATCAAAGCAAATACTTAAAAAGTAGTTAATCTTGTTTGTACAATAAGATGCATGACCAGCTGCATAATTATTATTATAGAAGTATGTAGAAGCCATGTCATTCTTAACAGAAATAAATTATTATATCTAAACACTTTCTGAAAATGGAAACTGTTTGTACCAATCAGTCCGCGGCTTAACTGCCAGCCTACGCTATCGGCTTAACTAAGTTTTTATTAATCAATTAATTCAAATTTTAGTTAAACAGTTACAAAAATTATAATTAGCCCACGTTCCAGCTTCTGGTTTTTTAGACACGTAATTTACATGCATTAACATAAAACGTCCTACATTTAACATTAAATTTACTATATCATTCTTTTATACTATTTTCACTTTTGATAGAAGCATTGGCGTTTGAAATATTAAAATTTTATTTAAAATTAAGGATTGTTATGTATGTGATTTACAATGGATTTTTAAGGTTGGTACTGTTAATTTTAGTCTCTGCTAGGTGAAGCGTTCAAATTATGTTCCAGCTATAGCCGGAACTTGACACAAAGAAACATAAAATCATTGAGCCATAACTAAGTTAAGGTAAAAAATGTTAACAAAATAAACTATAAGATGTTTTCAATTGTTAACATTGTATTAAAAATGTGGTAAATGTAGAAAGGAAATTTTATTCAAATAGGAGTCACTGTATTGTATTGTCATAGTTTGATTGAATTGAAATAAAAATTTTAAACAAATACCAAACAGCGGCGTAACTAAAGGTGCAATCCAAGTCAAATTTTCATACGGAATATATATTTTCTTTGCGCGTCCCCACCCCACCCACTTTTCCATAATAAACGTTGAACATTTATTCAAATTAGATATTTATGACTAAATGTATTCCAACCTAATTTAAACGTATTAATCGAAATTTAACAAGGACACACCTAAATACCCAGAGAAGAAAAACAACTTTACATTTTTTGTAATTAACATGAAAAACCTGTTTTTTATACTTTTAGTTAAATAATGAAGTGTGGACTGTTGTCAATTTTTTATAGACTTGTCCACTTAAAATTCAAAATTTTGATGCACCATTTTATTCTGCTCATGGTTTATTATTAAAAAAGTATTAAAATTATCGATTAATTTTTTATTTTGAAACTGTAAATTTACCAAATCGTAAAGAAATCTTGTTTATAAAGTATGCCATATTATCTTCTTTAAGTCATGCGTATTTTCATCGTTTTAATTAAAATTAAAAACAAAAAATTGAAGCAATTTGGAATTGCAGTAATTAAAAGTAAGTAGTCCAATTATAAAAAATTTCGAATTTCTTAAATTGCAATACCTGCAGTATTTTTGATTCGGTGTATTTGGAAATGCGGTTAATTAGTGGGATATTTTGTAAGTTCAGAAAATAACATGTTCATTTTCAATTCATTTTCGTTTAGTTTTCATTACAAACAAGTTTTAGTTTAAATAAAAATTGAATTTTTGTCTGTGTTTGGCCCGAGGGCACTGTGCCTTAAATAATTTCGGTTTATAGATTAAATAAAAAATATTTGAATTCTTCAGAGGTTCTCACAATTTTGTATGGTTTCTCGATACTAGACGTTACTGTTTTTAAGACCATAACTTTATTACGCTCAATTAATTTTTCTAATGCTCATCAGTCATCGTGCCAGCCTAATGTGCTGTGTTAAACAAGGTCACACTTACCAAACAACCGCTCATGAGTGGCGATGAAATGGGATGCAACTATAATATTGCTGAATGAAACTTTCCCTAGGTTCTCTACATATTAGTGAGTACTTTTGTAGCTTCCAGCGTATTGAATATTTTGTGTTGAATGAACATGGAAAAAACGTCTGGTAAACATTTGAAACTGACTAATTTTTTCCTGTATTTTTTAGTTTCTCAAAAGGTACCACCGAGTATGTAGTTTATTGGGGTGAAATTAACGTCAATCACGTTGATATCTGATTACTATTACGTAAAACGATAGCTAAAGGCCATTCAATCAAGAGAGACATTCTCTTAGTGGAATAGGAGAAAATAGTGGGCAACAAACCTAAATCGCATAGAAATATAAGTAAATAAAATAATTTTGCATTATATATAAATACTTAAAAATTCTAGAAGTACTTGAAGTACATTCGGGATAGCACGACTTTATTAAATCTCCATGATAATGTTGCAACTCGTTTTTAAAGTTCCCGCTCCCACTTTAAACTATATTTCTTTTTCTTCCTGATGAGCATCATCACTAATGGAACAAAATCGTTTAAGTTTTATAAATAAAGCACATAATAATAAATGAACGTGGTGAAGCTCTGGACCACAGAAGAGTAATTACTAAGTTTGAAACTTCCCACAACTGCACACAACTCCCCAAGGTATACACAAACGTCGAGTCTAAATGTCTAAAATATCTTGCTCTAATGTGTAGATTTTCCATACTGACCCCAAGAATTAAGTAAAAGTATGTGGTAGAAAAGGAAACTGATATCTAACTATAGGTAATTACCTACCGAGGATTACATAAACTATTGAGAGAGCAACAGATAACGTTAAACGTGTAACTTAATATTTATCTATCTATTCCTATCTCAATCCATTTCAGATGTAGGCTTTCTCTAAGAGACTACGGCTGCTTAGTTTGGGTTGGGAAATGCGTCTGTAACCCTTTTTTATTGTTGAAGCGGTCAGTCATCAACTCAGGGGAACCGACGGATTTACGTGCGCTCCAAAGCACGGGAGACGGTCATAGATAAAAAGAGAGTCAGGAAGAAAATTTTCCTTACGGGTGCCTTTGCATCAGTAGTTGATCGCTCTAACTACTGGGCCAATTTATTTCAGTAAATATAATATTTTAACATTTTTTAAATTTCAATATTCAAAATTTTTTAAAAATAAAAAAACCTTCACATAATTGCAAGGATAGTCCAAGATAAATAGCTATATGCTACGGTCCAATATCAAATTTTTGTTTGTGATGAGTCCAACTGAGACTCTCTTGTACAATGGCTGAATATATGTATAGAAGTATCGTCAACAAAATTTTAATATTATCAATGGAATTCAAAGACCACTTTTGAAATTAGCCGATTTGGTCTTTCATTATATGCATTCAAATGTATTTTGAATTCTATTTTTATATATTCTTACAGAAGAAATCTGTCTTTTCTGATTTTAGGACTTAAGTGAGCAATAACTAGTAGCCAAGGTAAAGATGTATAATGTGCAATTTAACAAGGAATCGACGTGACAACCTTTTTCCCAAACTGTAGCACAAAATTCTTTTGTAGAATACACTAATATCAAAGATGATATTCATAGCGTTGAAGCAAGTTTGCCCCTTGATGCTCCAGTTAATTTCTGAATAATATTATTTTTGGTTTTCAATTTTATTTATAAATTTATTAGATGTTGCTTGGGTCGATACCCAACATAACACTGTTAATTAACACAATATTAATTAAATGAAAAGATACCTTGACCGATGATATAGATCTATTTTCTACACTGTTATAATAATGAGATCAGATTTAAGAAAAATCTAAATATATTTGATCAACTAAGTGCATATTAAACTAATAAATTTGTATAAAATAAGTATGAGGAAATAATTTATTAATTTAAAACTTAAAACTTAAAACTTAAAACTTAATTAAAATTTTACTTAACTTCTTTTTCTTAATTTTCTTAACTAATCATTACATTCATTCTTCAAAAATAATATAATAACGATATATTTTGTGAACTGTTTAGTATAAATTGAAGACTTTGGTACCAATGTATTACAAAAAATTCTACGAACTGACATAATGTTACTGGGGAATCCCCTTATTCCATAACTCTTGCCTATCCACTTCGTATAATATTTACATCAATACATTGTTTAAGTTTATAACTCATAATCAATTGTTTGTGTTACCAGTTACCATTCTACAATACATAATGCTAGCAATTATATTAGAACATATCAGACCATAAGAATTGAAAATAATAGTTTTATTTACAAATTTTAGGGTTAAATTTAAATAAATATGGAAATATGCATATCCAGAACTTTTACAGTTTTCTGCAATTTTTTTACACGGTTTTCGGAAAACATGGCACGTATTTTCAATTTTACTACAGGAAACTTTTTTTACACGAATTTCTGAGGAATGCATCTATCGCGTAAAAAAAACGTTGAGGGTATGTACAGTCAAACCTGATTTTGACTTAAATAATTATGCAGAGCGCTATTTTAAGCAATTAGTATTTGGTAAAAACTTAAAAGAATTTTGCCGAAGGAAAAGAAATCTAAACATGTATAAAATATTTAAGCGAACTACGTTTATATTAAATTTAACAAATAATATCTCACTACGAATAAGCTTGCATACAATTTTCCCCCGATGAATAATGGCTTTGTTTAGTACCTCTAACATATTAAAAAGTAATAAGTAAAGTACTTGTAAAACTATAACACACCTCGTCGTAGCAATGATCAATATGTACATTATGTTATAGATCCTACTAACTATAGATGGAAAAGAATATTTTCAACCATCCAGAATTTTCCAATATTTTAAAAATGAATTTAATTAGCATAAAAATTGAATTTACAAATTTAATTAAAAATTCATTAAATTAGTTCTTAAAATACATTTTTACAAGTTAATAAAACAATTACTTTAAAATATTTTAATATTGATTGCACCCATTCATAAAAATTTTATCATCATAATAAATAATACATGTACACCGATAAAAATAATAAATCAATAAAAAACTAAATAATTCAATGAATTCAAAATATCTCAAAGTTTACTATGTAAATGGTGCACTCATAACAAGCGAAATAAGCGCGCTGAAGCTAATTCTTTGCATACTATTTATCACAAATAATATTATTACTCTGATCACAATAAAACCAAAAATATTTTATAATTGAAAAAAAATTTTTACCGAGTAATTTGTTGTAATACCGTAAAAATCTATAATTTTCCGTTTTACGATCATTTTTTCAAGTAAAAATTTATTTTATTTAAATAAATGTATTAATCCAAGTTTGACTTGTTGCCAACAAAACTAATACGAAGAAAATATTTTGTTTAATAAGAAAGTTATAAGAAGACATAAACAAACACTCACAATTCATTAATTATCTGTTAATTACAAAGTCTCCCACCATAAAAAAAGTAATATCTTTTTATTTCTTGTTATATTTGATGTACTTAGCAGGTCGCATCTAATTATACTTCAAAAAAAATTTCAAGGTGGTGGCATTTAGTTCGCTATGTGCCCTTACGCTTTTAATCCGTTGCGCCCTCTTAGGAGTAAAATTTAAATCGTGAAGTCAAGATGAAGCTCTCCTTTCGGGGTTGCGAAAACACCCAACGCCGAATTATATTGCAGAAGCTAGTTGTTACTTTCTGATTTAATATATCGATCATTTTCATATTCTTGTTTTTCATAATTCGTAGTACATAATTATGAGAATAACTAGTTGCAGCAACAAAAAGAACAGGATTTTCACTTAAAAAAAAGTTATAAAAACTTAATTTTCTGTTTTATTTGCTTCGGTAGTCATCGTTTGATTTACTATGAACAAATAAAAAACATAAATTTAGTAAATTTACCATATCTAAATATTTAATTTCAATATTTAAAGAGAACCATAAAGTAAGTAAACAATATTTTTCATTCGGTATAGCAACGTGATTTATGTTACATTATTATGCATTCCTATACGTTTGCGGTTCGTGTTTTACGGAATACATTTTGAATATTTATGCTCAATTAACAATTTTATAGGATTTGTTTTCGGTAGCTCCCGCAGCTACTTTTTCGTGTTTTTCTTCACACGTTAATGCGTTAGGTGTTGATTAAAATTACCAATAAAGATTTGTACATATAACATAAAATAGCTTAACCTCATAAATAGTTTAACATTTAAACCTATCAATTGGAGTGATTAAAAAAGTGGTTCAACTTTTATATAAGATGTTTCCTTAATACGTAATGAATTAAAGGAATATGTTTACATATCTCTAATATTTGTACGGATAATTAAGTGTTATTTATAGTTTCTATTTGCAATGTTTTCATAATTTAATAATTATGCAAATTATTTGTGATTAATAATTTCTCTTATTGAGAATTTTGTTAAAAAGTCTTGTAAGAAATTACAGTTTCTAAAATATATGCTCTGGAGCAGTGCAACATAACGGTAACTCAGGTGACATTGCACTAGGGCAGGCATTAAGCGATGATTTCAAAGTGCAATACAAGTTTAATTACCAAGAAAAGAAAAGGCCAATTACATAAGTTAATTGTGTAGTGTAAATAACAATGTTCACTTAACATCTGGTACATTTTTGTTGCACTATATAAATAATATTCTTTAATTAAATTTTGTGTTATTATAATTTTTAAATCATCAAAATTGTTATTATTATCATGTGAAAGTTTTTCTCTTTATGATCAGTCTAATTTTTTGATAATTAGTCTAATTTGAAGATGTTTAATTGAACTGTTTCATAATGACATAAAGAATTCTTGCTTATTAAAATTTTACTGCGTATAGCCGTTAGCAATAGGTTGTTCTGTAATAATCTAAGATTCATAAACCTTTTGCGGACATGATTTATTTAGCAATAAAAATTGCGACGATGTCGATATTTCGTACTTGTTAATAAACAAAAAATATTTATGTTTCTCATAGGTAGCTATTATGCAAGTTTATGCTTTTCAAACTGTGATTAGTTTTTGAAAAGACGTAATAAACGCTCCACAGGATAATTACCTACCTAACTTGTACGTACGGAGTTGAAAATTACTTGATTGTTAATATTGTTTTCATTAATTAACGGTTATTAAATTCTGGAAATCTTCTACATATAATACAATGGTTTCAATCAACTAGATTAATGAGACAAAATTTTTCTATTTTATTTATTATTATATTATGCATATTACAAGTTTATTCACCTATTATTATTTTTTGTACCTGCAGCATATTGCATACGGATTACTCCAAGTATCATACTTGGATAAGTGGCACTGACATAAGAATATATTAAGCTTATCCGAACAGAGTAAATTAATTAAATAAGTAATGCAAAAATGAAAAGGTATCAAATCCATATTAATTTATCATCTCCTCTGTATCACTTTAAGTTCCACTTAAATCCATTAAGCTTTCTGCTTGAGAAATTGCTCGTTCATAAATCACCAGCGACCTTGAGACTCGGTCACATTTGTAACCGTACATTAAATTCTCGCTTCTATAAATGATTGACAATATACTTAACATCAAGTAAAGTCTTCATTTTTGAAATATTGCCTTATTTCGTGCCTTAATTTTAGCAGTAGAGTTCGCGGTGTTAACCTCATCAATAACTTCAAAGCCTCCGACTTGAAAAGGATTTATTGAAAAACTATCGTGAAACTAGAATGGTGTTTCGGGAAGAACCCAAATAATAATTGAGGTTGTATGATTTTTATTTTTCAATTAATGGCCAGGAACATTTGATTGGCATAGCTGCAAAAACAACGACAGCATTCAAATGGAACTGGATATAACCTGTTCCAAAAAGCAATTAGTTATGATAATAAATGTAAATAAATTAAAGTAAAATTTTATTTAAGATTACATGAAACTCAATGGATTGACTGATTAATGCGATCGTTTCAATGTATTAAATCTATTTTGCATAAGATGCTGACAATTATCATGCTAATTCCCTATAAAATATAATTGAAAATCCTGCAAGCAAGTTGTAACTTAACCGTCATAATTTATAATAAGTTTCATTCGCAGATTTTCGGATTACAATATTGCTTTTAACTTTGTTTATGTTCTAATCGATATAAATATTTAACACTTTATTATTTTTTCACAAATAATACAAAACTTCCTCTATCTTTCTGTTTATCTGTAACCTACCTTAGAGGAGGTAGTAAATTTTTTATTTGTCAACCTGAAAATACGATTGACACCTCGAGTCAAAAGTATTTTCCAAGTCATTCGATTGCTAGGAGATCAGGATAGCCGATAATCCACCTGACCTGCTGGAGTATTATACATATTTTTGATACAATGTAAATCTGAAATTACTACGAATTTTCGGTTGTAGCTGTGGGTATAAATTAAACAAAGACTTAAAAACACACTTCTCACAGGATTATATGATAAACCTTGTGAAAAGAGTATTTTTTAATCTTTCTAAATTTAGTATATTTTACAATAAATATGTAGTTTTATATATATTGTATATTACATTGAATTTAATTTATTAAAAAAACAATTAGTGTATTGTTCATCGGAGGACCGACCTAATTAGTGCAAAGCAACCAGGAATCACATGAATTCAATGTTGCCGTTCTTTACTATATCACAATATAAATTAAAAATATTTTTAATTAAATTTAAATACAGCCTATTAAATATTTTATTCTGGATCTTATTCATAATTTACAATGGAACTACAAGTTTATTTTGTACTCCACTCTAAAATTTTAATTTTAAAGAATTATATTTGTGTATTTGTTTATTTTGACAAGCTTATTTATATTTTAATATTCTATAAAAACTTTCTTGAAATTTTTTTGTAATAAAAAGCGTTTTTACTTGTAGGTTTATTTTTTATTAGGTAACCGGTTTTGCTTCAAAGCATCTTCAGACCTAATAGCAAGTAAACTGTTTAAAAAATTATTAAAAAATAATTATATCTTCTTAAAATGTTTCATTAAAATACAATATTTTACAATCACAATTGTATGTTTTATCTATAACGTTAATAATTAAAAGAATCACAGCATTTTTTATATGCAGGAGACTGAAATTACTATGTCTTTAGTTGAATAGAAAAGAAAAAGTGCTTTCTTGTTGTTCTTAATTATTAACATTTATGATAAAAGTTACAATTGTGATTGTAAAATATATTTGAATGAAACATTTTAAGAAAAAATGATTATTTTTAAATACTTAACTTGTTATGTCTGAAGATGCTTTAAAGCGAAACCGGTTATCTAATGAAAAATAAACATACAAGCAAAAACGTTGTTTATTAAATATTTTTGAAGAATTTTAAGAAAGTTTTAATAGTAGGTATAATTTAAATTTAAATAATTAAATGCACTTTTTCTCTTTTATTACAATCTAGATTAATAAATCCCGAAACTCTTGCTAATTAAAAAATAATTATTTTTAAACTCTGCATTAGTTGGAAGGAAGTAATAGATATTTCAAGCAAATTAATTTCTAAGTTTACAAAGATAGAAATCATATATTAATACAAATTAAAGAAAACTGTATTGCGGTAATGTAAAGAGAAGGATTGAATTAATTAAATGTACTTTATTACTGAGAGATATTCAACATGTGTAGGAGTTGTATTTAAATATTATTTTCACATAAATATTTGTACGAAGCATTTGCACCAATTTATAATGCTTGGTATTCGTTTAACATCTTGAAGGTCCAATGTACTAGCCTACGACTCTTGCATTATTTAATATTCAAAAATACTCAAATCATATAAATTATCAAGCTCTCGAAACTGTGTACTAAATACAGCAAGCTACCTGCTACCTGCAATGAGATCTACGAGCATTCATGCATCTGATTAGTGATTCTGCAACTTAACCAATTTTTGCTTCAAAATTAAAATTAAAAGTTCTGAAATCTAAACTTTTTTCCAAATTAATTCTAAGGGTTTCTCTTTATTTAAGGTACTGATGATTTTTGAAATTCTTGAAAATATAACAAACAAAATTAACGATTTTAGTCGACTTTGAACTATAAAATGAAGTGAATTTGTTTCATATAAGAATGCTACAGCTAATTTTCTTAAAACTATTCCATTAATATGATTAATTGTTATATTATTTCTTGTCGCGTCGTTTCTCCTTTCGGCAGAGGCATCAGAACTTTTTTTTTTTAAAAAGTTTACTCTTGACAAATTACCCAGGTAATTCGTCATTGCCGCTTCCAAGGAAGACGATCAGAATACAGTTGTTCATGCTTATCCGCTACAATGTAGCTATCTTCATGTTGGATAGCATAAAGGGCACAAATGCATTTCGTATAACTTTGAACAATGCTATAAATATCATGATAATGTAGTGAAATCAAATTAATAAAATGTATTACAACAAAAACCTTTTTTAAACAGTACTAAATTGCCAAGGTAACGCAGCCTTTAGGCCGTGCTTATGGAAATGTTTTTAATTAACTCTGTTATATGCATTTGAAACAGATAGAAATATATAAATCTAAGGTTTCATTTTCTAATCATCTAGCATTAGTTTTCAATAGTTGATTATATCCAGAAAAAGTAAGCTTTTTTTGAAAGTTTTATCTATACGAGGTACGAAAACTTAACCCGAACATAAGGAAATGATGATTATGGTAATCCTGCTTGTCATTATAGTGGATAAGTATAAAACTGGTTATACATTTCCCGTCGTATCCTATAGTCGTAGAAATATAAAAACAAGTTTTTAAATTTTGAATTTAATTTTAAATATACTATTAATTATTATTAAATTTAACAAAAAGTAATTGCACTTTGCGCAAACAATTACTATCACTAGTTTTATTTTAAACCGACTCTAAAACTTAAATGCCTTTAAATGAATTTATGAAATTTTTTTGTTATTTTGTAATACATTTCTATACAGGGGGGGTTTTTAAAATTCTTGCTACCGGACTCACAAATCCAGCTACGCCACTGCAATAATAGTAGTAATCAACATAGTATTAAAACCGAAAGTCTGACGATTAAGCATAGTCAATTAATTGAAATATATCATCAATTATTAATTTAAAGTTTTACAATAATTCATTTGACTGGCAAAGCAGTTGTGAAGCTTAGATTTGGCAGTGCTACATAATAAAGCACCGGTAACCTTTAAAATTAACTACTCCTACTTATTATTTTTATTGCTATTGTCGTTAATTATCTATTTTAAATAATTGTAAATTGGATTCATGCTTTGATGAACATTTAAGTTTTGTTTTTAATTTTTCAATAATGCTGCAATAAAATGAGCTGCAACTTGCAACGTTGCCAGCTCTACTAACACTCTAATTATATTCTAACCACATTTACAATGCCGGATTTATGGAAGCCCCACAACTTAAAATAAATCATTTTAAATTTGGTTGAGCATAAAATTCTAAAATATAAAATGCAAATTTTAATACTTTTTACCTATCTTGACATGCCCTAAATATGAGGTTGTCGTACTGAGAGTTCAGCTTACTTTAATAGTGTTCATCCTATAATGAATATTTTAAATTACAGTGGTACTGACTAGATATTGTCGCAGGAAATTATTAGTATTAAACGTAAAAAGTCGTAATAGCTATTATTTATACAACAAGAATGCCAACTTTTTGAAAGAACAAAATAGCAAATGGTTGAAATAACGGGTAGTGCGTAAAATGACAATAAAAAATTGTATTTTCAAAAATAAAACAATTGTTAAATAAATTAATACTCAAAAATTTTAAACAATTTAAATTAATAAAAGTTAAACTGAAAATTATTTGTGCCGTGGTGTGAAATCACGTTAAACCATAAAACTAACAATAAAGTTAGCAGAAAGAGTAGCTATTTCTTTTATAATTTTGCTCCTAATTAACTATCCATAAATATGCAGGACCTTGTTATATCCTTATTCTGCATCTGAAAAATTAAGCAACATCGCTGAGATCAGCAATAAAACGGTATTGATCAAAGTTATCATTTCAGTAATTTAAAATACAAAATTACATTTAAACGCTGATCATGAGTGTGTAATAAATATTACATGCGCCTAATTACATCCAATTTATTAAAAGAAGCAAACGTGTGGTTAAATAAAGCTTTCAATTATGGAAGATCTACCTAATTTAGCTCAACAAGAATGGATTGCAAAATAATTTAAAATTGTTGATTCATCCTTAACCATATATTTTATTGATTGCTAATTTAAACAAAGAAATTTTTCTATTTGATTAACGATTGATTTTAAGATTATGGTACTTCCTTGTATGTACTCTTATACCAAAAGGAGGTCTTTGGCGGCAAAGTTTGATCAACAGAGATTTGACAGTGTATTCTTTTCTTTAGTGCACTACAATAGCAAGAACCTCCTATATCATGTTCTATTTATGAATTTTAATATGTGTGATAAAAAGTTAAGTATAGTTTTCTCACTGACGTATTTTTCAGTGCATGCTCTACTTCTCAGGCACAATGTGTAACTGATTCCATTTCGCATCGTCGCTCGTTGCTTCACCATGCTAAGAAACGCCATCTCTAAATGGCGCTATCTTATTCAGTTTTAATATCACTTTTCTGATCTGATTCATTATTTTTTAGTCTGCCTCAGGAAATCGCTGTGGTGGAAAATGTTGATTGGTAATTTCCATTAATTACGATGTATTGCTTATTTATAATCAATAAATGATTCATATAAATCGTTTTTATATAATTTATTGCTATATTTACATACTCAATTGCCGTACAAAATGTTATACGGTAGGCGCTCATTATTACGATTTTGCAGCTCCGAGTGTTAAAAATTATAGTGATACAGAGATCTCGATAATTTTACAAGAGAAACCTTCGACTTCTTTAAATGCGTTTATAACAGGAAATGTTTATTAAAGTGCAAAATGATTGTATATATTATTATTTAGTTGCATAGTAATGTTTCCGCCATAACTTTTAAAAGCAGATATTGCATATCAGAACAGATCAATCACAATCAGAATGTTCGCATTTAAAGCTTTCGGTTCGTCAAAGCAACATGTCTACAATGAACGTTAATATGTTAATGTCTTTAACTTAATGTTTCTGCTAAACAGAATCCATGTGAAAAATTTCAAGAATTTGACCGATTAAAGTAATTTTTATTGCCGCTATTGAAGCACTGCTTTTTTAACAAAGTTAGCAACTTGATCAAGAAAGGTGTGTAGAGTAAGCTGCAAGATGCCGGAATTGTAGTGTTTCAAAAGAGACTAAGGCATTTTTACATTATATTATATTTTTTTAATTTCATATTATAATTGCCATAACTCTCAACGCAAGAACATAATTTTCTATAATGCATTTATTTAGCTTGATGTTGCGTATAATCACTTGTCTCGTTTTGAAGACATTGAAGTAGAAAATAAATCTTCAAATATCGTAAATTGTACAATACCTGTATATTTGAACGATGTATGCTGTGACATTTATATTATTTACCTATTCATTCAAACAAATGACAAGCTGTAAATAACATTGTATTATTGTATTTACATATATTATTTTATTTATTACCTTCGTTTACATGTGTATGCCTTTAAATACACCTACTGTATTGACTAAAGCCAATATTGCTAAAGTCCATTTTTATAGAATGCAAGAAATATGAATATGTTATCGGAAATGCGTTAATAAAATCTAGAGCTTTAATATCAAATTTAAACAAGCTACTTAATTATCATATTCAAAAAAAATATTTTGAGTAGGGAATAAATAAGGATAAGGTTAAGGTAAATAAGGTAAGGATAAAATTGTTTCCAACAAGGAAAAGTTCAATTCAAAAATGTTTAAAATTGCCATTTTGTAGTTCAACTAATTTTTGTCAAATTTTATAATCGAAGGCCAAAGGTGATTATAATCTAATCAATTTGACATAAGCTTTTAAATTTTCGTTTTGGTTTTTTGAAAAACCCGGTTCAAATTTAAGGTACGTTAACAAGGTCACAATTTTAACTTATTCGACCACAAGTTAATTTTGCATGATTTTTGTGCGGGGTTATTTGCATTATTCAATTCTGTCAATAATATGCAGAAATGCATTATAATAGCATCATTTTCATAATGATATGTAAATTTAATCAATTTATGCAGAAGTTTATAATAAAAAATCAGTTTTTTGTGGGTTAGTATTATAAACAACGGTCATAATTTTATTTCATTGCAATTTTACAAGAAGAACTGAGCAATAATTTAGTTTTAGTTTGTTCATTGAATGTTGCAATAAATAAACCATACATCAATTTTATACCAAATTGTAAATACCGGCTTTAAAATTTTTTAATATACTCGTAAAATAAAGTACCCAGGAGAATCTCTGATTGCAATTTATTCGGCTGTGTATCTCAACTTTCCCTATGTATTTTGGGTAAGATAACTTGCCGTGTCGTTATTGAGATTCGTATAATCTTGGGGCACACTCGAAGCCTGTTGGGAGGATAAATTATTGTTTTAGGACATAAGAGAAAGTATTGAACTACAACAGGTACCAGATAAAACGACCGTAGCAGTATTTTAGAAATGCCAAAACTGCAATCTACAATATTTTTACAAATTATAAGTGCTCCTCATCAATATTCTATGCTATACATATAAAAGGAAGAGTTCCGGTTTGCTCATCAAAAAATCAGAATTGGTTAACTGTGAACCAATCAACGAGTTTCAATAGTTAAGTAGTATCACTCACTCAAATCCAGTAGTGTGAAATTGTACCGCAAAGTAACCTGTTCTGCGCTAAAATCTATTGTTATTCGAAAAAGAGTCAAGTATTGGTTGTAACCATACCCGTATACCCGCATGACTTTTTAGAACAAACTCATAATTTTAAAAATATTTTTTTTAGTATTCAGCAAAATACTTTTAAAACTTGGTGAATTAATTATTAATTTTTAAAATTTAACTTAATCAAAACTTCAATTTAAGTGAATCGGTCATTTTGAAAAGAGGTTTTCTCCATTTTTTAAAACTTCATGAAAACAAACAACAATTTCGCTTTCGTGCGTTATTGGTTAGACTAAATTTACTATTTATTATGTATTAAAAAAATTAATTAAAATAGTAAAAAAACAAGAAAATTTCTTCGCGCCAAGAATGCACTGATAAAGTTTTTTGATGTCTTGTATTTTTTTGTATATTACTCGTAATAGAAAGTTTTCTTTGATAAACAGGGTTGCTTTCAGGAGATGGAATAAATAACTGGGAGCTTTTAATGCATAATGGTTTCTGTAGGTGGAAACGGTGTTGCACATGGCTATTGATGTAAGGTTTGATTTAAATGTACTTTTCCGCGCACTTCTTTCATTTTACTCTGTTTTGTTTATATTTATCTAGATTTCTCACTCCTTTTTTTCCTTCTTTCAAGTGGTGAAGAACAAGAACTTTCAATATCTGACATTTTAACGCAATAATAATAAATAATGATAAAAAATATATAGCCAAGAAAAATAAGGCGGAGAATGTGATTACATCGATCAAAAATATAAATCAGCTGATAGTTCTTAGGAAGACAGGTGAAATCTGCGAATGTCCTGCACACGTACAATTTGAAAACGCACCATTTCTCAGAGATTACTCTTTTCCAACTGACTGACGAAAACCTGGTCTTCATTAGCTGCCTTAGCTAGTGAGAAATGACCGAATACATGAATATGATTATTATGAGACTGAAATCTGCTAAAAGTGGTTTTATGAAAAAGTGGAAATGACTTCTTATTTTCAAAATGACCAATTCAAGTAAATTAGTAATATTTATTTTGATAAATTATAAAATGATGTTTCTTAGTTTTAAAATTTATTGTTGATAACCAAAAGTTACAAAATTCATAATTTTAGTAATTTGTTGGCTCTCTTTTTGATTGAATTACTGATTTTATTCTTTTTGGCATACGGAATTCACAAAATTTTTCAAATATTTAAAAAAAATTTTTGTTTTTATTAAATCTTATTAAATTTCATTTTACATTTTTAAGTTGTATGTGGTATTTTATTAATTGTAGTTCTGTTCTTAATAAAAAGAAATGGCAATGCAGTTAACAGACAATGTGAAAGATAATCAAATTAAGAGTAGACGTAAATATAGCATTCGGCAAAATCCAGAAAGTAGGTACAGGCAGAATGTAACAAGAAAATGCTTTATCTCATGAAAATTGTTTAAAATTCGCGAATAAAATTTATTGTGAAGTTTTTCAGCTAACGGTAATTTAGGGATATATACTGTTATGATGTTATAGAAGAAAACATTCTTCTGTAATTATAACAGTGCATATCTGTGTTTTGGCATTGACTGAAAAACACAAATTTATGATTTACCAAATGACATCAAAATAAATTTTAATTATGAATAATGTAAGAAATTCTGTCTCTATGTGTAACCAACGATACATTTTTAATTTTATGCATCAAACCTCTGGGGGTTTCAAGTCAAACCCCTAACGATGACAAATAGAACTGTTAGAGAATAATTTAAGATTTAGATCTCACAACTGCCTGCATTGGGTTGGGAAATTGGTTAAGGTTACTTACAGTATTTAAGGCGATTACAAGCTGGTAGTTAAGTATGTTTACTGCTAAGCTGAACTTTTCGGTTCGACCCCGACATAGTAAGAACTACATTTTGACCGTCTTTTCTCCATAACCAATAGTAAACCACAAATATATTCGGCCATAAAACCTTATCAAAATTTCGTTTGCCATGGTTCCAAGCAAAGCCTCTCAAGTAAATCTCGAGATCCACTCTTGAAAAGTTCTCCAGCACTAAGACAGCCGGAAGACCTAAACCAGCAGATTCGTTGAAGATAAGAAAGCTAGAACTGAAGAAATGAAAACGTTAAAAATAATCTTTCTACAGGAACTATTTCACAACAATACAGAAATGTACAAGATGTTGTAAAATTTATGTATAAAAATGTGATGTAAGAATTATCGAAATTCGCAAATAGTCAGGATAGAAGATGAACGACTACTAAAAATTGTTACCCCTTGGGGGTTGTTGCTCAACAGAAGCAAATTTACAAGTAGTCAATAAGATAGTTTATGACATTATCTTTCGTTACGGTAGTAAAGTGGTACAAAAACACTACCTAGTCAGCTAATCACACTAATTATTTTGTGACATCATATTTGTTTGTGACTCACAATTTGGAAATTATTATTTTAATTAACAAGCTCCTGAAAGAAAACTTCCCGGAAAATAAACCAACATCAAGATGAATATTCCCATATTGTTTTCTGGTTGCTCTTAAACTCGAAGAGGAGATTACAATTTTTCTATTTTGTCGGAAACTGAAACTTGTTCATAAATTTACTACCATTTTCTAACATGTATTCGATTTTACAGGTAGACGTAAAGGTTTGTTACTGATCTGATAAGACTATAATTTTATATAATTACCCAAGGTGGTTCAAGTATTTATTAGTTCTGAATGTAAGTCTGCAAGCGTGATGTACGAGTATTTGGTTACATCTTAAAAATATTTACTCTCACAAACCACTGGCTATGTGTCTAACTTAAGCAATTTGTTTTATTATTAACAAACACAGTCAATGTTTTTGATTCAAGTATATATTTCCTTTGTAATCCTAAGAAATAAAATTAATTAATTTTATTACCTACTTCTTGTAGATCTACTACATCAAAATCTTATTGGTCGCAAGAAATATCTGCAATCCTATAAATTTGATATAATAAATAAAAGATTATGTACATAGAAACTTAAAATGGAAAATCAGGTGACAATTTTCTTTCTTCTTGACTATTGCTATCTTTAGTTGAAATATTGTCACCATAATAGGGTTTACTTAGATCACAGTTTCGTAAATTATTACCTCATACTTCTGGCAGTTTAGTGTACAATTTGATTAGGGAAAATTTGCATTCAATTAGAAAAATCGCCAATAAATAAACTGTGAAAACTTTCTACGTTTTCGTAGATTACGACAAACCTTCTCCCTCGAGTCGTTCAACATAAATGGTTTTCTTCCACTCTGAAAAGATTTATTACCACCGATGAACTCTTTAGGCTCGTTCCGCTTGACGCCTATGTCGATTCGCTTGGTTACTAACAACCATACAAAGCATTCGTGACTGAACTATTTCACTTGCGGTTTAAGAGTGCGCATCAGTTTTGAAGGAGAAAATTGAAAAAATCGTGCCCTTTCGAAGTATTTAAGCGCCACTAGTGTAACCGCCCTATTGATTTGTTGAAAATTAAACTGACATCATCAAACATTGCTGTGGTTTCACGTTTCTCTATAATGGAATTTTGCTTAGGTATTTGGGTCTTCTTGAACATTCTCGTTAGTCATATTTCATGAAAAGGTTTTCAGTTCCTTTTTTAACTTAAAATGTTAATAAAAATTTCTTGAGAATATTGATTACACTATACATTGTTATTACTTGCGTACTTATTATTTATATCACCATTGTTCATAAAAGTTCCTTATGTGCTCACAATAATTAACCAATAAGTATTTTAAATACATTATTGTTCTTAACTTTCCAGTTTTTTAAATCTGCTGTTTTCACTGAAAGAATGTTCTTAATGGGGTTTTTATCGTGCTTGTATCATTTATTTGTTGCGCTTAATTAGCAGTTAATCAAGTCGATAAGACTATTTATAACATGGGTATAAAAATAATGCAATAAGGAATATTGGAAAATTTTCCAGTTTCTATACCGAGAAAAATTTGTAATGCAAAACATACAACTTTTCTTACTATGGAATTTTCTCAAAAGTCGGCATTTTTAGAAAAAATTAAAACGATGCAATTTTAAAGTCATTACGCGATCGTTGCTTTACTAACCTTAACGTTATATTGGTTTATTACCACCATATGAGATGTATGGCTATTTTTCTGAATACCAAGAAGTTTGAGCCGATTAAAAACTGGCTTACACCTCGGGGGAAGCATTAATAATTCAAAAGTGGTGTGTAAAACATAGTGAGAAGTAAGGCTCGCGCACATAAGCTTTCTGATCGAGAGACAGCTTCATCGGTATTATCTGCCAATCAAATTTCTCTTTCATTCTTTTTTCTCGCATTTTATGTCTAAATTTTCACAACACTTTTTGAGTTAAATTAAATCATTTTATGCAAATTAAAACGATATCTTAATTTGCAAACAAGTAATAAATTTATATTTTTTACACATTCATGATTACACTGGATTATGCGAAATATATAGCCCAGCCAACCAGTTTATCATGATTGGCAGCACTTTAAAGCATATAAAAAATATTCTCACGTCACAATTTTATGATCAAAGTTATTCATTTATAATAATAACTTTTCAATCAATTTTCGCTTAACGTTTTAATAAAATGTTGCTTTTGTATGTATACAAAATTTTTTTATTTATTAGCTTTTCTCTGTGAGCAATAAAAATTGGGTAACCTCTTGGGTGCTTAATCGCTACAATCTAATTGTGTTTGCGTGTTGCAGTTCGACGAGCTTTTAACTAGGAATGGTGTTTTCACGTGCATTTTGAACTCACTTAAGATTATAATTAATTAACCGTGACTTAATATTTCTATTTTCTTAAGTGAAACCGAAGCTATTGTGCTTTAAAACAGTCCAGTTTAATCCTGTTCTCACGTCTCACATTATTATCTTCTATTTAGCATTTAATTTGGACGCAAAACATGTGCGATTTTTGTATAATATACTAATTAAGTTACTGCTTAATAAGCCTTTTACTGGGGTCCGTTGCTTTAGCTCCCTCAATTATTATTTTCATTCAAGAAGAAAATCTGTAAGCCTAGCAGTAACTGGAACCCAAACATTTATGTAAAAATATTTTTATTCAAGTAGAAGATCTGTAGCCCTAGCAGTGTCTGGAACCCAAACATTTATGTAAAAATATTTTTATATAATTATATGTGCTTAATGAGGAGTTTCTATGCTTGTTTCGGTATTCCTTTGGTCATCTTTGTTGTTCCAATCTGAAATCAAAATTTTCTTCCATAATTTACCATCCCGTTCTAAAAAAATTATAAATATTTTTATTTGGTCACATTTGTCATCATCAAGTTCCATTTCATGAAAATTATCTTAGATGGACAACTTGTTTACACTTGAACAACACTATAAATAGTATATTCCAGAAGACCGCACTTTAGGGAATAATTTTAAAAATTTACTGTGAATGTGGGTTAGATATAGATAGAAACGGAGGAAGATCTGTGTAAAATTCTAATTTACTACGTGCAATATATCGGGTATTCGTTTCAAAAATAGTTGGTCGAAATAACTTTTGCTTTTAAGTAAATTTTAAAATGCATATTGATTTAAATGGCGATAGAGACGTTTAAAACTAATACTATTTAAATTCAATTTTAACCCCCTACTCACCAGCTACCCCTACTTCGAAATTTTAAATAGTTTATAATTTAAAAAAAAACATTTTAAAAAAACCTTGCGATACATCATTTTAAAGGTTAAAAATCTTGGTTCAACTAAAAATAAAAAAATTGGATTTAGTGGATTGTGAATCGTGATCACTTTATTTTTAACGCATTTTTTGACAAATTACTTCGGTAGTTTGCCATTGCCTTTCGAGTTTGTTTTTTTGTTTGTATCTTTAGCCGAGAAAAGTATTTTTACTACTATAAACTGTAATTAAACATACTTAGATAAATTACTTATTTTTAATTTGTTTTACGATTTTAGATTATTTTTAATTGATGTAATTTTGTGCAGTTTATAAAATAATACACATGTAGGAAAATGGGTTACTAATAATGAAATATAAGTTAGTAAATAAAATATAAAAGGAGTATTGGTTTCGTCTAGGGATAATAATTAAAACAATTAAAAAATATGGCAGTATTTTGTGTGATATATTTAAACAAAAATTAATTAAAAAATTCATTGTTACCACCGCGTTACGCCAAGATGTTGCGTGCGTGTGTAGGGGACTTTAAAATATTGTTTTGTGCACAAAATGGTGTGTAATGTTTTCATCTTAACACATTAAATATTTAATTAAAATTAATGCATTTCAACATTACGGAAATATATCTATAGACATATTTTTGCATTAATTAGCGGTGTAAAAAAGCGAGTCACGCTTTTAAATCAAGAACGCTAAAACGAAACTTAAGTCAATTACAATATGCGTGTATAGACAAATTATTGTTGTCATATATCAAATTGATTTGCAAAATTAAATCGCTTTAAGGCTACATTTTAGCAATTATTGCAATAATCGTTACTGTATTCGTCCATAAAAAACACCAGTAGGGGTCTATTAATTTAATTAAATTTACCATTTATAGAATTCCTAAAGACTACAAATATGCATAATTTATTTATGCAAAAAATTTGAATAAAAAGCATCAAGTGCAAACTATGTATGTCAACAACTGTTAATTTTAAACAAATACGTAATTAAGTTAAATTAAATTAATTACTGCGAAGAAAATTACATGCAAATTTTTTTTGTTGGTATTAAATAACAAAAACTATTTTTAGATTTTTGCAACTTTCTTATAATTTGATTTTATATTTAAATGAAAATCGGTGAATTACAACATCTAAGTTAGTTTTATATTTAATTACGTAACACTTTTTTTAACACAACTAAGTGAGATTAAAAAAACTTGGCAAAAAATATTAAAATCAAACTTTGAAACTTTCTCTTACAGCTTTCAATATCAACCGTGTTGTATTATTTAGGTTATCAAATTTTATTTGAATTTGAGATTAAAAATTAAATTAAATTTTGAAAGAAAAAATGCTATGTATTGTAAGAGTCGACAAATTTGTATTATTACTCTTGTCGCTTTCACAAAACAGTGTGACAAATTACAAAAATTATTTATTGCAATTTCTAAAAATGCAATATGATTATTAAAATAGAGTTAGCATAATTTGAAAAATGTACCATGTCTAATAGAAAAATTAATTTTTTTGTTTTTCAGATTGCCATTGCCATGGGCTGATTTAACACAGCTGAATCTAAATTGAACGTAAGTAGCACTACCTTCTCATTTAAATTTTTTTAAATTTTTGTTTTGTGATATATAAGAGCGTGTGTTTAATTTTGATAAACTATGTGTTATGCTAATTAGAAATAAGTACCATAAACCGCGAATTAGCAGGGAAACCTTGTTACTAGCAATTTCAAAGAAAATATATAATTAAATTCATAAGCAATTCACACTACATGCTATGCAGACATTAACAAGATAAAATTCCGTGATATTAGTAGCTTAATATGTGAGCTTTGCGGTTAACAGTGAACATTGTATATTAATATAACTGCATAAAAATAATTATTTGAGTTAATTGAGTACATAGTACAACCAGCACAAATTAAAGTTTTGCAAAATTTATTGCACTTTGCAATAAAATTATTTAAAAATTGTAATTAGTTATTCAAATATGCAGCAATTAAGATAACTTGCGCTAACTAAATTTAAATTCAAGCACAAAGTGAAATAAAATTGCACTTATAATTTTTTCGGAACAATTGGACTGAACATAATAAATTAAACGTGACTTCAAATATTAAGTAAAAATACTAATAAATTATTACCGAAATAAAAACATTGCAACTTTGCCACGCCCTACATATAACTATATTCAAGTGGATGCAAGCAAATTTTGAACTTAGTCATAAAGTGATACAGAAGGCTAAGCAGAAGTCATGGTCCGTGTCTGCACTTAAAATTCTGTTCCGTCTGAATGAGGAATGTATTAGTAACCCAAAATCTGTGGTGCACCACGATTGTAAACGTGATCCTAAATTATTTTTGTCCAAAAACACAAAATTTCATCCAGTTCTTTGCGGTTTCTTACACACTTAGCTTCAAAGGAAAAAACGTTCTGATTTACTTCTACTTTAGAATTTCTTCTTTTTTTACTCAATAATGGAAAATGCTTCCATACATTTTTATTTAAACACCTTCACAAGAATCGATGTATCACAGATAAAAATAGAAGGTATTAGATACTGTAATTTTATTGGTTCTTGCAAATCTTCGAGTACAATATAACTAATATAATATATTAATGATACTTTATGCTTCTTCGTTTTATTATGCTATATAAAGAATTTAAATTAAAAACAGTAAAATAGTCTATGTTAAATTAATAGTTTACAATTTAATATTAACTTTCTATTCAAATAAAGTATAGATGTTGGAAAAATTAAAACTATACCAATAAAAACATTCTGTTTAATATAAACACGACCATCAAATTGCTTTTCAAATTCAAATGATATATAGTCTTTTATATTATATACATATAAATACTACAATATGTAACGCTATGCCACATTGCATATAATTATTAAAATCCTCTCGAGGTAACGCTTAATTTAATTAGTATTATACATTAATTATTAACGTTATTGAAAAGATTCATATTTAATTTAATTTTATTATTATTACAGTCGGATAGTAAATTACACATTAATTTGTGTAAGATGCAAATAGAATCTGTAATTAAATTTTCTATTCATATTAACAAGAATTAATATTTTTAAAAAGATATGAAATAATTAATTGGATAAGCTTCTTGAAACTACATTTACTAAATTAATTATAAAACTTGCAGCTTACATAAGTATTATTAACTAATTAAAAATAATTTAATATTTATAATATTATGAGCAACTTAAATGTTTTTGACGGTGTCTTCAAGTGACACTATTTCATTAATTAGATTATGAGAAATCAAGAAATAGAGTTAAAATATTTTACATAGTAGATTGTATGGAGCTTTAAAACTCATCCGATCTAAAAAAGAACATTTATATAGTAAGTCAAAAAACTGAAAAGATATGAATTTTTAAGGATTTGGTGTATTTTCATCCCCTTGTGAAAAGTGAAATTTCAACGTAGGTTTTTCACAATATGCTCGAAAAGTTCTACTAAAAAATGTTACATGCAATATTGAAACGTAATTTAATTCCCTGTAGTTTTGTTTTTACCTTATAGCCCACAGCAAAACTTGGCCAAGTTATAGCTATTTACTGTTAAAAAAAGGCGCTTATGTAAATCGAAATTGTTAATTTAATTATTTAAACTGCATTCTAACAAAAAAATTCATAAAGAATGTTTGAATTTTTGAAATAAATTGTTTAAATACTTTTTAGATACAGAAAACAACGTCAATCACAACATTTTTATGTTTAAATTGGAATTTGCTCGCATTTATTTCCACATAGTATAAAATTATGTAATTGCGATATACATATACTTAATATAATATGTACGAGTATATCAAACGCGTAATTTTGAATATCTGAAAAATAACCTTTAACGTAAGTTTAATTAATGTATATTCATTTACAATTCATGGATGTACGTATCGAAAATGGATGTACAACTAGACATACATCGAACGTTTTATTCTGGATGTTTAGAAAACGTCCTATAAAATACGTTTTAAGTACATAGTATATCCATTTCAAGTCTATGTACTACGTAGTATGTACCTCAAATAAACCTAAAACAAATGTACACAGAACACTGTGTGCTGTATGGGTAAAAGTTTTGATAAAAGGCGCTTTACGTATTCACAAATTAGCCTATTTGCTGATTATAAATATTTATATATTTTACTCCATATTTCAAAAACCAACTAATTTTTACGAGGTTACATAAAATAATTATTGTTTACCTTTTTTGCCACTGACTCTTTCTCGAAGTCTTCAGTCAAATGACTGGTTTGAAGCAGCTCTCCATTCTGATGCAAAGTTTAAAAATGTATTTAATTTTTCATTTTGTATTTTTAGTATTAAACCTTAGCAAAATAACACTAGGCAACAAATTAAACGCTTGATGAAAACGTCGTCATGTTCATCGCCAACTGAGCCCATGTTTTCCGGAAAGAAACTTAAATACGACATTGATACTTATGGCACATTGGCATATTTCACAGATTTTTTAGAAAATCTCTTTACATTTAATGTAAAGAGATCACGGCACTGAATACACCAAAAGTCATTTTTTTCATAGTACCTTTGTACCAACTCTCCAAATATTTTTAACATTTATACAACATACTCAGGGCACACACGATTTATCTTGTTTTGTAATTACGCTCTTAAAATAAGCTTGGTATCGCCTCTTAAATAACAAGGAAATTGGCTGCTTTTCAGTTTTTGAAGTGAGTAGACAACAAACATAACAAAATGACTTAGGAAAATTAACACAAACGAGCGGGATTTTGTAGATTAATGAGCAATCTAACTGTTTTGATGTCTTTTGTATACAAAAATGAAATATTTTTTATGGTTAACCTTAATTAGGTGTTGCGCAGAATAAATAAAGCAAAATACTATTATATGTACATATCTTTTATATACTAGGTGTACCTACACTATAGTGTACCTACCTATATAAATCACTATTTGAGATATTATTCCTTCACTATAATATTTGAATCTTGAAATTAAAAACAAAAACTAAATGTCATGGTTGTGTGGCCTAAAGACAGCATTTGCGGAATAATACCGAATTCAATTTACTACAGGTGTTACAAACATATACATGGCTCTGCCGTACAATCAAAGAACCTAGTAAGTCTAGTTATTAAAAATTAAATTCATTTTCAATCTTATAAGTGTTTTTAAAACTTTCATGCTTTCACCTTTCATTTCTTTCATTTTAAAGATGCCATTTTGTATTTTTATAACTTCAGAGTTGAAATCATCCTAAAATTTAATTTAATAAAATTTGATCACAACTTTGATGTATTTTAATCCAGTGCTTTCCAAAATATTGATCTAAGATACAATATTTATCGAATTACCATTGTTATCAGGTTTTATGTCTTCAACCGTTTGTACGATTCAGCGAAGAACGTTGTATAATGTAGAAGTTTTCAACCCCGAGCTTTCTACACTAACCAGCTTTCACTGCAGTCGTTCAAGAACGGCCGAAGACATCGTGGTCCCCTCATTTAAAATTTTTGATCGAAAACAGTTTTGATTTTTTAAGCATACTTGCGCAATGTTTAGTTTAACTTGTGCCTCTTTACCTTTTGAGATATTCAGGAAAATAGAGAAATACTGACGCGCAGCGTAAGTTAAAGAGATTCTGGTATGAATTAAGGGAGAACTATTGAGCACAAAACCACGGTATCGTGTTTTATGCTTAATTGTTGTATATCCAACACGACACTGATGGTCATAAATCATTTATTCACATATATTTTTTTAGAACTGAAAATCTCTTTACCTCGTGCTACAGGTTAGTGTACTAACCATATTATGGTTCATTTTCTGCAGGTCTCGAAAATTAAAGACGTACAAACAAAAATAAAAAATTCACAAACTAATAACTTTTTATAATAAATTATTTGTAAATAATAAATTATAATTATCAATACTCAAACTGAAAACACTTAACAGTTTAAATATATGTACATACTATGTATATGTTGTGTATTTTTTTTTCATATTTTACTATTTACTTTTTAAATTAGTATTATCAACAGCTTTGTTTATTACAACTTGAAAAGCTCAAGATTTAAATTAAAAATATAATATATGTACCATTTGGAAAAAGTTTTAGCATACAGCGCCAGCGCCAGGACTGCAAATCAGGTTTGAAAAGGAAATTAAATTATTCATTACATCATTATTAAATTGCTATTAGAAACTTTAAAATTTAAAACCAAATAATTTTCAAAACAGATACATTATAATGAAAAATCATTAGGTATATTTCTATATAAAAAAAATTTACAAATAAAGTTATGTTGCTTAATTAAAATAGTATACCTTATTATACATTTATTTATTCACCTTATCTGCAAACAGAAAACTTTTAAGGTGAATTCCGCATTCGCATGGAGAAATAAATAATCAGGATTTCATGCAACAAGTTGATGCTACTGTCATAACTAACCCAGTTAACTTGAAAAATACAATTTTAATTTGTGGCATGATTATCAACTTTTAATAAATTAATATGGTTTTATTATATTAAAACTGGAATTTAGTAATTAAACGATGCTCTTACTGCGGCAGAGAAAGCTAACTTCTTTGTATAATAAATTAAAAGGTTCTGATTTACTGAAAAAATTGTTATTTTAATTGTAACTGCAACCATTTCGAATCTTTTCAGATTATCTTGCTTTTTGTACTAGGAACTGCCTTCACAAAGCTCCATTGCTCTCAACATGCATTATATCTAAGAAGAGATAAGGAATTCTGATCTTATAAATACTTGCTGCACCTGTTTTATAGGTTACTAAATATATCTTTCAGTACGCCTTCATTTTATTAACTTTAACTTGTTATGTTGGAATTCACCTCTTTAGGTATATTTTACCTTATTACATAAGTCAGTAGCCATTTACATTCGTTATGATTTTTATTTTCTGAAAAAATTTTAATTGCTCTACATTGCCACAATAATATTGTCTTTTATTTATATCCGAAATCAAAAAAGGACTTTGTTATGTGGATGGGCATAATACCTAGTAGGGGATGGTAGGGTGTCGCCATCTATTGCCGGAAGTATTAAAATACGTCACTTGCAAGAGTTATAGCTCCATTGTTAAAAATCGTTATGATCGATTAGAGAAGAATCTGAATACGTAGGCATAAATTTTAGATAATCAATAGAAATTTTTAACGAAGTAGGTCTTAATTGTGCCACTGGGCAACTGCACTTGCAATTTTAAATCCATAAAAATATTTACTTCTTGGACGAGCCTCTTGATTATAGACATTGAGGATCGCCACAGGTGCCTAATAGAAGCAGATAAAATGATTTATAGAAGCACTAAGATTGCAAGGGAAATTGGTCTAATTAAAAAGTTGTAAATACACAACCTAACCTACTCTATTGACTGATATTTTGCGATGGCTGCTAAATTATTACATTTAGGAACTTATAATTATTATGCTAGCACATATGAAATATGAACTTGCAATATTGGAATTGTGCATAAGTCACGATTTTTACTCCGTGATTCTCTTCTATGTTTTTTATAAGATGTGACCAACTGACCATACGGAATTCACCTTTGCAAGTGATAAATGTCTGCTAGTTTATAATAAGTTCTGAAGACAGACAAGATTGATAGATTTGAAAAGTATTTTCTCTTGAATACACCGACTTTATCTCGATTTAACGAACAGGTCATCGGGAACTTTGAAGAAAATGGTAACGTGAAGCATTATGCTGATTCAATGTCTATTTCATGTTTCTTTTTTTTTCAATAACAAATAAAACAATAGAAAATATATTGACTTATGACATGGCTAACTCGTAACTCAGAAATGCATAAGAAATTTTTGAAATTATTTTGTTGCATAATTTTTTTAATCGGTTAAACTCAATTAAATATTTGCTAATTTTGTATTGGTTATCCAACAGTTAATTATGATTTATGTGCATCTAAAATTTGGGAGTAAACCTATAATTTTGAAAAATTTATTGAGGAAGATTACGGCTTAATATTGCAAGAGCATGAAATGAGATCTCCAAATTTTGTTGTTTTGCTATGCTCCAAAAAATGATTATTGCAATTTTGCTTTATTAGTTTTGCACGTCGCGAAGTGTTCTATTTATTTAACAACTTCATTTCCTAACATCTGCACTTTCTCTAACCACATCGTTCGTAAATGATATTGTAACCACTACTTACATACATAGGTACTGCTTCGGAGTGTCAAAAAAGGTGTGGGTTGTAATTTAAACTGGTATTTTCAAAATCACCGGCTCGGCGAAACTCCAGGAAACACAATATATTATCGAATTTAAGAGAAAAAAGTAACCAAGAAATATGGCTTATTAACATTACCAACAAATAATGTTTTCGTGTTTGCCGATCTTTTTAACAGTAAACAAGGTAAACGTTTGAACAATAGCTAGGCAAACAGGTGCGTACTTGAATTTTAATGAAGCTTTTTTGTCGTTTATCGGGCTGTAAACTTTGTAAACTGATTCCGAATTAAAACATTTTGTGTGTTTTTTAGACTGTCAATTCACTTTACTCCAGGAAGAGAGGTGGATTTAGTCAACTAAAGTGACATTTTTGACTTTAAAAGCGATGCTACGGTAAGAGAATGAATCGCACAACGAATTTAAATTCTCATTAGACGAATCATAATTTATTAAAAGTAAATCTTGCAGTAAATATCATTATGAACAAGCAGTGGCTTCTATGAAATGTTAACTCACCAAGATAGTCACCAACTATTGTTACAATTCTGTTTATCAGATCTCGGTTACAATCAATGGCATCACTTTCATGCTTCAACAGCCTGCAATCCTGGATGTAAATCAAAAACAGAATGTGCTTGTAAGATAAAATTATCAGGTGTTCTTACCACAACAACCACTTTATTCTTCGTATAGTCCTTTTATAAAATAATTAAATTGCTCTTAGAAAATCCATTACACAATCCAAATACATTTAAATGAGGAAACCCTGTCACAGATTTAAACGGGGACAAAATTTGGTATCACATAACCAACTTGGCATCACATAACTATCTTAGTTTCGAGCTAACTCGGTGCAAAGCCTTTAATGTCGTGGCGCAAAATATCCTGGTGCTAAATCCCCGACTCCAAGTAAACTGTAAAATAAATGCATATATTTGTCCTAATCTAAAAAATCAATAGGAAATAAAAATTTGTTGATTTTTGATAACATTAACAAATCATAAATTTCGTTTTTCAAAATTACTGAAACAAACTGCTGAAATTGATTTGTTAAAACAATAAACTTTTAGTATAATTATAATTATTTGGGGATTTTTAATACGTACATTAGAACGAACTAATTAAATAAAATTTAAATAAACAGATACTGATTTCACGTCATTTCGCTATCGATCAATTCCATTCGAACAACCCAAAATGCCTAAATTGTAATTAAAAATTTCAATCGCTACATAGTAAAGAAAACAATGATGATTATACAACCTGTAGTTGTAACTTTACACCTTTGTAGTCATTATTATATAATATGTACTAGATTGCCAAGGTTGTGCGGCCTGAAAGCCGCACTTAAGGAAATAATGTACTCTTGTATACAAATATAAATAGATAAGTTCATTTAACCAATTTCATGGTTAGATATTGAAGTGCCCATATGCAGCAATTAAAATTAATAAAGATATACAATAATTAAGAATAATATAAGTATACAACATATACAAGAAAAATTTGAAAAATCAAAGGTTAAAATTACTATTAGCAATCTTCAGTGTTGGCTGAAATTAAATTACATTTTGATTGCCTATGTTAACAAGATTTAGGTCTATTTATATCTGATACAATTTTGTTGTTTTTAAAAAAAAAAAAACAATTTAATTTTCGACGAAAGAAATTTATTAAAATTTTTTTAAATGTCGGTAGAAAAACTGTAAATTTGTTAATTGCAAAAATTGTTTGCATTAATAAAATGAAATTTAAAATTGTGTCCACTGAATAATTATAATTATGACTATTGCACGCGTATGTACATAGTTACCTATAAACCAATAGAAAAATTCGGAATAACTCAAATGTCAAAATTAGAACCAATTCCATGGCAATTAAGCGATAAGCTTGCACAAGTGCACTTATCGATTTCGTATTATCAAAATCGCAGCTTTTTGCAAATTTTGAATTTTTCTTATTACTTATGCAATAGTCTGACAAAATTTATTATAGCAAGTTGCATCGATAATTCTGCTAAAATGCACTCCAGCTTATCTTGAGAAAATTTGCCTCCGCTTCGCGTCGTGCAAATTTTCGTCGTAATAAGCTGTCGTGCATTTTAGCCAGAATTATCGGCAACTTGCACTTAATACATTATTATTGATAATTTTGTCACTGATAATTATCAGTGACAAAAAGGTAAAGTTAACTAAAAATTTAAAAAAAACGTGTTCTGAGTAAATAAAGTGCAATTAATGGCATATTTGAGAGCTAAAATTAATGGTGGTCATTACAGTGTTTCAAAGAAAGCATCAGAAAACATCTCGCGAGATAAATTTTGAACTAATAAATAACAGAAATAGCAGCAGAGTGGCGTATTGGGAGACGTATGTGACTACGAATAAGTAGTCGCAGGTTCGAATTCCATACGCGCCTGTTGTCTAAAGTAAAACAGAGGAGTAATCCACCTTGTAAAACGGATTGTGAAGACTTCCAGAATGGAAGTGGTTATATTCCGACAGGAATGGAAAGCCGCAGATGATGAAATAACAGAAATTAAAAATTTTAAAATGCTGTAGTTACAGATTTTCAAATTTTATTTTGTAAATTTGGATTTAATTTTGTACTTACAGTTTTGAAAATAGATTTAGTAATAACAAAGAGTATATAAATATCTATATACTCTATGGTAATAACAATTTTAAGAAAAAATCTAAGATTTGTATGAACTCAATTTTTAGTACAATTTTCAATTATAAACTTTGATTCCCTAAAATTAGCTTGAAAACAATTTTGAATGCAAAGCAACAATAAAGAAATATTTGAGAATTAAATTAAGAACATTTTAAATTAACAATTATAACTACTACAATAAAATTATGGGAATTTTAATATTAAAGTTAAACGTGTGACTGGTTCTTTCAGTATACACACATATGTAGTTCTTCTTTGAATTAATAGATTTAAAACCTTGTACGTATGTGTATTTATAACGCACATAATTATAGTAATTTTCTTAAATTCCTAAAATAATTAATAATTTGGGATCTACTGTGATGATTTGCACAAGGGTTCAACACGTCTACCAGCTCGCATAATCACTGTTTAGTGTACTAAGAGAACGAATATTGAAACCATGGGCGGTTTGAAATAAGAACCCTTGCAAACCTTAGTGCTTCTATGTTTGTTGCATTGATATAGTGTAAGTCCATAATTTACTAAATATTGGCTGAAAAACACCAAATAATTAAAACAAAATAATCTCTCCGCGTATTTCAAATTTTAATTATTTAATTACTAAAAAATTTAAAAATGACTATAGTGTTAATCTTTATTTATAATCAATTTTTTATAAAATTAAAACTCTTAAATAATAATAGCGAAATCGCTCTTTTCCTTCGCACATCAAAACTTCACAACTTCCAACATCAAAAAAACATCTTAAGCCGAGGAGAATATAAGTTCGGTATAATTTCATTTATTATTTATTATTAGGATTTTCCACATTTTTATATATTTTGATGGCTTCCAATTTCGTACGATCTTTCCAGCCTTATACAGCATGTGGGATTGGCTATGGGTAGCCACAGTCACCTCTATTAGAAACCCGTCACCTTCTGCCTGGAAGAAAAATTTTTGGAAATACCGCTATTTCCAGAAATGTGATATTTTGTATCAGTGAATTTTTTTTTGGTAATTTAAAATCAAATTAAAAATTTTAAAAATTAAACAATATCTGAAAATTCTTAAGAATACTTTTGATAGTAAAAATCAGTTTGAGACTTTTCTTTGTTTATTTTAAAACTCTTTATAAGAAAATGGATATAACTGTTTGGCATAGTCCTAGTTTTTTACTATTGGGGACAAAATTTGCAACAAAAAAAACACTCTTAAATTTTTTTCGTACGAAGGTTGTTTTTTTATTGACCTGGGAAGTTATTCAATATTAATAACTTCTAGGTCAATAAAAAATAATTTTTGTCAAAACAAAGAAAAAGCTATATACTTTTGATTGGATTGGTTATAAATGAATTTTAAAGCCTGAAAACAGTAATAAACTAAAACTACTGTTAATCTTTAAGTTTCTGTATTTACATAACTTGAAAATAAACAAAAGATTTCTTTGGTATTTTTAGATGATCTGCAAAGTAAATCATAAATACAATATCTAGGCACTACAAAATCAATGATAGTTTTAAAACTTAGAGTTATTGGAATAACTGAACATACTCATATTCTTGGAGTTTTATTTAGCGATTCTATCCCCGATAAAATCGATAAAATCCCCTAATTGCATTGTAAGATAATAAAAGATACCGGATCGACACAAACTGCATTTGTTTTCTTTCATCTTGCAAGTTTACGTTACGGTTGCACAGGAACTTTAACAAGTGCAAAGTTTAGGCTTAGGTCCATGTTATTTTACGGAACGAAATTATGACACCTAGTACGGTAAAAAGTTGAGTGCAATTATGAATTATATGAAGTGAGTCGATACGAAAGACATTAGCAATCATGTTGGCAGAAAATTTATTTATTTTTAATAAAATATTTAAATTAAAATTTTTCTAAGCAATTATAACGGTTAAAGTGTAATTTCTTAAAATCGTCTGCAATATTTTCTCGTATTCCAATCGGTAAACGCCATAAAGTTTTCTTACTTTCAAGTTAAATGAAACTCTCTCACGCATACTGCTAATTCAACATCCAGTATGGTCGTTTAAAACGTCCCTCGTAGCTTTTCAGCATTTTCTAATGTTCTGCAATATTTAATTACTTGCCCGCAACAACATCGGCTTATTAAGTCGAAGAAATCGTCTATTTTCACGCTAACGGTTATTAAATGTGTGCGTGTTAGTCCTAACGCTACCAAATTTCACTAACGCTGTTTAGAAATCAATTTAAAGTTTTTCTGCATCAGTCGCATACAATAAATATTACACTCTAAAGTTTGCGTGTAAAAGCTAATTATAAGTTACATTATATTTCCGCTAATATTGGTGCGACTGGAACAGGTGAAACCGTCTGATAATAGCGGTAAACATCACAACTTTGTGTAGCACGGTTACGTAGGTACTTAAGGTTTTTTTTTGCAAACACTTAAACCAATTTTGCTACTTTTAACATTTTTACGAATTGGCAATAAGTTTAAAAAAATCAACACAAATAAATTACCGTAAAATTAAGCTTAGAAATTTTTAGAAAATGCAGCTACGGTCGCAACACAATAGCACACTTTATCCTAAGGCAAAATTCTTAACAACCTACATCTTTATTATAATTTATAAATTATAAACTAACCTCCTAGTATTTTGCATAATTTCTCTTTCCTAATTTATATAATAAACCAAAATTTCATGTTGTCTATAATTTATTTTGTAAATTTGCACTTGCGTTAGGTACTGCAAAATTCCAAATCATGTCTGCCTTACGTCTATTCTATTCAATTTAATCATAACGTTGTTTTTATTGATTAATTTTTTACTTTGCTAGTTCTTATGGTAACAATAAATAATAAACATCAGTTCGTTGCCGATTCATTTTACATTTGTCCTTTCAAATTGCAACTTTATCGGACAGCGTTTCATGTAATTTTTAATTTTTTCATGTCATTGAAGTAACGGATTTTATGACAACTAATCAATTCTTCCATTAGAAAACTTAACAGTCATACTAAATAAATTTTTTACAAACGACTTGATATCGTAAAATTACGTGGGTTTAATTTAAGTAAGATTAAGTGACTTTAATTAAATTAAAAAATCGCCTTCTACTTTCTTAAAGTTGACACTAATTTCAAGATTTTATTCACGATAATTAGAGTAACTTAGAGCAAATTATTTAGGTAATTATAGTTCTTGGATTGTAATTGGAGCAAAATCAAACGACGGCTTAATAATTTCCTAGGTCGACTTAAAACTGCGAAGGTTTTTAAGAATGACAAAAAATAGTTTTATTGAGAATAATTTTCCTCCTTTTTATTTCGAATTTACTTAAAGTAATTGTGAAATCTCACCATAAGTTCAATTAAAGCCTCTTCGATGATTAAATAATCTTGTATAATTTAATTTTGAAAAAATTGTATATTTCTACATTCCAACCCAAGATTAATGTTCGATAGTTTTGCACCGCCTCATTAGGAATAAAATTTCTAAATTATTAGAATTATAAATTAATGTTATTTTGATCCTTTGGTATTATATTCAAAATGTAAATTTTATTGAAGTAATTTTCCATATTATTAAATAAAATTCGTAATTTAACGTTAAGTTTTTAGTTTTGTTTATCAGAGCAGACAGTAGCTGTAAAATTAATCGTCGATTATTTATAAACGTGTCGGTTCGGCATACATTAAAAAAAATTATTTAAATAAAATACTCGCGCTGCTTTGGCTTGCAAATGTTAAGAGCGTTGAAAACAAATTAAAAGTGTCGTAGACTCGCAATTTAATTTAAAATAATTAAATGCATTAAGTAAAATGTTCATCCAAGCGTAGCAATTTTACACGATGATCCTGTAAGTAAATACGACGATAATTAAAATTGAAAGGAATTAAATTAAAACTTGTAAGAAAATTAATCGCTAATTGAAGGTGAATCAAATTTGCAATTTGTGCTGCTTAGAGAATAAGGAATCCTCGCCGCACCGCTCAATCAAACCGTTAACGCCTAAAAGGTGCATCGGAACAATGGAATTTTTTTATGAAACAAAGAACTTAACAACGGCGATGAAATTTAGATTCATAGAAAGAAATTGAACAATCAAGCTGTAATGGATTTATGGTTTTGTATATGGATAAAGGAGTTTTTCTGATGGAATAGTAAAATGCAGACAGGTATAGCAAGTCATAATAAATTATATGAAAAAATTAGTTAATATTAACGTTTGCTGCATGTCACATCGTCCTGCAAAAATCGTTAAGACATTAATGTGGTATGTCACACATACCACGTTAAGTCATAACGCGCCTACGGAGTGGTAATATGTTGTCCAATTATCCTTTTAATGGAAGCATTGAACAAATAAGGATTTAAGGTGATCCTCGTCTATTTTCCGAAATGAGGTCTCTTCCAAATAAGCTCGACTGCTCCAACTTGTATTTTCCTAGTAGACAATATTGAAATAAAAAGTTACATATGTAGGTATTGTCCATGCCAGTTTTGTCCTTGTCTACTTCTTTCTCGACGCAGCTTATGTAAATAATTGGTCAAAACCCTCAAGGAACTGTAAATTAAATAATCAGAAAGTTTTAAAAAAGTTTGGTATATATCGAAGCAACACCAACACAATTGCATATAAAATCACTTAAAATTATATTGGCCAAATTAAGTTGTGAAAACTTTCAGGGTGAAAAAAGATAATTTTGACTTGTTAATCTTCGACTTATAATTATGAAGGTTTTATTCCAAGGTTTTTTAAAATTGAATTTATTAAATAAAGGTTTTACGCCTGTATTGAAATTATTTTAAACTGAAATCGATGAGTTTTACAAACTAACACTGGCTTAGTCTGATCGTTAGTTAACTTGCAGTTTCTAAATTTCTAATTTGAATATCTGGTTATTCTCACTTGATTTACTGCCAAGTAAATTGGAAGAATTGGAAAGAAGTCGAAGAATTGTACAGCTCTATTCACAACTTGAAAATTAACAAATGGAAGCTTCATTTATAATTAACTAATTTATAATCCATAATTAAATTAAAAATTAACAAACTATGTAGCTTAATTAAAATTAGAACTCAATTTATTTCGTAAGCTCCCGACTTGTTTACCAACTTCTCTTTATATTATTAATTATAATTTTGTTACCATTTTATTGTTATTTCTATTATCAATAGCTTATGAAATAAATTAACTGCGTTTTATTGGTTACGACGTTTAAATTATTTTTAAAATTCAACGTTATTAGCAAATTGGAAATACCGGTTAACATTAATGATTCTTGCATGTTTAATGTGTTAATAAATTGTATTCTATTATATTGGCTCCCATTAGAACACCACAGTCAAGCTCCACAGCAAGTAATAATTATTTAAAATGTCATAAAAAAAATCAATTGTATTATATTAGTTGTAAAGTGGGAGGTGCTCGCCAAAACGTAGAAGTTCAAGAGGTTATAAACAAAGAATCATCTTTACCCAAGGGGGTCAACATTTTATGAGCCCTATACATAGAAAAGAAAAAGATCTCTAAAATCTTAAACCAAATAAATATATAATATAAAATACATAATTCAGTTAAAATTAAACACTTCTAATTAAAATTTAAGGCAGTGAATTATGCATTTCCCAATTTTTCCAAGTCGTATCTACTTCACTCTTCGTTTAACCTACATACAAATTTATGGGTATAATACAAATTTTCTTCTATTATTGTTCTTACTATAGTTAGTTTAAACCAAAAATCTTCAAAATTTTGTAACACTTTACCAGCAGTACAAGCATAGTTGGTAGTTATATTCTTAAAAAATTTCTTTTTTACTATAATATAAAGCACAGATTCAATATTATGATATTTTGGTATTGAAAGGACTATTAGACCGCGACGCAACTAAATTTATAACAATTTTCCTGCGGTTGCACACTGATTAGTAAAATTTAGTTTTGAATGTTTTTCCAAATAAATATTTGGTGATACTAATATTTTGCATGAATTTATTAATTTTCTTGCAATTCAAATTTTAACGGAGTTACACGCTTAGTTTACTTCGGATTTAGTTTTTTGGTATAAACGACTTAACAAGTAGGCTTTAAAATCTAATTACATAGTTATTGTAATGTCAATGGTGCAGGTTACAGAGAGGGTTTGAAAAATATATTGGACATTCTTTTAAAACTACTGCAGATAAATGGTTCTGCATCACCAACTGTTATTTGCCAGATCTTTTCTAAGGATGACGTTCATGACGCTAAAAGTCATTGAACTTATTGCTAAATTTTTCGCTAAGGTATATGGATAGTATTTTATTAGCCCTCTGCTCGCCCTCTTATTTTTTCTTGTCTCTTTCCATCTCACTTTTAAATTTCAACCCAGTGCTTTTTTCAGATAAATATTTCTAATAAATGGCTCGATGCCATTTAATTTTTTAATGCCATAATGAAGTGTTACGCGAACTGACGTTGCACATGCTTTTCTTATGTTGTTACATTAGTAATCACCACACAAACCGCATTTATAGTAGAAGTTTTATATTATAACTTCATGAATTTAATATTATCGTAAATTAAAAAGTTTTTCTGGAAATTGACATTGAATTTCTCAAACCTAGAAATGAAATTCAACCAAATCCAAAGATCGAAGAAAAAACTTAGAAGATCTTTTTTTATGGGTTTAGTTCTTGTCTCAATAATCGTTTATTAGATCTTGAATTACATTAGAGAATTAGAAAACGAATTACTTATTTAGTAAACAGAAATAAACTTCACGGGCATAAATTGACAAATTAATGCGAAAACATGTTTTTCTCGGAAATATATTGGAATATTCGAAAAGAAGAAGCAGAAACAACACATGCAAGAATCACGTACTAATTATTTATGAAAAATTAAAAAACCTTTGCAATCCCAAATATACAAAATAAGGTGGAGCCCCCATAAAAGAAAATAGGGTAATTTGTTTTTAGTTTTCCAAGTTTTTTCTGCAAATTTTAAAGCCATTCTGGATGTATGCAAAATGTTAGTTTTCTAATACCGGCGCGGCGCCCGGGCGGTTAGGGCTGTGAATTATGATGATGGAGTTCGTGAGTACAAGTAGCTTTATAATGTAATATTAATGCATACTCTTTTTCCTCAAGCAAAATTTTATTAGATAATATCAATGCTATTGTTAAATGTAAATTATAATATTCAATAAATATGCGAGCCTCCTCTGCAACCTAACTTTTTAGAAAAAGCATTGTTAGTCGATATCTAAGAGCTCGGTTGGTATGACCAGAAAATAAATAAATTTAGATTTTAAATGAATTTAGTGAATTTTATTAGATTAACTTGAATTTGATGGAAATGGAATTTAAAATTAATTGCAATTGTGGACGGTTATCCTGAATTGGTATGAATTAATACAAATTTGAAGTAGGCTGAATTGAATTAAACTGAATTAATTAAGTATTGTATTGCATTGATACAAATCGAAATGAATTTAATTAACTGAGTTTTATTAAACTGAATTGAATTTTATAAAATGAAATTGAACTATTTAGCCTCTTGGGTTTTCATGTAATTTTAGTTACTGATTTGATAAACTTATGCAAATAGAAATACAAATTCTGATAGTCAAAGTGTCTCGGAACTAATAAATATCGAGAAACTTAGCTAGTGATTAAACATTCTGCAAAAATTAGCATTAAAACTGAGTACTGTTGAATAAATTCTTGTGCATAGACAAATATGCCATAGCACAACAAAATATTAAATATTATTGCAAAAAATAAATTATAATTTATCTTAGAGCCAAATTTCACCTATTAATTAGTAAATTGCATACTAATTAGTGTTAATTATTATATTGAGTGAAAACTCACCGCAGATAGACATTTCCATCGTACTGCAGCTTGTACTGTTAAACCACAGACTTGTCAATTTTATTTGCACAATAAAATTTATGCGAAATGCATCAAATTAAATAAACGTGTTAAATTAAACATTTTCCCACATAATAATAGGTCAAAGGTGTGACATATTTAATACGTTAATTAAATATAATTTTTAAATTTTGATAGAGGTAAATAATTCTTAAGAAAGCGTAAACGATCGAGAAGAAAGTTTTACTGCATGCAATTTTAATTAATCTTAATGGAATCTATAAAATGTAATTATTGAAAAACTACAAAAAAATGTATTCGTGTTATGGACGTAGGTGTAAAATTTGAATTTTCATCTTTCTCTTGCCAATTTGCACCAATAAAATCTATTTTTGCTCCCTAATTTATTGCCGTCAATAATATAAAGTATAAATTAATTTAATTTAAAAAAAAATGTTCTAATTATGCAACGAGAAAACAAGAATCCCTACTCGTTTAAGAACCCATACTGTATTGGTTAATAATGTGGGTCAATCGTATGACGTATCTCGCTAGGCAGTTTTGTTAATTAACGACTTGTCTTAAAGCATAGATCCAATTAATTGTTAAAATATAAAAATTTTGCATAAACAATTTTTTGCGTATTACGAGTGCAGGCTTAGACATGGTCCATGAATTAACTAATACGTACGTTCGTATATTGTTGCGGAAAAAACTTGATTGAGCCCAAGCACTTGTTCCAGAATTTATCTCATATAAATCCCAAGTCAAACTGGTTTACCTTGAAATTTTTTGTTAGTTAACAGTTAGATAAATTAGTTTTGAATGCATAATGCATATAAATTGCAATTTAAATATTATAACGAACGTGGAGGTAAAACTAATATTTTGCAACGAAGACGCATCTGGAAGCAACGCAAGCAGAAGAATTTCATAGTAAATGTATATAGATTATTATTTCTTTTATTAAATTTTCTCGTAATTAATTAGTATAGATCATTCGTTACGTAATTAATGAGTAATTATTGAGATCGTGTCTTGAGACACAAATGCTTTTTTAACCAATTGTAGCTACACTGCAAACCAATTTAATTATTTATGTATTATCTAATCCATAATCGTTACGTTTTTATTCAATAAACTTGTTTGATTGCGGTTTTATTCATTAAAACTTGAATTCTGAATAAACTACTAAACGATTTAATTTCTTAGATAATAGTTGAATAATTGCTAAATTGTCAAGTGCAATTAACTAAATTTATAATTATAATACGACTATATGAAAATATTCCAATTATTTACAAGCCATAAAAATTTATGCACGGTTTCTTTTTATAAAAATGAAATTTAAATAAGTCAGCTAATTAACTTTCTAATTTTTTTAGCTAATTATGCTAAATTTAATCAATATGCATCGCAACATTAAATGAATCAGTTGATTATCGGTTAAGGCGTCTAAAAAATTGATGGATATGCAAGAATTTTTTTTTAAATTCTGAAAACCTGCAAGTTAAAATTTTTTAATCTCTGTCGAAATAATCACGTACCCGTTACGTGCCCAATAATTAAAATATTTACTAATTTATAAGTTGCTTAATTACAAGTTTAATCATTTTTTCTGTAATTAAAAAAAGCAAACAAGCAAATTAACGGTTTTTGATTTGCATTGTTTAACTATGTATGATTATTAATTATATATATGGTATAAGGTACTAAATTTTGCAAGTACATATAACGCAAATTCTGAAGGCCACCCAGAATTTGTTTTCTATTATAGTCTCGAATTAATTTCTTTGAGAAAACTAAAAGTTGTCTATTTTTAATATATTTTTTATTTATATGTTAATTTTATAGTATAATTGTGTAGTCTTTTTTTAATTCAAATATTCGGGGTGGTTGCACTACATGTTGATGTTGCTGACCGGCGCCGCGCCGGTTACTTTATTGTATCAAAGTAAATGAAAAGTTGAATTGGAAATTATGCTAAAGGCACGCAAGTAATAAAATTAAAATTGAAACTGCTCTGCAGGAGCACCTTCAAAGAGAATCCCAACAAAACAAAGTAATGTGCACTTAAATAAGTCGTTGGCAGTTAAATCGTGGTTGTCAAAATAAAATGTCACAAAGGTTTTAAAAAGTTAAAAGTTTGTTGTAATTGAAACTTATTCCACATGCTACACACTCAGGTATATTTCACTTTTGCATCCTAACGGAAGTGTCATGTTTGTGGGTGTCCTAGACCTTGGGTAATATGAAGCAAAGCTGTAAAACAAAATTGGTTACATAACCGACGCATTCAAATTTCCTCGATTAAATTTGTCAGCAGAGGTATTATAAATCTAGATTGTTAAGATTGTGCGGCCTAAAGGCTGCACTTAGGGGAGTAATTTTAAATTTACTCTATTATGTTTGTAACAAACACATAAATTGATAAATTTAAGCAATTAAATTGAGTTATTATAAATTTTTTAATTTAAATATTAATTAAATTTTAAATTTTGGTTTTTTTGGTATAATTATTATTCTTTTTCTTTTAATATAATTACATAATTATTAATTGATTCACATAAAACTGTTGTTATTGATTGTTTTAATTTATATTTTCTTTCCTTATATATTTTCCACTACTTACAACCAATTCCATAAAATTTATTTAAAGTATTTAATTTTAAAATTGACTTGAAAATAAAATTGATAATTTTCATTGTTAATTATTTTACAAAATTTGTCTTTTATCTTCGAAGATAACAACAATGCGATTCGTTAATGTAATCTTGCAAAACAATGAGACTTTATTTACACATTTTTTACAAACTACTTTTACTTCTTTAAGTAATCGAGCGTGCAGAGAAGTGCAAAATAAAAATACAACTTGAACCAAATGATTATTGTAGGAAAAATTTGAGCTGCTTATAGTGTTACTAGGAACTAGCAAAACAAATTTTTTTATTAAGTTTGCTTCTATGATGCGCCCCGGTTGAAATATTTGTCGTTATAAGTTAAAGAATTAATAAGTCTGGAAATGTATTACCTATTTTTGATTTATTACTTTTATATACTCTTTACATTAATACATAAATAAAAAATATTTGATGATACCCCGAGCGCTTTGAGGTTCAGGTTCAAGGTACATTCTTCCTTACCTTCCCTTGGAAGCTAAGGTGTTAGAAGAGTGGTAATATGTCATAAAAGCTGCTTTATAAATAAAAATAAAAAAATGTAGGGGTGGCAAAATAAGTTTTTACGCCATTGGTACGGCCCTGATGATGCCACAGGCGAGACTAATTTATACATTAGACTTGTGCATAATAAGAACTAAAAAGATAACAAGAATGTTCTTCTATTTAATAACGCAAGGAATTTATTCTTAAGCAGCGGACTATATATTTTATGACCAATTAATTATTTATAATTTCTTAATAATTATGAACTGCAAACTCAAAAACTGCCTTGTCAAAATATAGCTTTTCCTTGCAAGTTTTAATATTAAGTCAACAGTAATATAGTTTTAGTTTTGATTTATAATTAGTAATTGCTATAAAACGATTCTAATTTATTTAAATGAGCGTACAGCTGTAAACGTATACATACATAATATAAGTACTGCATATTTGTATATAATTATTAGTTACGTAGTTTGATTTTAAATGTTAAAATAGATATTAAATAAGTATAATATTGACAATAAAATTGTCAATCCATTTACGAGAAAATTTCCAACAATCCCTCATATCATTATAAACTTTATCACTTTTATACTACTACCAGTAATTATTTTTTATTTAAATTCCCATAATATAAAATTTATTTGATTTAAATGTTAATTGCTAATTAAATTGCATAATTAATTGATCTACATGTTTCAAATTATAAAATTAATTAATCAAGTTAATGATTAGTAATGCGAGGTTAGTCACTGCAGTAGCTTAAAATACAGAATAAATACATGGAGACTCCAACGCTCGATCAGCGACGAACCCGAATATAATTTCAGTCATTTCGTTATAAAATTTTTTAATCGCCAAGTAGTTATACGTCATGTAATTTTTAAATATTTTTAATTCATAAATAAATTTTTCATCCTAAATTCTATTTTAAAAGTGAAACAGTTAAATAATCCAATTCTCACACCTGACAGAAATTAAATTTAAATAAAAATCCCGTTAGGAATTTCAGATACCTACTAACAATAATATAAAACTAACAAAAAGATAAACAAACTATATAAGCCCTTTTGATGGGTAAATCGATATAAAACAAGATTGAACTTTTTTAAATGGCCTACAACTTTCTTTTTATCTAATTAAATTTGTTGTTGCCAAATTAATGGCAAACAAATATTTAGAAAGAAAAATTTTGGTGTTAATGCTTTATAAATATAAAAATCGACCAACGGTAATTATATATAATTTGTAATGGTTTAATGGGTTTTCACGTTTTTCAGGTACGCAGCAAAATTATTTTGCAAATTAACAGTTAACTGAGAGGCGTTAATATTAATGATAGCTTATAGATTATTAATTTCAAATTATTTAGTAATTTGACATTGAAAAGTTTATTGAAACTCATAAATTACCAATATTCGTTGATGAAAGGTCACATAACCCAGAAACATTTTGCCATGTCAAAACTACGATTTCTTATAATTTATCGGAATCGATTCCAATAAGAGGCGAATAAAATAAGCCGCAGCTCTTATCTGATCGAATAATGAACATGTAAAAAACTGGTGCTATAAAGTAAATTGTACAATTTTTATGATCACAACAAATCAAGCATTATTAATTTCAACTCGTTAAGTTAAAGTACATGCAATAATATAAAACAAAGAGTTAGTTACATTAGAAGACATTAAAAGAAATTGCTCCATACTCCCTGCCTATGTTTCATGTAAGCGTGGGTGGTCATGATCTGCGTGTTTTTTGTCGATTTACATTAACGTTTGATTTCCACAGTTGACCCCATTTAACAGGGTTTTGCAATAGCGCAGATTCTAGACTCGCCTCCCATTATAAGAATTATGTTGATATACTACATCGGTGCTTCAGGAATGTTTATTGTAGTAGAAAAAATTTTAAGTTGACGGTAAACCTTATTGTTCTACTAAAGTGGGCGTATAATTTATCTTGGTTTTAGTTATCTTCCCGTTTAAAATAAAAAATAGTCGTTTCGGTTACCAAGGTGTACCATTCATTTAACTACCTCAATAAAAAAGTATGTGTGCAACCAATCGCTGTGTTTTCCCATATATGGAATTAGAAAAATATACAAGACTAGAAAAATAATTAAGTCAAGCTGTGAGAAACCATTACCTTAGATCCTTAATGCAGTTCATTATTTATTTTTCGATGCCATTGTTGTGTATTCTTGCAAAAATCACTAAGTGATGTTTCGCAAGACTCGCTACGTAGACCTCTATTATTTCCTACTGTTGCATCAGGAAACGAATCGTTTGACTAGATGCTATTTGTTACTGAAATCATGTAAATCGTGGCTCAAACTAACTTAATCTTAATAATAATAATTAAATTTTCTCTTTCAAGATGCTACGGTTAACGTGCTTTTCTTATCAGTTTTCTAACGGATTGGGTCAGAATAATTAAGCAATTAAACGTAAAAGCTTAGCGACTTATAATTATTAAAGTAAACACAATTTAATTTTTTGTATGAAACTCTGCACAACACTATAATTACCGTTTAATTAGAATTAATTTTCTTTTTTTTGCATTTGCATATTTTACAAGAAACTTCTTTTGAAAATGTAATTATATGACTGGAATGCATTATATTAATTTTTTGAATATTAAAATACTTCATGGCAAAACTCGTGGTGGTTAAATTTTATTTCAAACAAAATTAAATATTATTACACAAAATTATTCTATAATTTTATGGTTTAAGGTGTGAAATACCACTTTCAATGTTTTAATTACCTGTGCTTAGTATTCATTAAAACACATACCACCTTACAGTTGTTGAACGATAGTGGACACTTGCTAATTATTAAAACTCATTAAAGAACCTCTAAAATAAATTGCAGACATTAATTCTTTCCATATCTGTTTCTCTTTTGCTTTTAAAGTTTTCAATTTAGTTTGTTTTACTTTTCAAAATAGCTGTAGATAAAAGGTCTAGCAATAACCGGATGTAGCGAGAATTGCTTCATTTAAAAAAACGTATGAAATTTGGATTACTACTTTAGGGACTTCCACCTTATGTCTCTGTTTACTGTATTTGTTTCACAAGTCCTTAAACAGTTTTTGTAACCATGGCTAGAACCTCTAGCTCACAGAGTGTTGCCCGTGACATAGAAACATTCAATGAATTGATTTATTATAACCAATAGTTCGTCATACAATATAATCACAGTTGGAGTTACTTTCTCAGTAGAGAATTATATTCTGAGGTATTCGAGTACACTACTCTATTTTTCATTTCAGAAAACCCCTACAGAGATTAGTAAAATATTAAATACATAAGTTTTAAAAGAAGAGAAAACTGAAAAAATTAATGTTGGATTTATAGACTGAAATGTGTTCATTTATGATACATTTAATGAACAAGCATGATGTGAAATTTTAATAAATGCAATCCAGTTTTTTTATGTTAAGTGAAATTCATTGATTTAATGAATATTTACATTGTATATATAAAAGTTTGCGGTTCGATATCGCTTAAATTTGCATATTATAAAGAGCAAAATTTTGAAGTAAAAAAACCAAGAATCCTGAGATATTAACTTCAAAATATAAAATACAAACACAACTGTAAATTTTGAAAATTAGAACCAGATAAAAGAAAATTAACTGGAAATTATAGAATTTGATAATAACAAAATGTACGCAATTTTAAGAGCTTCCTTGTCTAAAATCACTTAGATATTAAAAATAACAATACAACTAATTATCTGTAGTACATAAATACATATATCAATGCAAAAATGTAATAAAAACTATGTAATAAAAATTAAAAATAATAAAAATACAAAGTAAATATTTCATTTCAACATTTTTTCAATTTAATACGGTACTTTTAATAAAATTGTAATTATTATTTAATTTAATTATTTATTTATTTTTTATTATTTTAACGTCAAACTTGTTATATGTTGATATGGATTGAAGATAGATTGCATTTTAAAATTTGTTTAGCACTGCGTTCTCAAGCAGTTAACAAAGCTAGCCAGCTTGAAACGAGAAAAAGTATTAACTTAACATAAAAATTAAGTTACTCTCACCTTTTCTCAGCAATTCAAACTCGACAGCTCAGGTGATGCTTTAGGTCGAGGTCATCATAAATTGATCTACTCCGCCCATTTCAGTTTAGCACGACGGAGTTACTTCCGTATATATGGAATTTCTTGTTGAGGGGCATTTGAAAATACCACCTATCTTATCTTATCAGATTTCTATAAAAAGCAAAACATTGATTTCCTATCACATGTTACGTGAAATGCGAGGACAGGCAATTCCAACTGAAGAGACATTGCTTTCTCGTAGCTCCCCTCTGTTTAAATCTCAATGTTTAAATTTTTACCAAACGCAAGGTTTGCGCTAAATCTCCTTTCGGTTTCACGATAAACATAAAAAAAGAGTTTTTATCGCTCTACTACATACATTAGCAAACACCCATCATAAGCAAGATTTATATTTTCTTTAAGTCACGAACTTGAACTGGATCAAATTATTTGAAAAAAATTTCATACCTACAATTTAAATAATACAATATTCGATATGCAGTTAACTAAATTATAAACGACCCAATTTTATAATTCCGCTTGTTACTTTTTAAATCTTTATCAAACAAATTTATATAAATAATAATATATAACTCGAAGGAAAAATTCGTGACAATACATTTATGAATGAAACAAAAGCTTTTGTTTAGACTTGAGTTTGTTAGCAATAAAATATAAATAGGTAAATAATTAATCACGTTCGGTATAATAAATTGATTACTTACTTTTAAAAATTTGGGAAAATTTGCACGGTTTTAACTGTTTTCATCTGTATGTGGATTCATCCTTGCTCCAAAAACTAGTTCAAGCATAGGTAATGTTTTACTTGGAATTTCACTTTTGCTAGGTATTAATTGCAAATCCTTTATATAGCCCAAACTGGTATTTAAAATGATATTAAATTTTTTATACACATATAAGCAATTATTGTTACTATAAATTTTTATTAACATGATAGATTGTTACATGAGCACACCATTCTGGCTCTAGTTTTTCTAAGCGAGAAAAACCATTAAATTTCATAGTTGTAGCTAAAATTAATCTTTAAAATAAATTAAGAAAATAATAAAAAAATTATTACAAAACAATTTTAATTTAACTTTAACTGTTAATTTAAAATCTTTGAGTTGATAAAAAATATTTAACATAGAATGATAATGATGAGAAAGTTGGTATATTACTTTAATGAATGCTAATAATTTATAAACAGTGTGGTAAGAAAAATTAATTATGATGGTTTGAGAATCTAAATGGCTGAATTTTGTTTAAGTGTGGTAGCTAATCGCACCAAGCTTTGATATTTAATAAACTTTAATGCTAGCCGATAATAAAACCAATAGGTAAAAGTCATAAAACCACTGACATGTCTTTTAACATAGAAGTTGAATTTTCATAAGGTCATCCTCTGCTTATGCTCAATTACAACCACAATTAACGATTTATTTATTATTGCAATAATTTCGATGTAAAAAAAAATCTAAAAGCAACCAACAGTTAAAGAAGACCATTAACGGTGTTTCCTTTAGAATTTCCCATTAACAATTTTTGTGGCAATCTATTTGTTTAAGTAATTTGTATATTCTGAAGCGGAGAAATGCGCGTCCTTTGTATTTAGTGATATGATAATAATTTGTCTAATTTTTAGCAATGATTAAGCAAGATAATTGCCCAAAATTAATTAGAAACTTCGCAGCTTCTATACGTTATAATTAACCATTCAGAAGAATTCAATGCAAAAATTTAGCAAACAGTTTTTTTATAAGCTACAATTAATCATTTAGCGGTTTATGAAGGTCAGCTGAAAATTACTTTAGGGTAATTTTTAATTGCACCAGTTTCTTAATCAATTTTGAACGTGGAAGGCTTTATAAATTTAGATCGATTATACTGTAAAACATTTTAATGAGTCAACAATTATAAGTTAGTATTGTGTTAAGAAATAAATACCTTCAGGAATCTAGGTAAGGTTCTTTGCAACAATTTATTGCATACTTTTACCCTATAATGCAACTAAATAGATCTTCGTAGTGTGGCAATAAATTCTAAAATAAAATCTTGTTTTTAATTAACAGACTCGATTAATTAAATATTGAGGATGTCCGAAGAAGATATACCATGTGACATATTGCCATCATGATTCTTAAATAATGTTGTATCGTTAATTACTATTGAATCCGACGAAACAAATTTATGCCTCTATTGTATTTATTTTTTGGTTCATATTAATTGACAACTACCTATGTATCGAGGTTATCTTTTTATGTTGTGTTAATTAACATTTAATTAATAATACATTAGAAACTGTACACAATACATTTTTGTTGCTTCTGTTCTGCTTAAGGGAATTTAAAACTATAATTAATAATGCATTTCCTAGAAGGTACTAATAAAAGTACAACCTGTTAAATGAACGACAAGTAAGAGATTAATAACTTGTAGAATTAGAAATTTTGTCATTTTACTATTAGTCATTGTCGCCTAACATAAGATTTGAAGACAATTTTCTTAATATATAGGTTACCTTTATTTTACAAGTAAAAAAGTGTATAATGCAAATTACCTCCGAGCAAGTGCCATTGATTGCTAAGTGTTACCAAAAAGCCCTCGGCAGATTGATTATCAAAATTAAGAATGTTGCAATTGGACAATTTAGATGACTTTTAAAAACTATCAACTTGAATTTTCGATATTCCTAGATTTATTAGGTAATTGATTATTTTGAATATTGAATTTTTAGTCAACTATTATAATGCCTTCATTATAACTGGATTGCCAAGAATACAAAAGGTATTTTATGCGTGTACTGCAAATATCTGCAAGATTATCTCACAACAATCGAAGAACTTAGTAAGTCGAGTTACTAAAAATAAATTTGATGGATATGATATTCTGGTTATTTTATTATAAAAATGATATTTTAAAAATATCAAGAACGACAGTAATACACCAACAACTCAATTTTTGGTCATTCAACTTGTTAGGTTGTATGGTAGTACTGTTCCTATCCATTTTCTAGATGTTAAAATGATTGTCATGAAATAGATGAATAATCACTAATTGTCATAGGAAAACTTTTCAGCAATTTTTTTAAATAACTTATTCAAAAAGCAGCTGAAGATATTTTGAAGTTCATGGAGAACTCAACGTATTATGTCTGCAGTGTAGATAACGACGACTTTTCTATATTATTAATTATTTATTTATTAAAAATATTAACTCAAAATCCCTAGCAAAAATTTTTTGACAATGAGTCAGTCTGTACACGATTTTTTATGCACGAAAAAACATCTTCCTCTACAAAATTAGATAAAATAATATACACATTAACATAATGTGATTTAGAGTCTAATATTAGAACCTAGTGAATCAAGTTACCAACAATTTAATTAATAGATTATTCTAGCTGAACCATCAACATTTTTTATCGGTAGCTTAAATAATGATATATGATTGCTTTATAAATTGGCTTGTCAAAAATGATAGTAATAAACTATCCAGTCAATTTTTAGTAACTCTACTTACTAGGTTCTTCAATTTTGCGTTAGATATGGACCACGGTATATTACGTCAAACCGAATCAGATAAAAGGTTTTTTATATTTTAATTTTTGACGCTATTTCTCAGGGTTGCCAAATCATATTCTTACGAATATACAAATGCACATAACCGTCTCGTTTGTTTATCTTTACTTGATTTTTTGACCATACCCACCTTTAAAAACTTCCCGGTTGTGGTGGGTTTAATTCTTACCATAAACCCATAACCAAAAATACTCTTGAGCCGGGTCTGTATGTAGGTTAGCTAGTAAGTACTACAATAATTAAAATTTATTATAATAGTCATTATTTTGTGTAAGCACCGCACACTTCTCAAGGTTATAATTTTTACCGTAAATCCATAATCCTACAAAAATTGTATTATATTGAAATCTAGTTTTAACAATAATTTATTGGAAAATTTAGATTTGCAGTATTCTCGTACTTTCAAACCATTAATTTATTTCTTTTTAATTGGTAATGGGAGAGTTTTCTAACAATTGATAACTTTGGAAAATTAATATTTTAATTATTTTATTTGGTTTTTTATAACTTTTTTGGCGCAGTTATTATTTATATTTAATTCTGACTAGAACTAAAAGTGGTTCAAAGGTGAAATAATTATTGTTATTAAATAAATTAGCGTTAATTGCAGTAGTTTTCCAAAATCTTTTTTGGGACAGGTAAAAACTTGTAAGTGGCACCAAATTAATGACACACATCATACATCTGACAAATAAATTACTGATAACAATCGGATCAAATTTAAAAAATTGCAGGCATAATTGGCTATTGTTTATATTTATATTTAAAATTATTAATTAGAAAATATTTATATTTAATTCATACGAAAGATAAATTACAGTATTGAATGAATTGCGTCCAACAGTGGAAAACGAAACGACTTCCAATATTCGGCCAAATTAATCTCTAGTTTTAGTGTTAATTTTCTCTAAATTATAATTGAAGACTACTGGTTTTTCGCCAAATTTATTAGAGGAATGGAGAATTGTTTGTTTCCTCTTAGTACCATACATGCATTTTGTTGACTGCAATATAATAAATGGGTACCATTGTAAATATTTTTACTGTCATCACTTTCCATGAGAAGAATACAGACAATGGCAATAAAGGTATGCAATTTGCGGTTGTGCGGTTTTGATTTTATTTTGGTTTTTATAACACGAAAGTGATCAATAACAGAGGTAGTTGACACTGACTTTCAACATTTGCAAAACAAAACTCACTGAATAATTGAAAAACGTGACAATGGAGTAAAGTTAAAAATATTATTACATTACATTTAATTACAAAGTGCCGATGAAATTCCTTTACTTACATCTTATGATAATGATGAAACATAATAAATCTTGAAGATTAACCTGCGCGTGTTAAAGCAAAACATCTACCTTAAATGGAAGAGCCCTAGGTGTTCATATCCTTATTAATCAAAGAATGCTACACCACTACCTCAATTATCGGTCACTACTGTAACCGGAAACTATTTCTACCTCAATCATATCTTCGCAATTTTAGAGAAATCTAACCACGTTTTATGTGAATACGATTAATTACAAGGAGCGATCTTTACTAAGTCGTATCATATTTATTTAATTTATTATTAAGTGCTATTCACTGTTAAGTGTATGCATAAACAACTTTTGTACGGCTATTCTGAAAGCTGTGATCCTGTTGTAATATTAATGATACGCTTTTCACTTTTCTCGATTGCTATATTAGCGGAAGCAATTATACACATGCGGTGGAATAACATTCATTATAAAATTCTTTGCCGTTTGACCCATATAATCCGCCATACAATGGCACTTGGTTTGGTACAGGACACGGATCGTTCTACATACATAGTTTTTTCTGCAGTATGAAAATATTGAACCGTTTTAAGATAACAATAAGCTCTTGTATTTAGAATTTGTCTCTGGTATCACCTTGAACTTTACAAAATGTTAACAAAACAGTTTGTAATAAACGTTTACTAAAACTAATGAATTTTATTGCTGATGGTTTAATAAAAAATAATTTTTTAATGTGAATTTAGCGACTAACATCGTAGTGTAGCTAAATGAAGAGACTGCCAACTGCCAAGTATAGCACTTTTAATTGTTAAAGTTACGATGGAGGAAGTTAAAAAAGCGTAAAGTAAAAAAGCTTTATTTTACGGTAATTTCATATTGTGGTATGTAGGTGTATGCAAATACAGAGAAGGTATAGAAAATTTAATAATGTACTTACAGCTGGCGCTAGAGCATAGTAAATCTATAATTTGCGATCAAACGTGTAAATTAAATAATATAGCATTGTGATTTGTTGTTTTAGTAATTTTTAACGGGAAGATTAATCTGTTACATTTGTTGTGGGCTTATTGAGCGGTGGGCTACTTTAAATGTTGTTAAAAGCTCATTTTTTGAATGACCAATTTCGGACCATCGAACAACCCATAATATAACCTTTACAATCGTGCAAACTTGTGCATTCTTATTTCGCATACAATAAAATGTATGTAATATACCTATAAAAATTTTAAAACTTTTTGTTGCAGTTATTAAATAGCTTTTAACGTGAAGGCTAAAACATTGTCAAGGAACTTTCAATTAAAAATTTATTCAAAAACTCGGGCTGACGCTTTCATTTAAAATATGTTAAACGCATGTTTAGTTATTGACCCAAGTTTGCTAAAATTAAAAGGCGTATTTAATTAAACTGGCAGGATTCGAAATCAAGGCTAGTACTAATTATAATTATCACCAAAGCTTGCATCTATTTAACCTCAACGTCAATCAAATATTTATTTATCGTCATCTTTTTTTAAATTGCATTTTTTGCCATCGCACATAAAAAAATAACAATTTAAGTTATTACTCAAAAATTTAAGAGCAAATTCATTAATCAGCCTTGTCATTGAGTAATTATGTTGTTTATTCATTTCAAACACAAATAACACTAAATTAGCAATATTTGCAATAATATCCACCCTCTTTGTAGGTAATTAATGAACTATTAGCTCTAACGAACGAATAGCTGCTGTGTCCCACATTGTTAACAATAAACAACGACATAATGAATTTATTCTGCACTTTACAACAAAAAGTAAGACGTATGTCCTTCGGTAAATTGTAATGTTACAGAAACGGCTTAATACATCTTACATTTTCTAATTAACGATTACCAAGTAAATTGTCTCTGTTTTATTGACTCATTTTAACTAACTGCTAATTTCTTCGTTTATTACTCATCTCGCAATTAAAATTTTTAATGCCCACCTTCTTTGGTATTGCCAATAAAGTTTCGATTTTTTTAAACAAATGCGAAAAATTTTGATTGAGGTATCCGATGGCAATTAACATTTTCCAGTGAAACTATTTTTTGCGTTTGTTAGTAGACGAACTCCAAAAGTAATTAATTCTAACAACTTTTCTTATCGTTTATCAAAGCATTTAATAACTTTCACTAAAGCTTAGATAAAATCTGGTACTACTTTTTTGCACTATTAAGTAGATATTTGATGTTACCTCTAACATCGAATTATGGCCAATTAACACATTAAATTTACGATTTCTTTAATGGCACACTCATCAAATGATTTATTAATAAATTAGCGTTTATATGTATTAGCTATGATGTTATTTTTCAGGATTATTTGCTTACGCATTTATAGAGCTGTTAGTTATGCTTAGCTTAACTATTTTATTATTATAATTAATTTTTATTTATAATTACCAATGTATCTGTCATGCGTGAAGTAATAAATTGGTAAATAATCGAAGTCATAAATACTAAATCAGGTTAACCACTTGTTAATTTAGTTGATCGTTAGTATTGTAATCGTTTTATTAGCAAATATTTGTTTTATCGGTGTATCGATAAATTAATACATATGTTAAAAATACAAGAACGTTTATTATAATAATCATAGATTGTGTGGTACAAAGCAGTAGTAGCTCCTTACTAAATAAATGTAAACAAGGACCTACATATCAGCTTAACATTTTGCCACATACAAATGTTTTCCGGCTCATTAGCGAAGGTGTGGGTTTCAAAAAACAAAGACTAATGTATTAAAGGGATCAACTGAAGCAGTTTTTTATAAGATAGTCTCGTTTTAACCGTAGGGACAGTAGAAGCTGTTGCTACGTTAAAAAGTTTATCGTTTCCACTACCAAATTTGGTAGTTTCAAATAATAGCGCCAACCCTAAGAACAGCGAAGCAAAGCAAATCTTCTCGATAGTGTTTTGTTAGGAAAGGTTTGTGGTTTAAATTAACAAAGAGAATATAAATTTTATCAACCCAAACAAAAATACTTTTGTAAACCCGCCATTTCAGAAAGAAATTCTCATTGAAATAACGTAGAAAACCATTTACGAATTATGCAGACTTAAATTTTTTTAAATCGTATGAAATTTGGATTTATTAATTTAAACCTACCTGTGGTCAGAAGCTCAACTACCTATTAGTGCTATAAAAATCCGAGGCACCTTATATAATATATAATATAATTTAATACCAAAGTGCAAAGTTTATTGCTCGTGACGAAGTTGAATGCAATAATGACACGAGGGATTAGTTTTATAAATATTTTTATTCACACTCCCGATCATGAATTTTAAAATAAAAATTAATTTCAAAAAATATCTTTAAATAAGATCAACATCTTATTTCAGTGTTTTAAATATAAGGAATTAAACAGCAGCACTATTACGCCCGGAAGTGCAGAAAAAATATAATACAAGATAAAACATTACATTGAACTATTTTTAAGAAATTCACTGTCAGCAGATGCACTTTAACAATGTCATACCACGTCCAGACTTAACCTATCATATTATTTTTTTTCAAACGCGATCCCAACACCTCGCGCCTCATCGTGGTATGCTGATGGTTTATTGAAAAAAGAAATAATACATACAAATGATTTTCATGTCATAAATCTGTATTCCCTAACTTTTACACGAGTCCGGTATGGCGTTGCAAATATTATTGACAAAGAAATAATTGGCAAGCAAAATTTTCATATCAAAATTTTGTTACAATTTTTTTATCGATTGGAAGGTACGTGCGATACTTACCTTCTAATCCGCGATCGAGATAGTTGGAATTTGAGGTTATTAATAATTAACATTTACATAAATATTTTTTAAACTCTTGTGCTTAAATTCATGACGCTTTAATTAATAGTTTGTACAAAGCTGGGTAGCCCCCATCTTTCTTCAAAATTGATGCTTTTCTAAATTCTTCAAAAATATTACCCCCAAATTTTATAATGATATCTTAAGGGGCTTAATATTTTTAAAATCATTTAGAAGACCACCTGTTTTTAAAAAAAAATGTTTATAATTTCTATATACTATAATATCACCTTTAAAAAAAACGATGGGGGCCTACCCTTAACTGTCTGAATTGCTGCAGCAATAAGCCTTTTTCACCTTGGCATGTAATATACTATTGCTTTTTAGAAATGACATAATTAAAGTGATTCATATTTTTCTTTCTAATTTTAATATTAATTGTTTCTAAAAAATACTCTTAATTATTTATTTAAAACTAAGCATATAATACTAACTAGCGATGATGACTAATATTGCAAAATTATGCAGTCAATGTCAAAAATAATGTCAGAAAATATTAGGTGTTACATGGTAAATAAAAAAAAGTATGTTTAAATTTTATCAAAGTGAAGGATCGCTGGTTGCGGTTGCTATTAATTTTTTTTTATTACGTATTATATGTAATTTTCAAGTTGTATGTTATTAATAATAATAAAACGTGTATTAGACATTGTTTACTATACAGACTATACAATTAATAATACAATACACTTAAATAAACAAAACGATTTGTGAACAATAAAAAGTGTATGAATCAGAATACACAATAATTAACCTCCAATCAGATTATTTTTTTAACTTTCTTCAGGTTACTTTTTTTAAGAATAACGTAAAAACCTTTGCAAATGGAAGAATAACGTCTACATCCTAAAACGTCAAACCGCAAGTCCTTTGTACCAAATTTTGGAACGTGTGGAAGGAATTAGTCGAAAAGTTTTTTACCTGCAGTAGCAAACACTCTGTATAAACAAAAATGGTTTACTAATTTATTAATTGTGCTATTAAGAATACTTACCTATATTTACCTCGACATGGGCTATTAAGTAAGACTCGTAGCAAAAAACAAGAGTTTAATCAGAATCCTTTTAAAATTTAATAATCCGTGTTCTTTTGTTGAAAATTGCAGGTTTTAAGAAAACCTTGATTTAATCTGTTGAATGAGTATAAGAATACAGTAAACAGTTAAGAAACACGAACCAACTAATTTTATAGATCGTGAGAGCAAAACGAATTAACACCTACAACAAGCACTATTCTTCATTATATTTTTTAAAAATATCTCTAGAAAGACATGATTTACTAGTTTAACGATTAGATAGCAATCTGAACAATATAATTCTAAACAGGCGCTTTTTGCGGTGTTTACAATGCTTAGCATGCAGAAATTGTAGCAGGCAACGCCCATCACGATGGAGCTCCAGATTTTTGCTACTAAAAGAACAAGACACGAAGAAATTTTTTGTCATCATAACTTATAATCAAAAAAATATTAGCACAAAACTATCACTTTAGCGTCTCAATTTTTACAAGATTAATCGTTTTGGAAACGTGACGACATAGACTTGCTTAAATATTTTGCTTCCTGGTGTACCTATACAACACTTAGTAAGTATCAATTTTATCGTCTCTATTAATATTATTACGTAGAAAGTCGGTTAAGATGGGTTTTTAATACTAAAAGTATTAAAACTAAGTATGTAATTATTTTCTGTTGTAATATGTTTCTCGTTTATCCGTACAGCTCTCGTACTATGTTAATTTTACATCATGTGCAGTTGACAAGCGGAACTTACGGTTGAAATGTATCTTACTTTTTTGAAACCATACATATTCTTATGAAGATATGATTTAAATAAATGCTAACACAGTATGGAAGACGATTTTTCTCTATTCGGTCGTTTACATTACATTACATTACATTACATTTTTTTTTCGACTGTAGGTACCTACCTACTTTTTGCGTAATTTCTCAGCATGCAATGAAAATAACGAAGCGTTTCGAATATTAACTGCCTTGATATTGATCCTTAATTTCTTTAACTTCATTCCAACTTTGTAATCAATCATTGTCAAAATAATGTAATGTTACTGATAGTTGAGGTTACTTGATTAGGTACATTATCTGTAATCTAAAATTGTGCAAGTATCTCTCGTGCAAATAGTTATCTTGTTGATAGAAAACTGGAGTTGGTTTTACTCTGCAAGGTTTAGTCGTGACTATTCCTTTTGTTTATTGCCAGGCACATAAAATATTTTCTCAAACTTATTATTAATGGAAATTTATTAACACAAATTTACAAGTTATTGTAAACATTTTTTACTGAAATTTCTCCAAGTTGTCAATTATTTGAAGTTATGAGCATAAACAAGATAAAAGCTTTTATGCTGTATAATTTTCTGTCAGGAATAAATTTTAATATATTAATAGCAAATGGATTACTCACTATCTTTATTTTTTACTCTAAAATCATGAATAAAATACAAATACCTGCAAATAATCAAATAACTTTTTTTTTTAACTTTTTGAGGCAAAAGGGAATAAAGAGAATGTAAGGATAAGTTGCGAAAATAAGGAAACAAAGAGATCCAAGTTTATCTGGGCTCTTATAGTGCATAAATTAGAAAAGTAAAGAATGCTAATTAGTTAATCAAGTATGCAAAATAATTTTTAATTATAAAATTAAGGGCGAATGAGATTTTGAATAAAATCATTTTCCATCTTCGACTAATCAGCTATTACATCAAGTACTGTGGTATGCGATAAATTTTCTCGAACTACCTAACGTAATTTTTATTGAGCTGATATTGCCCATCTTAATTACACATTTTTGTTATTAAGTATAATCAGGACCTTATAAGCAGTAATGATGTTGAAGATAAAAATGGCGATAATGATAAATTAATCCAATTTTCAAAGTATTTTAATTGGCGCGATAATATTTAAGAAAATATTTACTTCTACAATAATTAAAGTTCAGAATCCTCCTTTGTGAATTGTGATGGTTAGGAAAGCGATGAAGAAATGTTATGACTTTGAAAGTTTTTATACAAAATTGTTATTACTTTATGACCTACAAACATTGATTTTATATATTTTGATGTTTAGACAGTACTTCTACGGTTTTTTTGAAATACCAAACTACCGAGACTAATGTCCTTGCAACAAACGCAAAGTTTTACAAATTTTTTTAATGAAGTGTGGCATGTAAAACTGGCAAGGTTATATGAATAAGATTTGATTATTATAAAGATTTCTTAAAAAGATTAATTTTTTTAAATAAAATATTACTATTACGCTCTGGTAATTGCATTTTACCACGCCCAATCTACGTACCGTACCCTTGAATTGTAAATGTTATAGGGTTATGGGTAGTTCGCCGATGATTTTCTATTTATCCTTGTTAGTAAACCATGCAATTAAACTTTATAATCTTAAAATTTATTTAATCTACGTGGGTTAATTTCATTATAAAAAAATCTCCTCCTAGTCATGCACGCTTAATCATAAGTGTTGAAATATGTCAGTCTTACTAATCATAATTTTGATTTATTTGGTAGTTATAAAAAATTTTGATTATTTTTTAGGTAACATACACGCACGTAACTGTTCAATTAATTTTTAAGTATTAATAATTTTTAGTTTTATTTTTTTAATTTTATTTCAAATGTCTTCTTTTTCGTACATATTATCAACGTTGGTATCCTTTATGTGTACGTTAGTGAAAAATTCGACAACAATTAATTATCGCTTTAAAGTTTTGGGGGCAGCACATACCCAGTGCCCAAGTTTGTTAAGCAAAACAAATGTTTAAAATTTATGCAGAAGCTTCATCTAGGAATTTTAACGATTAGGGGTTTTTAAACCCCTCGATCTTTATATTTTATTTTATGTTGTTGGCAGATCTCCGATTATTTAAATTATTTTTGAAATTTAAGATTAATCCCTAAACGGCTAATTTATTTTTCAAAACCATCAAAATTTAGCGACTTTCATTGTTTGTCTTACAATTTAAACTTCCGCTTTTGGGGGACGGTACGAGCCTCCAGTTTCCCAGTGAGACAGTCTCGTTAATCCATTTATGCGCATTTCTAATTACTAGCAATCACTGCTCTCATTGCAAAATTTTGATTTCTCATTCCCTTTCCGTGAATAAGTTCTCGTGAACCTGCGTGCATAATTTAGTTCAAATCCGTTCGAGGACCAAAGAGTGTATAGCAAACAAACAAACAAGCACTTTAATTTATACATTTGTATATTGATAACCACTACAATAAGATAAGATTCATTGTTTGTCATTGTAATAATAATAATAATGATTAGAATTTAATTCATTATTATTAACCTGTGAAATTAATATTAAATTAAAAAATTAACAGCTTAACTCACGAATTTTTTTGTCATAAACTTTCAGCACTAGATTGTTGCTGTCCTTAAATGTTTTATTAACATTTTGACAAAAATTTGTTTAATTATTTGATTAATCTGTTAATCTTTTAAAATTTTAATTAATTGGTTAAAAATAAAATAAATTTTTAAAACTTTAATTTAGTTGCTGATATATATTATTATTATCAAGTAATTACCTATGATATTTCAAATTTTACTATTCTATAAAATTTTTGCATACAATGAATCGAATAATGTAGATTAAATTAATCAAACATAAGTAGATATTTAGTCGATAGCATACAAATTATCTTGATTTTATCCGGTAAGTACTTAAAAATTCACGATAGACTTAAATAAGCCTATTAGGCACTCAACCTTTACAATAGCAAAATATCTAAAAGTATTCGGTAGAAATTTTTAGTTCCAACCTAAAAATGAAGTTTACTTCTTCGTTAGAACAAACTAGGTACATGCAATATGTGGCAGCTCTTATCGGTAAGAGAATCTTAAAGTTTTGATAATTTTTACGGTTATGTATTATTTCAATTAGGAACCCTAACGGCAGCAAATAGTGGAATGTATGCTACTTGGCCTTCTCCTTCGTTACCAAAGCTTAGATCAGACGATTCTCCCATCGGAGTTCCAGTTACGAAAGTAAGTTTGATTACTTTATTCTGATACGTAGCTTTAATTGTTTTGACAAAAAGGATGAAGAGTCATGGATAGCATCGAGTGTTTTACTTGGCTTTTTTCTAGGATCATTTATATCGGGGTTTTGTGGAGAAATTAGGACGTAAGGGTGCTTTACTGCTGTCAGCAATACCGTTGTTTATACCATGGATAATTATAGTGTTTGCAGAATCGGCAATACATTTAATTATTGCTCGACTTATTGGTGGTATGGGAGGATCATTGTCATTAATAGTGAGTATTTGAAAGTTGTAAAATAAGTTTGCTTTTAATAATTTTTTAGGCATTGCCAGTATATATTGGGGAAATCTCAGATAAGGATGTCCGTGGGAAACTGGGAACTTTCACTAACGTATTAAAATTGTCGGGAAGTTTGTTTGTATTATCCGTTGGGCCTTTTATATCCTACACTGGTTTGACTTTGAGTTGCAGTGCAGTTCCAGTGATATTCGTCATTTCATTTTATTTTATGCCCGAATCGCCGTACTATTTAATCAAGGAAGGGAAGCCGGAGTTTGCTACAAAAAATTTCATACGGTTATCTAGAAGGAACGTAGACAAAATTGCTATTAAAGATGGATTGAATGAGATACAAACCACAGTCGACTACGACATGAAAAACAAATCTAGTATGTGGGAAACGATGACAAATCCACAATATAGAAAATCTCTGGTTATTATGTTGGGTGAGTTTTCATTTTGCTTCATCTCCGTGTCCTGCATTTCTTGTATCTTTTTAGGAGTGAAATCTCTTCAGCAGCTTAGTGGAATGAATGCAATCGATCCTTATCTTCAAACGATCATAAAAGCCAGCAACAGTAGTATTTCGCCTGAAATTTCAAGCTTAATTTGTGGTTGCATCCAAATACCAGCAGGTTGATTTTTATATTTTTATAATTTAAGTTTTTAATATTCCTGTTATAGCGTTAGTGTCGACTGTTTTGGTGGACAAAATGGGACGAAAACCTCTTTTGATAATATCGGCAACTGGATGTGCGTTGGCTTTAATAACAGAGGGAACTTTCTTCTATTTGCAGAACGTTGCAGAAATAGATGTCGATCCCATTGCGTGGTTACCCACTGTGGCTTTAATGTTTTATTTAATTATGAATCCTTTGGGTGTATTTACACTGCCATACGTACTTGCAGGAGAAATGTTTGCGACGAATATTAAAGGAAACGCAATGACTATCATTTCTGTTTACAGTGCGTTTTTAGGATTTATTGTGGCAAAATTTTTCGGGCCGATTTCTGACGCCTGGGGAATGTACACAATGTTCTGGATTTTTGCCGGGTTTTGTATTTTAGGGGCAATTTTTGTTTTTATGTTTTTCCCGAGACAAAAGGTAAAACGTTCATGGAAATACAAAACAAAATTAATAAAAAATAACTAATTATGTAATTGTGTAAAATATGCGAATACTTTATGTTTACTGTAAATAAAATGCTGAAAGATTTTTTCTTTCAGTTTGACCTATGTAAGTTGCCTTGCAAGTCAGACAATAAATTATAAAAAATTTATAATGTCAAGTGTTAAGTAATAAATTAAATTTGTGAACTTTATGAATCTTAATTGTAATTTAAATATTTTAATAAATTAACGATTTTTGTTGCTGTTAATTACTATCCAGTTGTTCAAAGTGGTAATTAAAAGTATAACCACCAGCATTTTACGAAGCATGCCATGTAGAATTAACTTCTAACAGATAAAAAATGTAACTACCTACCATTTCCTAGATGTAGTACTATTGCAAAAAGTTTTTATTGTAATATTTCAGTTGCAAAGCTCAATTAAAATTCGAATTATAGAAATAGATCACAATTCGCCTATAGCAAGTTGCAAGATGTGGGCGGTTAGTATCAATTAAGTTTCACTCCTTATTTAGTTTTAAATGCATTCCGTCTTGTATGTGTTTAGATATGTAACAACCAGTTCACAGCTTAAGAACAACTAAAATAACACGATTTACAGTTTTTTTCTATTACATACTTCCATTTACAACATCAAGTTGGATTTGGAAACAATGTATTTTAGAGCAAAAACTTACTTTTTCGCAGTTCTCTGTTATATTAATTAACTTTATTGACATGTATCAATGATTTTCTCTTTTTGGAAGCACCAAACGTTATATCATTAATAAAAAAAAATAACTGCAAAGAAATAAATCAAACTCATTGAGTGCTTCATTATAAAGTTGTCATTGCGTTTTCATAATAATTATTAATAATTCCAAATATAGCTTGCACAAATTATTTAGAAAAATTTTCATAATGTTCGTCTTTAATTTACGTTGATGGTAAGGTCAATTTGGAAATATGGAGGTAGTAGCCTGCAGTATCCAATTTTCCTGTCTCCATAAGAGTACGCCAGTCATACTTGTGTAGGAAACGAATTGTTTATTGTGTGCAAACTTCAAAAACTACAATTTTGTCATAGGTATGGGTCAAATTTAATTTTTGATTATTAAAATATCCTTTAAAAAAATTCATCAAATCGATTAGTGTTTCCAACACTTCGGTTTACATTTGTTTGATTTTCGACTGGTAAAATTAATAAAATAAATTGGGCATAGAAAAAGCGGTATCACCTAACCAGAATGAAGTAGTCGTTGGAAATTATATTAATTTTTTGTACAAGCTTTTAAACCTGTTACTAACTATTAAGGCAGTTAGCTTAAATTATACTTAAAAGTGCACATTTTAAAATAATAGTCCTAATCACTGTATTTTATTATAATTATAATAAAAATTTATGTTTGATGCAAGAAAACTTAAATGTAATTAGCATTAAAAAATCATTTCTATTCAAAAGCTTTTAGGTGAATTTTTATAATTAACCAGAAATTTAGATAAGCATAAATAAAAAATAATGTTTAGTCCGTTTTCTGTTTTCTTGCGTTGAGAAAACCAATCCGGATGGTTGGACATAAAATAAAAATTATTGCAATTACAATAATTTCAATTTCCAACATCGGGATTAATAAAAATGTATTGATATTTCTCGGTACTCAAAAAAAGAATATCGGAATGCCATAACTACACGTATACGTATGCCTAGATAACATGTTCTTGGAGAAAAAACCAAGAAGTCATTGAATTTTAATTGTCTTTCAGTCATTTAATAAAATAATACAATTTTAATTACACGATTCTTATCTAAAATATTTATATTCTTATCTATTGGTTTACGACAAAGACATACTTTCTCATGATTTTTAATTTCAGATATCAAATGTACCTAATAATTAATAAAAAAAATTCAATCCAATTATTGTTTTGTAATTTATTCATTTAACGACCGTTACCTTTTTCTTGTTTTTCTTTATGCAATAACGCAAGAAAGATATTATTCTAATTGGGTCAATAGATTTTTTGAAAAAACAGATCAGATAGTATCGTTACTAATTATGGTACAGAATTAATTAGAATGAATATTTCTTTGTGATATTTATAATTGAACTCTTTTTTTATTCTAGCAACATTTTTGCGCTAAATTGGATCCCCATGTAGCCCAAATTTTAGTATCACCATTTTTTAATAACAAATTTTCTAAATAACGTTAAATTTTTTAGAGTTAAAATTATTATTTTTTAAATTTCTTGTCGTTACCTCGTTAGATTTTATAAAAAATAATCATGCCAAATTTAAAGTCACTTTTTGACCTAGCGTGTTGTATAGTATAAAAAAATTTTAATTGAAATAGTTTAGTATATAACTAGATTGTCAAGATTGTGCCGCCTAAAGGCCGCACTTAGAGAAAACTAAACAGCGAGAAAGGAGTGTTTTGTACGTAATTTTTATGCATTATCAAGTCAGTTATTATGTACTGATTTTTTAGTGTATGAATGATTTGGAAACTATTTTTGCCGCAGAATTTCAATGAGTTATGTCCGATTTTAAATATGTTAAACACTGCATTTGATTGAATTAATTAAAGGAAAATGTCTGTTAAAATTAACCGGCCATAAGAAATTAATGGTTAATTTCAGAGGTTTGTAGAAAGTTTTATAAACCAGACGCCATCTTTATTTTAAATTGGTTAAAATTTACTAATGTAAAATAAGTTACAGTTACAAAAAAATCGTGGTTTAAACATAGATCGAAATATAAACTTTTGTGGGTAATTATTATGCTTTAAGTTTTTTTTGTTAAAAAAATCGATTAACCACTTAATTTTGACATATGATCGGTGTTACTTCTCTAGAAAAAATTTGAAAAGATACTTATGCGATTAAATGTCGGTTAAATAAATCGAATCGAGTCAAAGAAAGTAAAAAGTAAATAAAACATAAAATTTCGACATTTTGAGAAAGATAAACCGCGATTCTTTAGATTCGGATGAAGAGAGGGAGAGATAAAACCTAAAAGAAATAATTTAAAAAACCGAAAAATATTACTTATAATACCTGGAATGTATCTTCTTCCCAATTACTTTTCATAAAATATTAGATTGCAACCTGAAGTTTCGTATACTGATTTCTTCATTTCTTTGTCAATTTCTGATTTTTTGATCTTATTTCAATTCTCTCCAATTCCGCTTTACCTGGCCACGATAAACTTGTAGTTTATAACCTAAATTTTGGCTAGTGAAAAAAAATGTTATAAATTGAATTAAAATAAAATTAAAAATTGCTACATGATTATTGTTAAAAATTAAAAGAAACGGGAGCATCTACTAATTATTATGTGTAAGTCTTTCCAGGAGTGATTCTCAAAATCGTACGATTATTATACATAGTGAGAAAGGGGTTAAAGTGTTTTTTACCTAAGTTTCCTCTTTTCAATTAATTCTTTTAAAACTAAAAAACCAAGATTGTGCAGCCTTTAGACCGCAAGTAAGGAATAATTTTAAATAATTAATCATACTATGCATAAGTGAAGGCGTGAATTTTTATGTTGATTGTACTTTTCTTAGTTTTTGCACTCCTATCCTCCTCCTGCACTTCTCGAGTGCATGAGCTCTTAATTTTTTTAAATGTTTGATGTTGCGGGGAAAATTCAAATTTTCTTTTTTGAAATAATTATCAGACAATTTAATTTTTAAAATTTGTACAGCTTCAAATTAATAATTTCCTGTTTAAATCTAAGCTTAAGGAATCAAAGATATGTGAAATTGTCTTCATAATCTAATCCAAAATGTTCTCCAAATGAAATTCATAGGATTTCCTAATTAATCAAACTTAAAACTACTTCAAGTATACAATTTTTAAATTTTAATATAAAAATAAAAATTTAGAAAGATTTATTTTATGAATCCATTGTTTGTTATTTAAATTTGTTGTTATCAAAGTTTTTAAAATTACTCCTTAAAATTCCTTAATGCAATTAAACGTTCGTTCTATCCCTGCGTTTTAATGTGTACTACGTTACCTTTATAAAATTTTGTATTTTTCTTGCAAATTGAAATTTTTAAATCGCCGATATTACGGCCTCCAGCAATTTTTACTTACTTTAATTTGTAATTATTTACAACATTCTATTTTTGAAATTTTGGTTTCTTAAATTTATTATTTTATTTATAATTTTTGGCGAAATCCAAACTTCTAAAATCGTTTTAAGTTTTTAACGTAACTTAGTCTGCACGCATTGCTAGCTAATTTGGAACTGGATTTTGAGTTGTACGCTTCATTTTACGGAGTGCCAATCTTTCATAATTAAACTTTGTGGTTTAGTTTTTCCAACCTAAATTTTATTTGCACTTTAATTTAAAATTTTTTATTTCTAACTTTATTTTATTTTAAAATTCACTGTTTGATTTCAATGGTCACAGTCTTTGAATTTAAAATTAAATTTAAACTAAAATGTAACAATTCTATTTACATTATACAAAGGTAATCATTTTTTAAAAATCTTCTTTTGCAACCTTTCGTGCATGTCAAAAGTTTAATTCTATGCCACTTTAATTTTAATACAATATGAATTTTATTTTTAAATAGAAGTTTGTGTTTTTCTTTTGCAAATTCTTCAAACTTGTTTTGGTTTTAATCAATTTTGAAAAATTAGCACACAGCTTTTAGTAGCTTTTTATTGAAATGTGGTGCTTGTTCTCCAAAATGCGGCCTTTAGGCCGCACAATCTATTTAATAACTTAAATTTACTCGTTCTGTGTATGTTGAGACATATAGAGTACATTCCAATTTGATAAACAAACTATTAAAAATCTGTCCTGCCATGCTCCGGTGTGGTCACTTTTAATAGGGTGTTCGCTGAAGGCAGTCAATTATAAAAATTTAGACAATAATTTCTAAACTTTTTGATCATGTTTTATTGTAGAAATAATATATTTTTATTCTAATTACGATAAAATATAAGTTAAATATTATAAAAATTACTGTTTATTTTAGTGATTTCTGAAAATCCGTCTAAATTTAAGATGGTAACGGTTCTCATTTGTCACAATTTTGGGGTATAAATATAATTACATGATATTATGTCAAATGTTGTCTTAGGGTTACGAAATCTGAAAATAACAGTGGGATAATCTAAAAAATTTAAAAAAAATAAAAAGTCATCCGCTTCAAAGATTGGGAAAATTTAGACAACCTTCAAGCTGTGAGAAATAAAAAAGTTTGCAAAATAAATAGAAAACAGAGATGAAATGCAAGAAGTAGCATAGCCTATTGAGGCCTTACTCTATCATCTGTCACGGTAGAAAGGTTTGACGATTAAGATTTAAGTTTCTTTAAATATTCTACGATTAAATGAAAAAACTCATAGATTACACCAATAAATTCACTTATATCGCTTTGTATCATTCATGAGATGTCACATACTTAGAACATAAGTTAAACGTTTAATGCGATGGAATTGTTTGCAAAAGGCTTGTCTTAATATTTTTTCCTGGAGCTGTTGATTGACAATTTTTTTCAAATGATTAATGTTGGTGAGGTATTGAATTGTTTAGCATTGAATTAATAAATTCAAAATTTATTTTTATGAAATACTGTACCTGCCTATCTTGTTATAACTGTTAATATATTTTTAAGTACGTATATTGAATGTTGTGTACCTATTAAATGTAAATTAGGTACATATTTATTGTGTGATCGCAAACATACTAAGTTTTTCGAAAATTTATAAACAAACTTTTTTGAATAAGTAGAATTTATTTAATAAATGGTTTGCCAAGATTCACTCTACATGTGCTTCACAGACAGCTAGGTAGATAAATTTAGGCGATAATATAATGTTACATTATAAGAACCTAGTAAGTCTAGTTATTAAAAGTTTGTTAAGTCCTTCAATAATAATTAATTTGAAAACAATGTAAATGTGCAATATTTTTTAAAATTTTTAATTGTTTAATAAATTTTCATTTATTATAATACACAACGTACAACTGCCTGAAGAATCTTGGAAAATTATGTAGTCCCATAGCAACTTTCACATAAACCTGAATATAATTTACCCGCGCCGCGCTTTAAAATTATCCACTTGTTTGTTTATAATATATTATACAAATTTTTATATATAATTTTATACTTACCATATGTTGGATTGCATTTTAATATTGATAGTAATAATAATATTATAGTTTTATTGCTGTTTACTACTAATCGTTAATTAAATTTAATTAAATATTAATATTCAATAAATCTATAATTGATTTCTCGAGTTAATATTTACATAAAGTTATTAAAAATTTTTCTTATTTTTGAACCTAATTGAAGTTTTTGTTGCAGGTGCGCAGAAACCGTCGTCCGACAGTGAAGAATGAATTTGAAGTGAAGTGGTTTTAAAAATTTTTGTGATAATGGATATAACGGAAGCGTTCCGTACCGAAGATATTACTAAAACAGACTTTTTTGATTTTGTTGTTACTCCCGATTCAAACGATTCTCATTCCTTGCAACAATTTTCCAAACAAATGCGTACGGTCAATGCATTTTTAGGAAATGGAAATGCGGACGAAATGAAAGAAACTAATAATAATTTGTTAACGTCCGAGTTAAGTGCACAAACTGTTAGTTCCGATGGGGTTACAAATTACGATCCCAATTTTTGGAGCGACAAGGAAACGGTTCGGATAGAAACTGCCATTTTAGAAGACTTAAATAAATATTGTTGGACAACGGATCACGACGCCAACGGAATTTCGTCTACTAATGCTAGTAAATTAGTTAACAATACGGACGGACATATTTATACGTTGACAGTATTAAATGGGATCGATCAAAATGCTACTTGGTACCGTCCGCCTTTGACGACTGCAGTTAAAGATGAAGAAGGCTCGCTTTCAAGTCCGAGTTCGATGGAACACTTACAAGCGGGATTAGATATAGATTCGATTTTAAGTATTATTCCACATCAAATTAACGGTTTTAGTAATAGTTTTAGTGATACACAAAATTCCAATACTGACGGATTGATAAAATCCGAAACGTATACTTACGACGATAGCGGATTTGCGGACAATAAAGACGAATTAGCAAGTTCGCTTATAATAGAAACTCCATTACTAGAAGCTCACGATAATTTTAATAACAATAATAACGATTGGAAAGTGAATAATAATAATACAAATAACGGAACAAACGACTCGTTATTGCGTAGTGCTTTGCAAGGTAAAGCTTTCGTACGTTACAATGGCACGACTAAAGTTACTAAGACCGAAAATAATAGCGAATTAAGGCGGGTACTTTCCACACCTCCGGGAAAAACGGAATCTATCTACATTAAGGAAGATCCCGATAAAACTCCTACGATTGTTGCAGGAGTCGACGCAAACGGAACCGTCATTTTCGAAGAGCACCTGCCGCAAATTAGACAAGTCGATCCCGACAATCATCAAAGCGTACACAACAACATGGACGATATATTGCTATCTCATTTAGATGCCTCCTATCCGGAAGATTACGAAAAACTAAAGCGAATAGCCAACGAAGTTGCAGAGTCCGTTAGTCAGTACTGCCAAATTAGTGACGGTACGATCGAAAACGTGTACAGTATTACTCCCGATCAAATTGGATTGTTGAACAATTTGTCGTCTCCGATTTCGATTACCACTCCCGTCGTTACGAGCACAAAAACTTCGCCAAAAAAATACAAGCGGTCAAACAGCGGGTCGAAGCAAACGACGACCCAAAATCCGTCGTCGACGAGTAATGGCATAAGAAAAGAGCGCTCCTTACACTACTGCAGTATTTGTTCGAAGGGATTTAAAGACAAATACTCGGTTAACGTTCACATTCGGACGCACACCGGGGAAAAACCATTTAACTGCAGTTTATGCGGAAAAAGTTTTAGACAAAAAGCACATCTAGCAAAACATTATCAGACACACATAGCTCAAAAGAATGCGGCCGCCGCGGGAAACGCGACGGCCGTCAAAACGAAAACCAGGTAGCTTTTTCGCAAAGAAGAAACGGTCGAAATTTTTTTAAATTATTCAGTGTTATACTATTTTTAAAAAATGATTTTTATTTTAGTAATAAATTATTATTGTAGTTGTTTTTTAAATCCTAAAAGAGATTGTAGTACCTATGTATATGTATGTACCTATGCTTCTTGGTATAACACAAAGTTTCGGTACTTTTTTGAGTAAAGTGTTTTGTAAAATGTTACAAGTAAGCCATGATATGAAATTTTTTTATCAAAATAACGCTTATTTGTCGATCACTGTATTTGTTCCTAAGCTTATTTTGTTTACGTGCTGTGATTTGTATTATTTCAAAATTTCTTTTGTAACTTTAAAGAAAAGGATCAAGAAGAAGACTCTGCGCCTAAATTTTCTTGCCATTGCTGTATTATTTGTACGTACTTAAAAATTAGAGAGTTTAATTTATTATTAATTATTTACGATCATCGCATTGTTATGTAAAGTAAAAATATATTTTATTAGAAATTTTTTCGTAATATTATAGGTTGAAAAAATGTATACGTATGCTGATTAATAAAGTCCATCCTATATGTAGTATTCATATAAATTATTAGATCTTTTCATGCTTATTGTAGAATCTCATAGTGCTTAGTGTTTAGATAAACTACAGTTTACCATATTAGTAAGGCATTATATGACCATTTACCTTTATAATACTCACATAAAAAAATGTTTATTCTCAGTTTGTGAGAAGAATATTTTTTATAGGTTGTGTTTTAAGATTTTTAATTTACTAGAAATTAGAATTATTACCATTCAATTTGTTATCTACTTATTTTATGGTTTTAGAAAAGTTTATTAATGTTGTTTCTGTCTGTTGTGAAAAAGGATATGCGATTGGGATGCTCCACAGCATCTGGATCAAAAATCTTTCGTTATTTTGCTTATTAGATACTTATTTTTGTTATTGTCTGAATACAGTTGTTGTGTACGAATGGCTTTTGTTACTTGTTATTAATCTTGAGTTCATCACTTGCCATGGTTAAGGGATATTTTTTGTACTGGATCTCAAAGATTCTCTCTGATAAAATACGTATTTTTTATCGAACTGCCAAAAATACGTCAAATACAAAATATTCGATTTTTTTACCATATTCTAAATGATTGCTTATTTATAGTAATTTCTTTTCATTTATTTTTCGAGCCATATAATATAATTATTTACTTTATTATATAAAACTATAGTAAACAATGTTTAGAATTCATATTTTTGTATATTAATTGTATCAGAGTTTATGTTTTTTTATATTGTAATTTTATTTTATTAAAATATTTTTATACTTGTAATACCTATATTTACATTTTATAATTTTTATATTGTAATAATTATTTTAGTTATTAATAAATAAAATTTTCAAGTTATTGTCTTGTTTACCACAACATTTTTACGTGGTCCTCCACCAACGACATTTTGAGTGACTTCATTATTGAAAATCTCATTGTTGAAAAATTATTACAAGAAAGGGGAGAAAGAAACCACATTTCATAGTTGACATTTCAAATGGGATTAGTTACAACCTCCTTGTATAAAAAATAATTAATTTGTACACTCTCACCCTTCCAGCAAAACCTTCCCCCTGGATGATACCTATTGTTTTTAGGTAAAAATGTCTAAATAGTAATTTTGTAGTATTGTGGTCGGTTTCTTTTTTAACAAATTACTTTTAGCCCAATATCGGTAGAAAAAAAATAGGGGTTGAGATATTTCTGTTTACACAAACCCTTATTATATATTAGTTCTTTTTAAGTTTTATTTATTTTTTTTATTATCCTTGCTTCACCATTAACTATTTTATCGGCGCACTTATTGTTTTAGGGGCTATTAAATGGGTACAATATTCCTTTTTTTACAGAACTATTAATTTTGTCAATAAATAAATTATTTATTTTTAAAAGATAAAAATTTACCCACTTATGATTTTTTAAGAGTTTCTATTTTTTCAACCCTCGCGTAAAAGTCTATATTATTGGATATAAAGTTGAAAGGCATTTTAATTCCCTGTAATTTCATCTACGATAAAAATTTACCAAATTATAACTAGTTGTTGTTAAAAAAGTGTACTTTTATTGAAATCAAAATTGTTAATTTTCTTAGTTAAATTGCAATTTGACAGAAATAATTCTTATAAAATTTTTGTCGCTGTTGAGGAAATAAATAAAGTTGTTTTTATTATTTTCATTAGAAAAAATTTATATGCTAAGGGGCCGTTCATAAAATACGTCACGCTACCACCAACTTTTTGACCCTCCCCTATTGTCACGCTGTGTCACACTTTCTGTGACCCCCTGTAAATATTCCGTCACAAAACTAAGACCCCCTGAATATAATAAATTTCAATGAATAGTACACAAATTTTGAGAATTAAAAATATTTATTTAGTTTTATAATAAAATTTGAATAAATTAATAAAATCTTTTATAAAGAACAAATAAAGAATAATTCTATTTATCAGAAGTCCAAGGATTCTGTAAATGCGCCGAAATATCTATAATTGGTATTGCAACGGCGAACGTCACATTGCCGTAGATCCCCGTCCCTCTTGTCACATCTTGTCACACTCAGCAAGACCCTCCCCTTGCGAACGTATTTTATGAACGGCCCTAAGAAATCTACTATTTCTTCGAAAAAGGTTTTTTCGAATTTGTTATGTAAAATGATCATTAAACAAATAAAAGTTGTTAAATTTCTCTTGACAAACCAAGTTTTTAATTTATCTTGCAAATAAAACTAACTGCGTTCTTTTATCTCAATTTCAACTTTTGGAAAATTCATTTAAAACTTGATTAAATTATTGAAAAATTTACAACATTGTCAGTTCTTTTTATATTTCAGAATATTTCAGAATTGTGGAATTTTAAAATAAAATACATTCCCATATTTCTTAAAGCTAGTGAAATTATCTTTATTTTGATGTTTATCTTTACTGTAAAAGAATTTATTTTTATCATAAATATTTATAATTATAGATAGCAGCGCTCAAATTTGAATTTGGAGAAATTAGAAAATTAATTAAAAATTTTTTAAATAATTTTGGAAATTTTTAGAAATGCAAAAAAGACAAAAACATAGTCGACCTGAATTATAAATTGAAAAGAAAATATAGTTGAGGTGATAGGCCAATGTTGTGAAAAAGGTGTCTACTGATTAGACTTTCATTAACCTATCATCTTAACTATATTTTCTTTTCAATTTATAGTTATGTTCCAGTTCATCTAACAAAAAAATTCAGAAAATATTAGTTGCAACTTTGGTCTTTAAAGGTAGGCTCCACCTTCTCAGCTTTCTTTAAAATTGATATTATACCTAGAAATTTAAAAAACCAACTTTTGGAAAATAGCAAATGCTTTTCTAAATAACTTCTAAAATATTATCTCTAAATTTTATAGTGATATCTTAAGGGTTTCTTAAATGACTTCAAAACCTTATTACCTTATTTTGTCACGTTTATGTTTAAACATGGAACAAGCTTAATGCCAACTATTATATACCAATTAGCAATGGCAGCAGGTTGGGGTTCTTTGAATTTGGCATTCTTGATTATTGCTCAGTGATTTGATGTCTATCATTATACTTCACATGTTAGCAAGCTTGAAAGGATCCAATATAAGCTTATCGAAACTTAATAAATAGCATACAATGCTTATGAACTGTTTTTACAGTAATTTTGAACTGTTCGTGTTCAAAATATTTTGTACAATCATAAATTAAATTAAGAATTATTTCACGGTTTTATCCAATCAGAGTAGATAAAACAGTGAATTAACTGCTTTGATTGAAATTGGGCTCCAATATAGTGGGCAAGTCAGGTTTTAAATTTGTAAGCATTTATGGCCCAACATCTTCTGTTGTTATTGCGGTATATAATAAGTTCAAAAAGTTATAATTCAACTTACAAAAAATAAATAATAAATTAGGACAGGACACAGTTTTTGAATTTAAACTTGCACTGCAATATTTAAGATATTGGTGAACATTGTAAGTTAGAAAACTTAATTTATAGGTAAACTTTTCAAAAATCTGTGATGGAGTAATAACTTGAAAAAAATGTGTAGTACATTTGTGTGTGTAGACGTTGCTTTATTTTATTTAAATGGGTGATACATTATGGTAAGGTTGGTACAAGTGAATAAATGACGTACAGTTACAGGTTATGTTGTTGAAGGTTAATAATTAATATATAAATATTGTTTAATTTAATGTGCCTCATTAAATAACAATACAAGTTAATAAGTAAACGTTAAGGCACAGTTTTTCAATTTATGGTTAAATTGAAGATCAACTTTTAAGTATAAATGGGTTACCAGAAAACGTTCACCGATTTATATCATTAATTACTCACCGCAGGAGGTAATAACAATGGTAAAACTTAATTTATATAATTGTTGCGTTCGTCTTTTAAAATGAATACTAAAACTTTCGTAGAGAAATTCTTATATTTAATTTTTCGACATTTAGAAACCAAACCATACGAAGACAGCTACAGGCATGGGAACAAGATTTGCAGATAGAAAAACGACAAGATTTGGGGTGAATCAAATTGGTTGGTTTCGAATTTTAATGATGGTATAAGGAATGGGAACAAAAAGGTTTGTGACATTTAATTTTTGATGTTTATAAACGATAAAATAAAAGTTAACCAAATCCCCAGTAGTTGAATTTTGGGTTTGCTTTCTTGCTTGGGTTGATTGGCATGGAAGGGTTCTTCTTATTTCATAGGCATTGATTGATAGCAATGGTGCCGGAATGTATTGTATTATTTGTCATAGAGCCGAAATGCATCTGGTGCTGTACATTAACCTCCCCGAGTGGCTGTCCACAGTTCTTTGGATTTGTTTACCATTTTTAACCTATTTATGTAAACTGTACAGCTGGTAATATTGTTACAGTTTGTACAAGTTACTGTGGTTTCCGTCAGTATTTGACAGCCACGCATTAAGTAATTCTGACTACACTTATAGTGTTTTTGCACATGCCTGCAATTGATTACATGGCATCTAATCAGCGCACTACATAGTCTGTTCAGTATTTTAGTGCCTCTTTCATACCACTTTTACGTGGAAGAGATAGTTTACCATCCTGTTTAGAATTTCTTCGGTCTCAAAGTTGTCTGTAACTATTATATTATATAGCCGACAAATTGTTTTAGAAAGCTTGTATGCTTTTTGATCTCTAGGTTCCACCTAGTTTTTAATTCTTATGATAATTCTTCAGCAAGGGTTTCAAATCGAGGCTTTTGGGGGTTATGCATGTGTTTTCTATTTCATTGAAGTATATGTGTGGAACTGAGTACTTTTGTATCTAAATGTGCTTTTAATGTAGCCCATTCATCTTTTATCAATAACATACCTCGGTGCTCTAAGTGTACTGAATATAAAACTCTTCAGAGATATGATTTTTTTAGTAAGTTTTGGTGGTTGTATATTTCATTGCTAATAATCGACGGTGGTTCAGGGACATTCTTCAGTTGAGAGGTAGTCACCTAGAAGTTGCTTTTGTTCGACAAGTCAAGGAAATTAACACTTTGAGCAGGGAAAATTTTGTTTTTGATTATTAAAATGGTTGAATAGTTTTTTTTAATTTGTATTAAACTGTTTTTCTGTATTATAATATTAGGATGTATTTCATTTGGTTCATCCATATTTAATTTTAAATTTTACCAAATATCGAAAAATTAGGAAAATTACCAATTTTAATAATGGAAGAAACGTAGAAATCTGAGAATTTGATTTGAGGAGTTTGGTGAATTCTATTTAATTGGTTTTGGTTTAATTATTCAATCGTTTTTGTTGATGTAACGATTATCCAAAAATCCAACTGTATTTATAAATAATTCAGCTGTTTGGTTCAAAATTAACAGGTTTATAACAACAATTCAAATATTTTAATAATTCTATCAGTTTTAGTTTAATAATTTGGTCGTTTTAGGTTTTACAATGCAGTTAGTTTGTTCAAAATGCAACTGTTTCATTCAATAATTCAACTACTTTTTTAATATATTCAGCTGTTTTATCAGTAATTTAGCTGAATTGTTAAATTTATTCAACAATTCAAATATTTTTGATTTGATAATTTAATTGATTTTGGTTTAATAATTCAGTCATTTTAGGTATAACAATGCAACTGTTTTGTTCAAAAATCCAACTGTTTTGTTGAATAATTCAACTGATGTTGAATGATGCCAAACACTGATGTGATCCAGTTGTAATTTATTTCTTGTAGAGTTTATAGGAAACACCTTCAGTTCTCTTAATATTGAATAATAATAATAATAAATTCATCTGTTGTCAATAATTCAGCTGTTTGGTTTAATGATTCAATTGTTTTTGATTTACCAATTCAATTATTTTTGGTTTAATAATTTAATAATTGTTTTAGTTTAATACTTTAACTGTTTCTTTCACAATTCAACTGTTTTATGAAAAAGCTAATATAAAAATACCAAAAGTACAACTGTTTTGTTAAATAATTCAGTTGCTTTGTTTAATAAATTCGGCTGTTTTGTTCAACAATTTAATTAATTCAGCTGTTTTTTAGTAATTGAATTGCTAGATTGAACAATTCTACTGTTTTATGCAGAAAAGCTGTACAATTTTGTCCAAAATGCAACTGTTGACTTCAATAATTAAAATTTTTGTTTTAGTAATTTATTTGCTTTTGGTTTAATAGTTCGATTGTTTTCAGTTCAATAAATTTAATTGTTCTTCTTTACACTTTTCGCATTAGACTCTAAGGCCTGTCACCGTGCCCATCTCTTTCTAGGTCGTCCGACATTTCTTTTCCCTTCGGGTTTATATTTTCTTACTTGTACTGGTATTCTTTCTTGTCTGTCCAGATGTTGTGTCCGTTTGTTTTGTTTTCCTTCAGTTTATCTCTAATACTGAAGATTCCCAAGTTCTTCTCTGATTTCGACGTTCCTTATTCTATCTTCTCGCGTACATCCTTGAATCGCTCTTAAAATCTTATCTCTGCCACCTGGATCTGACTTTCCTGTCTTTTGTTTGTTACCCAGCATTCACTTCCATACATTAGTACTGGCACCGCCAAGGTCAAATTCAATTGTTATGCTTAATAATTCAAATATTTTCGGTTTATGTCCGTTTTCTTCACCAAAAATATCTATTAGATAAATTAACGAAGTAACTACTCATATTTCTGATATTTCTTTTATTGCTGTCTGATTGGTTACTTTGTTAATTTATTTAATAGATATCCCGAGGTAAAGAAATCGAATGTTAGGAATGTAATTGCTTTTGGTTTAATAATACAATTGTTTTTGGTCCAATAAATTCAATTGTTCAACAATTCAATTATTTTGTATAACAATTCATTTACTATGTTTAACAATTAGTTCAACTATGTGTAATATAATAATTAATTCACATTTGATTTTTATTTACCTAATTTTGAAATATCAAAAAAAATTATTAATTTTAATCTGAAAAACCTGTAAAGTCAGGAAATTTGTCAACAATCATCATAAGTTTAGCCTTTGCCCAACCTTGACTTCTTTTCATATAACAAAAATCTCCTGAGGTGAGGGATCAGGTTATTTAATGTGCTTCCTGGTGATCTGGCCACTGCAGGTCGCTTTGATTGTTTGAGTCTATTTAGAGGCGTTTTTACTAAAGCACTGTGCTTACAGCGTTGATGAAATTTTAAGGACAATGAATTCGAGATTATGTTGTTTGGTGTTTTGCTACGTTTATGATTTTTAATGTATATAATGTGTTTTATTTGCCTTTCTTTTAATTACAGTCGGGTCCGCTTATAACGAGCACGCCGGTGCTAACAAAATGTACTCGCTATATGCGAACGCTCGCTGTAAACGATTTTAATGAAACCGATTACGACCAACTTTCTGATACTACATATTTAATATATTATGATTTATTCAATATAGAAAACATAGAACATCAAAATTATTAAACAAATTGAAAATGCGTGTACAAACATTTAAAATGTACATACCTACATCACTTGTATGTAATAGTCTCAAACCTTTTTTTGGGTTGCAGTTTTAGTTAAAATTAAATTTTCTGGATTTGGTGGATTATGAAAGATGAAGAATGAATAAAATTTGCGGAGGGTTTACACATTTTGGAAAAAAACGGCTTTAAAAATTTATTTACAATGTAATTTACTCATTGACTCTTTTGAACTGTAACCCCGCCCATCGAAATTACGACCCAGAAGCTCGGTTTTTACAACGAATTATGAAACATAATGGTGTTATTAATAAATAAAAAAATAAAATTTGTGGTTGGTCAACAAATTTCGGAAAAAATTCACTTTTTGTGTGAATTCGAGTCTTGATGTTGTTGCGTTTGTCAAAACCGCTTGTAGCGTCTGGGACGACCTTCTGCTATTTAGGTTAGACATGATTTCAGTGGCACTTTATAACAACGATAAATTTGAACTATGATGACTGAATACGAAAAATACCTACCTATTACATACAGTCATACAAAAATTATATTTAGAATCACTTAGGAAGTTGTTTAATAGAAATGTCACAGCAAGTTTGTTATCATTATTGCACGTTATAATCAAAGCTAACCCTTTGGGGAGTTATTGAGTTCTCGTTGTAATCGCAGCAGTAAAAATGTTCGCCAGTATTGAAAACTGCTCGTTGTAAGTGAAGCATTTCATCAATTTTGCAAATCAAATGTACTCGTTAAAACGAATGTGCTTGTTATATCCAAGCTCGTTATAAGCAAACTCAAAATGTATTGAGTGTAATGGATAATTTTCGGTACCTTGAAAACTTACTCACTAAAACCGAACGCTCGCTATAAGTTGTACTCGTTATAAGCGGACCTGACTGTACTTTGTATTTTACTGATTTGTCCTGTACTAATGTTTAAATAGGCCCAATAAAGATTGTCCAAATAAAGAGCAAGAAATTCCAGCAAATATCACAATAAATTAAATTTTAAATGCGGGTCAAAACAAATAAGAAAATTTTGAATAGTTTAAGTTTTATATCTCATGCAAATGTAATTTGATTTTATTTTTATTTTTTTAACAGTTTAGAAGACCCACCATAGAAAAAGGTGGACACCGATATTCTTGAAAATTTAATAATGAATAATGCTGATGGAAATTTCATGATCACTATTGGTTTTAATATTGGTGACGGTTGAACGAGTACTGGCTGGATAAAATTTAAGGGTTTGTTATATACATTTAATTTTTGATGCCCATTGATTAGTATTAATAAATTAAATGCAAAATTATTAATTTCCGCATTTAGTATTTAAATTTTTTATTTAAGTGCTGCCATCCAACGACAAATCTAGAAAATTAAAATAGATTCCTAGTTGCAGTATGGAACTAGGATTTTATTTTGCCTTTGTCGTTAGATGTCGCATTGTCTGTGTTTTCATTTTTTTATTTAGAATTTGTAAATTTGATACAATTTGACATTTTAAGGTGGTTTAATTTTATTTTTTTTATTGGGGTAAGGAGAAAGCATAAAAGTATGAACTGTGGCAAAGCACTTATAATTATTTGTGTTTCAGGGTTCGGAAAGATCTACCATACCAAACCAGTTCGATTTTGAGTTGTTTTAGAAGATTTCAGGATTCCGGAAATCAAAGCTGATTTAAGTTCCAGCACACAAAACTGTTCTTTTATAATTATTATATTGGTTTCAAATTTTGATGATGGTTAGAGGATATTAGCATGAAGCGTGAACACGGAGCAGTGAAAAAGGTGGTGCATCTGGAAAATTGGAATAGCAGCTATTGGAATAATTATTGCTCATGGATTGACCTTACTGCATTATTTTAAAAGGTTAGTCAAATTTGAAAAATCTTTTTTAGTGTAGGGCTGCTGTTTTATTATTAATTTCTAAGCAATAAAGAGAAAAATGTTAAAACTTTCAAACGTGTTGGAGGAAAATTCGTTTTTTATTAGGATATCTCAGGTATTTTTAATTCTCTATATATAAGGTGACTAATCGTACTGGTTTTGAACCCGTAGTTCTAGTTAGTTGTGATATTTAAACAGGACACCTATCTTTGAGGTGAATGAATTATTCTTCTTCACATAAATATAAGAAGCAAATTTTGAAATGCAGTTGAATGTATCTTTTGTATTAATATAAAGTACTTAATGGTTATTAAGTTTTTGACCTTTTATTTATTTTTACTTATGAGACTATTTTCGTCTTCTACAAAAGAGGTGATGACCTAAAAAGAAGATCATTTTTTTTCCGTGTCCTGGTTTTACATTTTATTAAAATGATCACCTTATCTATAAGTTCAATTTTAAAAGTTTTTACTTTGAAATTCGAAAAAAAAATTGAATAAACACATTTTAAGATTTTATAAAAGTTTACTATTCTTTTTTACAGCACCAAAATATTTAAAAAAAGTTGTTATTCAAAAGTATTTATCACCTGTTTTTTTATCAACTTATCTATTTCCTGCCAAATGTCATATAAAAGTTTCTACATAATGCATTAGTAATTATTAATTTTATGTGAATTGTATATGAACTTGTTTGAACATTAAACAATTTATTCAATTGCTATACAAATACCAGGGAAGTTCAAATAATTATCTACCTGGTTATAAAACAAATGAGTAGCAAACTTTCAAGTTTATATTCAGGTTTTAGTCATTTCAGCAGTTATTAGTGTGAACTGTCAATGGATCAATTTTTTTTCATATTTCTAATTTCAAGTCATTATTTTGGACAGTCTAAATATTTAAGGGATACTGCTTTGTTTATATAAATTTTTTTTTATATATGGCAATTCTTATCGTAGTTCTGACTTTTGAACAGGAGATTTCTTCCATATAAAATTCCTAGATCGTCTCCATTAGATTTTGGTCATTCCTGACACATGAAAATCAACAGTTTTATTTTAGCAACATCTTTCAAATAAAATTTGAAAAATTTTTATTTTTAATTGTTAATATGAACCACTTATGCCCAATTGCACGACCTCTCCTTAAAGTGTTAACTGTTCCTTAAATCATTAAGTGCCACCTATTCCATTGCACCACCGAATTAAGTGTTCCTTAACCTCTTACGAACCACCTAAATTTAAGCCGACGAAATCTGCGGCTTAAACTGTTCCTTAACCTTAAATGACAGAAATTGATGAATAATTTTATGGTTGTGAGGTAAATTTATAGGTTAAAAACATTAATAATATTTCAATAAAGTGTGTTATATTTGCGCACAACATGAATGAAATGATGCATGACTTGTTTGAAGACGATTTGGAAGTTTTTATTAAATATTTTTAATATTTATTAAAAAATGTTAATAATTAATCATGGTTTTTCAAGACAAATTTACGAAAGAGCAAACTATATTAATAATGTGGATGATTTGTCGTTTTTCAAAAGATTTCGACTTCAGAAGGGGACAGTTGTTAGGGTTTTGAGAGAAATTGAGCCACAATTGGAATATCCATATGACAGAAATAATTCTGTATCTCCTATAAACTTGTTTTTTAGATATTTTTTAAATTTCTACAATGAACAATAACGTTGAATGTAAAAGAATAATATAAGGTTATGTAGTATATGCATTTTGTTTTTGTTTGCAAGTTTAACCAACCTAAAATTTATGTCTGTGTAAAATTCCTAAAATATTACCAAAATTACTATAAAAATGCGGTGTTGCTAAATTGATCTGAAGCTTAACTAAGCCGACGTTATGTAAAGGTGGTGCAATGCAACCTAAACTAATCTGAACCTTATAGTTAAGGATCACTTAGGTAAGGCCACTTTAGTCGGAGGTCGTGCAATCGGGCATTAAGTATTTAAAATCTAAAGGAATAGCCAGAATTGATTACCTGATTGATAACATTTCTAGATTTGCTTACCATAATTAAAATTAAAGTTTGCATGTATGTATTTGGTTTTAATAGCTGTGACCAAAATTACCGCATTAAACGATGTGTTTTTTGTAGTCATTTTTCTCCCGGACTAATTTATTTTCAACTACCAATAAAACCGCAACCTGTACTTCAATTCACAATAGCCCAATAAATTATTTTAGAAATAATAGACGCGGACTTGAAAAATCCATACAAATGTTTGTTAAATTTTATTACTCTTAATAAAGAGTTTTAAATCTAAAAAAAAACGCATTAATTTATGAGAAGTGCCATTTATGTATCAATTCTGGTTACGACATTTAAATTCCTTTAAATTTTAATTGAAGTAAGCAATGAAAATTTATAGTTCAGTTTGGGGAAGCTCATGGGATACTTGTTTAAATCCCTCGCATAAATTAAAAAAAAATAATTTAATTGTTTTTGTTATTGCCTTGGGGAGTAGCTTTTGACAGCATTGGGAAACATAATTTATTTAATTATTAGGTTCATTTTTTAAAATTTAGTGGAATATTTCTTATATTTTATTTTTTTACATTTAGAAACCAACCATGTGAAGACAGCTTCCAGGACATGCAAGGAGACTTCCAGTAAAAACGAAAAGTGGATCAAATTGGTTGGTTTCGGACTTTTTAAGTCCATGGTGTAAAGTATTTTCTGTGAGGTGTGGAAGTGGAATGTGCTGAACATTACAATGAAATTAATTTTGATTGTTGGTAAGTGATTTGTTTTTAACTAAAATTAATTATTGAAAATCATTATAGTTTTTAATTTCTTGCAGTGCTCAATAAGCGAGGTTACAAGCAATGTTTTATGGTTCTTCTTGAAGTGAAACGGGGCAGTGAAGAAATTGATGCATAGCAACAATTCAAACGATTATGGAAATGAAAGGAATGCCTGCATGAATGTCATCTATAAATGAAAGGTTAGTTGAATTTGATGACTCGCAGTAGAATTGCTTCTTTCACTAATTGTTTACAGCAAGTTAAGCATATGTTTTTTAAAGCTTTGAAATAAAATTATAGTAACATTAGGTTTTGATTAGGTTGGCCCTTTTTCCTCCTTGTTACCGTACCGGTTAAGGGTTGTTTGAACGAACTAAGTTTAACAGAGATTCAGTTGAACTCAAATTCAACGAACTTTCAAAACAAAATTTAGAAGTTACAATGACGAATAAGGTATACCACGAGAAATGTTTTGATAATATCTTGAATGGCATTTATGTGCCATAGTATACCTGATTTGTTATTAAAACTTGTAAAATTTTCTTTAAGAATTTGTTAAATTTAATTTTAGCTGAAGGACTGAACTCCCGTTAATTTTAGTTGGTACAATCTGCCTTAATTAATTTTTTTAGTATGAACTGTGTTTGCTAACGCAATTATAACCTTTGAAGTTTTTAAAATTTTAAAAACTGCAGGAAGAGTGCAATTTTAATTTAATTAATCAATACTTAACTTAAAGTGTTATAAAAAATGCTAACTCTTTTGAGGAATAGATTACTAAAAGCGCCTGTTTTTCGTTAGTTTTTGGTAATATCATTAGGAATTTTTTCGATTATTTAAAATGTAATATGGACCCAAAGAAACACTGTTGATGGCAGAACAGATTCTTCACACCTTTCTAGTGTTTATTTTTCCTTTTTTTTTACTTTTTTTATTTACCTTTCTCGTATTTATCGAGAACGAAGGTTGTGCTTTGAGCAGTGGTTTTTAAGTTCTACAAATTGTTTTTACAATTTAGATTGCATTTTACATGACCAAAAGAAACTAGGGTACTATCAAAAAGTGACAATAAACAAGCGCTTTGAATTTCCCGATTTTAGATTTTCACGGCCGGTACAAACTCAACTATCAACTTTATCATTTGTTTTTTGTTAGAACTGTAGAGAATTTTATGCTCCACCAAAAAAGTATGTACAGTGTTTGCCCTATTTCGCTTAGTTTTTAAGGTATTCACAAAAACCAAAAGTTCCATTGTTTTTTGCTATCATAATTTTAATTATTATAATATGTATGCTCATATTCTAGTTAAATAGGACATAACATGACGCGACGTGACGCTTTCAAATTTGGTAATTAAGCTCAGATTGATGATGTAAGAAAAATGTCAATTTTGTGGGGGAAATATTGAATTTTTGATAAACAAACTTTTTTTTTCTAGTTTTGACATAATTCATTAATTGCACTTGTTGAATAATATTCAGCCTTTTTGTGCTTTTTATCAATCTGTGCTGTACTTTTTACACCAACTGACTTTTCCTTTTTGCCACGTTTTTCTTTATTGTCTACCGATTATTGCGAGTGCAAATTTTAAAGAGATAACAAATCGGACACTTGGCTACATTCAGTGAACGGGATTATAATCCGACAATTCTAGACAATTATGTTTATTGATTAAAAATGAGACACATGACCCCTCCAACAGACCTGTTAACCTTAAAATAACAACTCTATAAATAAGAAGCATTGCAAATTTACTATTTTCACACAATAGGCACCATGATAGAATTAACCATAAATGGGACAAGCTGTATCTATAAAATATCTGTAAAATCAAAAAATTAACAAAAGAAAAACAATAAGCTTAAATATTTTTAATTTAAATGAATTTGAAAGATAAATTAAATGTAATTCTTATAATTTTTTATTTTTCAGGTTTTAAAAATTCAACAAAACCAAAAAAAGCTACTTCAGGTGAGCGCAGATCGACAAGGAAGTAAAAACCATTGGATTTGAATTGCGGTGACGCTTCCATGAGGAATGGCTGAATAAGAATTAAAAGGTGCGTTAAGTACGTTATTTAATTAGTGATTATTAATAAATAAAATGATAAATCTTCAATATTCCTGAATTTTTGTAATGTATTTGAATTCTCTATTTAAGTGCTGCCATCCTACGACAAACTTCGGTATTAAAAGTAGATTTCTTTTTGTGGTCGGTATGTAGATTTCTACCAATGTCGGTAAAAAGGGAATCTACTTATGTGAAGCAAATTCTAAATTTAATTTCGCTATTTGTTACCAGATGGCACTACTAGTTTTTGTTTACAACAGTAACTGTCAAAATAAATTAAAACATGTTGAAAATTTTAGCAAAGGTAATTTTATTTGTTAGTAAGTAATTTGTGTTTGTTTTAACTAAAATTAATTAGTGTAGACTTGGTGAAAATTCTTAAATCTTTTTTTATTTACAGCATTCAAAAGCAAGGTTACAAGCAATGTTTTATGGTTTTTCTTGCCGGATCAAAAATGAAAGGGAACAGGTCAAAAGTTGAAGTGCAAAATAACAATTATCGAGATGAAAGGAATGCCTGCATGAACGCACCAAATTTATAAATAAAGGTTAGTTGAATAAATGACATTTTTAAATAAAACTAGCAAAACTGTTATTTTTTATTGGGTAGCTTTTTTTCTCCATGATAATGTGTCAGATAAGGTCAGTTGAACCAACAATGATTCTGTTGAACAGCATTGGAATACAAAGTTTAATGGTCGAGACAATGACGGGTTGATCTGTTAAATTTAATTCCTAGTAGAAAGAGTGCAATTTGATTTAAAGTTTTAAAGGTTTATAAAAAATGCTGGCTTTTTTCAAGATTAGATAGCTAAAAGCGCTTGTTTTTCGAAATTTTTTGGTAATGCACATTTTGATTATTTTTTTTGTCATGTAAAATGCAATGTGATACCCCAAGTTTGTAACCCAACAGGTTCTTTACACTTTTCTAGTGAATTTCAATAAAAGAAATAGAATTTCTTGTGTATTTTATGTTCTCCCGGAAAGATGTGTAGGGTTTTTGCCTTAGGAAAAGTCGGAAAAAAGCTGTACATGTAATGGAGCGATACATTGTATTTAAAAGATTGGCTGCAAGTCTTTTTAGCAACTTTCAGATTCACGTTGTTGCGATAACCAAAATTGCAATATTTTAGTATGGAAATTTGTAGATTTATTTTTCTGAAGTAAATAATTGAAATCTAATTGAACTTTGGTTATTTCTTTGCAAAGGTTTATGTTTAGCTACACGCAATCACTTGTATCTAAATAAGGTCGATCATTTAATTTAATATGTACCACGCCAGCCAGCACAGATTTCTTCCGAGTTCACTTAATAATTTTGAAGCCGGAAAAATAAGATTATACAGTCCAATTTCTTTCTTGATAAAATTAATGTCATACACAAATATTTTACATTATATTCGAGTCAAATAGATTTCCAATTGGTAATTAAGTTTACAGCGATAATGTGAAGAAATGTCAATTTTATGGGGAGAAGTTTTCATATATTTTTTGAATGAATTAAAAACCAGAAAAAATTGGTAAAATTTACACTGCATACTTTTTCAACGTCTCTCCAGAGAAAACTGTTCCAGATGAGCAAAATTTCTAATAAACAATTTTGTGGAGCGTTCAATTTGCTATAAAAAAGTTATAGGTTGCACATTGTTAACAGTTTAATTTACAATTAGGGCATACATTGATATCCTGTAAATAAATCATGGAAAATTTAAATTTTTAACTTTGTTTTCTCATTAATATTTTAATAACTCATTAATAACTTGTCGGACAATATTCAGCTTTCTTGTGCTTTTTATCATTCTGTGGTGTAAAAATTTGATCTCTTACTTTTTGTCATGGAAGCAACCGAATTGCAATGAAAAAGCAGTGTTAACGACAGATAAACCGCAATGCAGTTTATATAGGTGACGGAATGCGTTGGGCAATTTATGACTTTTTACTGCAAGATGGTAAACTTCATGATGAGAAATGGATAGATTAAATTGTTTCATGAAGGCTGAATATTGTCGGACAAAATATGTTAAAAATCAAAAAGGTTTTTCATGTTGTACAAATTTCAGTTTTTAAAACATATATTTTGGAAATCTGAAGAGCTTTAATGTAAACACTAGATTTTTCAAATCAATGCTGTGATATTGTAATTAAATTGTTAATGATGTCTTCTACTACACTTTTCGCATTAGGCTCGAAGGCCTGTTAATGATGTATGTGAGATAAATAATGGTACATTTTTAAACACTCCATTTATTTTAATTTAAAAAGTGTAAGCTGCACACTAAACCTTCTGAAAAATGTAATGTTAAATTATACTTCTGTGGTTCAGAGTCCACATTAAGCAGATGGTTCTCTAGGCCCTTATTCTGTAGCTTGTCTTTAAAAAAATAGTAAAACTTAGTTAGCACCTAAAATTTTGACATAACTTTACATGGAAACTAAGCTTTTCCTTTAGGATTAGATCTTTTAGGAAAGGATTAGTTACAGAAATACCGACCTTAGTTTGCACACCCACTACAAAGGAGAGAAGGATCCAGATACGGATAGGCATCGGAAAAAGAAGATGTGGTACAAAATTGTATTTGCAACTTTGCTCCTTCAATAATTTACCCAAGAAAAATTGGAAAGAATTGGTCTTTTACTTTTTTTGTGTTTTCAATTGTTTACAAAAAATATGCATGGAGGTTTTTCACACAAAACTGACATTTTCTTGATATTGCCACTTTCAAAAATTGCATTTTTGATTATTTGCTAATTATTACGGCTGCAGATTTTAAAGATATAAAAAATTTATTAAGTTGTTACATTAATCATAAATGAAATACAGTAGAACCTCGATTATCCGGACCGACAGGGACCGTGCTCTGCATGGATAATTGAAAAACACGGATAATAATAATTGACGTCTTGTGTTAAATTATTACAAAAAAAGTACACTAAACAGCTTTGTATGTAATCCAAGTGCAGCTCTGAAGTAAGCATAAATTCTATACATTTGATTTCACATAGTATACTACTAAAGTTGCGAATGTCCACGGATAAACCCCCGCAAGCATAATAATCTGACGGTACAGATAAACCGCTTCACGGATAATCGGGGTTCTACTGTACATACCATTGGTAATTCCCCCAAAAAGTAACCGGAAAACTGTGTCCTGGCTGGATTCAGTAATTCCGGGAAAAGTTGAGCTCCTTAGTTTGGGGGAAATCCGGAAGTTCCCGCTTAGATGAGCGTATCGGTTTGGGGGGTCGACGAATACGTGCTTAAATTTTCAAATGCAATTGTTCCATCTAAAATGTACTTGATAAAAACGGAAATTAATTTGTTAGTCAGCTTGCATGATCTTATGATGCGTAGATGAGTTCGCAATTGTCGAAGAAATGAAGTTAAAATTTGGTAAATTTTGGTGGACAAAAATTTAGAATGATAATTTAAAAATGTGTTTAAAAAATTGTAACATAATTTTCTTAATTTGCAGGTGATGTGAAACGTTACGCCGTCCAAGCAGTGCAGAGGTCCGCCCAGATCCAGTCATATAAAATATTGTAATGTAATTGAATTTGTTGATTAAATTTGTGTAGTTCAATAATACATATGGCATTAATAAAAGTAAAACATTTACTAATACTGCTTTTTATTATGAGTGTTCGACTTGACTCATAGCACATGATACAAACAAGTGACACATGCAGTGCAATAAGTTTGGAAAAAAAAATTTACTAATAATTAAAATAATTTTGAGGTTAATAATTCAAGAGGACACATCCTCACTCTACGACGGTTGCAACCCGACCACCCACCCCATATAAGACACTTACCTAAGTACTTACGAGCGAAGCGAGTAAGTAGTGGGGAAATATGTGGTGGGAAACTAAGTACTTAGGTAAGTGTCTATATTGGGTGGGATGGTGGGGAAAAAACCACCGGCGAGTGAACACCGGCTCTCCTAAATTGCTAACCTCAAAATTATTTCATTTATAACTAAAATTATTCCAAGTCCCAAAATGACACCTTCGTAAGTTGCTGCACTTCACATTTCATTTTCAACCATGAGTAAGCATATCACCAATGAGGTCATTTCAATGATTCAAATATACACATTATAACATTTTTATTTTTACAAGTACATTTTTACAAATTTTAAACAAGTACAATTCAATATGAATGAGGTGAGTAATTTAATTTACAAACACACTTTCACTTTTCTTCAAAGTCCACCCAAGTTATTCTAACATGTGAGTTGCGTAGAATGCAATACTGTGACGAATTTACATCTGAAATTTGAAATAGAAATTAAAAAAAAATTATTAATCGTTCCGCACATTATCGACTACAACTAATACAATAAACATAATTCCTGACGAAGACCAACTTACGGCGAAATTGAGAAAAGTTCGTGGGATTTAACCACCAACTCAAAGAGCTACAATTTATCCGTCAAGCATTTGCGCGATTATAACCAAGTACCCGTGGGGTTCCCTAACCCGATACACGCACCAAAGCTCACTAGACCCAAAGCAAGGACTTACGGTTTTTCCGGGACGCGGGCTCACTTTTGGGGAGATTTGCCTAATGGAAATAGCGTTCGGAGGATGAAAACAAGTACCCAATTTTTCCAGGACGTCGACCAAAACTATGGAGCTTTACCTGAACAAAACAAAGTCCACAAATTCTAATTATGTACCCCCCAAGTCTTTCCTACTCCAACTAAAATCCAAAGGGGTACCTACAGTTTTTCCCAATCAAGAATTAATATTACGAAGTTTAATCCGAGAAAATTGACATACGCGGATTCTAGCCAGGTACCCCAAACACTTCCTACTCAAATTAAAAAAAACAAAGCAGGGATCTCCAGTTTTTCCCAATCAAGCACCACCATTACCAAGTTTAACCTGACCAAAATGACATACGTCGATTCTAACTATTACCCAAACATTCCTACTCGACTTAAAATAGCAATGAGGGACCTACAGTTTTTCCCAAATAAGCACCAACATTACCGAGTTTAACCTGAGCAAAATGACGTACACAGAGTCAATCTATTACCGCAAACACTTCCTACTCAAAATAAAAAAGTAATGCAGGGGGGGGCTACAGTTTTTCCAATCAAACACGAAGTTTGATCTGAGCAAAATAATGTAAGCGGATGCTAACTATGTGCCCCAACAGATCCTATTCAAATTTAAAAAACAAAGCGGGGTTCCACAGATTATCCCAATCGAGCACTAACATTAATGCCTGATTTTTTTCACTCATAGAAATAACCAATCAGATGATTGATTTATTTGTTTTGTTGTCGCCTGATTGGTTATTTCGTCAATTTAACCTGAAGTACGCTAACTTGAAGATAAACTATGAGTGAAGAAATCGGGCATAAGGCGTTTAACCTGAGCAAAATAACGTACGCAGATTCTAATTATGTACCCCAAACACTTTCTATTCAAACTAAAAAACCAAAGAGGTACCTACAGTTTTTCCGAATTCTATTCTAATCAGGTATCCCAAACATTTCCTACTCAAATTAAAAAAACAAAGCAGAAACCTACATTTTTTCCAATCAAGCACCATCATTACAGAGTTTAACCTGACCAAAATGACATACGCGGATTCTAACTATTACCACAAACACTTCCTACTCGAACTAAAATAGCAATGGGGGACCTACAGATTTTCCCAAGTAAGCACCAACATTGCAGAGTTTAACCTGACCAAAATGACGTACCCAGAGTCAAAGCCTAAACACTTCCTACTCAAAATAAAAAAGTAATGCGGGGGGGGGGGCTACAGTTTTTTCCAATTAAACACGGAGTTTGATCTGAGCAAAATAACGTAAGCGGATTTTAAGTATGTGCCCCAACAGGTCCTACTGAAATTAGAAAAACAAAGCGGGGACCTACAGATTCTCCCAATCAAGCACCAACATTACGGTGTTTAACGTGAGTAAAATAACGTATGCAGATTCTAACTGTGTACCCCAAAGACTTCCTACTCAAAACTAAAAAAATAATGCGGGGAGAGGGACCTATAGTTTTTTTTTTATCAAACACTAACTAACATTTATGGGGTCTGATCCGAACAAAAAGACGTTAGCAAATTCTAACTATGTACCCCAAACCGCAAACAATTCCTACTCTAAATAAAAACCCAAGGCGGAGACCTACAATTTTTGCCAAATAAGCGCCAACATTAATGGTTTGGCCCGAGCAAAATTAAGTTCGTGGATTCTAACCATGTACCTAAACACTTCCTACTCAAACTAAAAAACAAAAGAGGAGGATCTACCATTTTGCTCCTCTAATTTTATCTATATTGACTACAAAGAAAGCATAAATAAATAAAGCTAAGAAAGACTAACCTTTTTGTTTACAAATGTGGCGGTTCCTGCAGGTATTTCCTTCATCTCAATTATTGTTCCACTGTTCCGGTTCTCTTCTCATAAGCCAAAATGTACCACAAAACATTGCTTGTAACCTCGCCTTTTGACCACTGTAAGAAATTAGAAGCCATCAAGATTTGCATTAACTAAGATCACAATAATTAATTTCAATTGTCAACATAAAGTGCTTACGAATATCATAAATACGTCATAAATATAACTATCCGCCATCTAATGGAAAAAACAAAAACTAAAATTCTGCTTCCTACAGAAAGGTTAGGTATCTACCTGTTTTTATCACATTTATCGTTAGATGGCAGCACATTATTCAACAATTTAAATGTTTATGAATGTTACCGCAAATTGTAATATTTAATTTATTAATAAACAGTGATTAAATTTAATCAAACCAAAAACAATACGTATTTTACGAACCTTTTAATTCGCATCCAGTGATTGTTCACCGCATCATCAGAAAAATTCAAAACCTTCTAGTGGTCATGGTTTCCTTATCCGCTTTGATTATTATTCATTATCACATTTTCAACTATATAATACATGCTCTTCCTCCTGATGTAAATCTCTTCCTAACGTTTATCATCTAAATCCTGAAAAATTAAGGCCTGAATATCAAAATCTATTGCAATTTTAAGAGATGAAAGCATGCGAAATACCAAATAGTTGTGTACATTAAATATTAAATAGTACAAACCTGTTTGTTCCACTCGAGCAGTCGTTCCTTAAACCGTCATCATAATTCTTTCATCAAAACTAATCAATTAGATTCTCCTTAAATCTTTGCAATTTTCTATCGGCTAGTCTCCCTCCAATGCCTGTAGCTGTCTTTATATGGTTTGGTTTCTAAATACGCAAAAATAAAATATAAGAATTTTTCACCAAATCTTTACTACTAAATTTAAAGGATGAAGATAGCAGCACCAAAATATGAATTTGGAGAAATTAGAAAAATTAATTAAAACAAAAATTTTTAAAATAACTTTGGAAATTAAAAGATGTACCCAACAATTAAATCAATTATGTTTTCCAATGCTATTAAAGGCTGTACTGCCCAAGGTAATACAAAAACAATTAATGCCTAAAGTTGTACAAATAAAACCCGGTAAGCTCACCAGGTTTTTTGTTACCGTGCCTAATTTTTCGAGGAATCGTTGGATCAACATCGTTTTCGCGAGAATTAACCAAGTATCAAATTCAAACAATTTTACAGGTTTTAATAAGAATCAGATGCATCATGATACACACAGGATGTTATACGATTGACGGGATACTTAATTCTTCGTCCTAGCATCTAAAATTCTGTTGAGGGTTCATTGAACTCCAGCTCAACTAAATCTCTGCTGAATGTAGTTGGTGCAACTGGTCCTTCACCAGGTACAATCTCAAGCATAAAAAATAACGCAAATCCAATATTCAATTTAAAAATAATAAATTTTATCCTTTATCGACTACGAATAGTAAAAAACGCAGCCGTACTAAAAGTTTTTAAATTCATCTCACCTTTCAATTTCAAATGTGGCTGTGCGTGAAGACAATCCTTTGATTTTGATAATTGTTCCAATTGTTGCTATGCATCAACTTTTTCACCTTTCCGTTTCACTTCAAGAACCATAAAACATTCTTTTTCTTCACCTCCATTTTGAATACTGTAAAAAGTTAAAGAATTTACATGAAAGCCATAAAAATTAATTTTAGTTAAAAACTAACACAAGTCGCCGACTAATATTTTAATCGCATTACAATATCGAACGCATTTCGATGCAATGTTTGACAACTAATGTCAACAATAAAAAAAAAAAGGTCGCGCCATCTAATGACAAATTTCGAAACTAAAATTCAAATTTCTTCGCTCGAAACAGATTCCTTCTTTACCCACATAAGTAGAAATCTACATACCGACTTGAAATAGAACCTACTTTTACTTTCTAGATTTCTCGTTGGATGGCAGCACGTACATGAACAATTTAAAAACATTACAAAAATATACAAACTAATGTTACATTTATTTATTAATAATAATTAATGATTAAATAACGTACTTAACGAACCTTTTAATGGTTATTCAGCCTTTCCTCATCGAAGCGTCACCAAATTTCAAATCCAAATCAACAGTGTGCATGAACTTTCCATCAGCCTCGATTATTACATCTTTTAAAAATATCCATGTTGTTCCTCGCTAGCCTGAAGTAATTCTATTTGTTTGGTAGATATTCTAAACCCTAAAAAATAAATATTATAAGAATTAATGGAAACATTTAGTTACCTTCTCCCATCTCCAATTTTCTTCAAAACAATTTAATACATGACCCTAACAAATACTTCAAATTTAATTACAAAATTTAAGGTAAAAGGGCAAACAAATGCTCAAAATAAATTAAGAAATTCGGGGAATAAGGGTGTTAACCGCCAACCATTACTCATAAAAAGAAAGTCCAAAATTCATAAAGGGCGCAGTTTTCTTGTCCTCCCACAAATTTTTGGCAAATTATTCTAATGCATGAATCCAACAAATTGCTCTACATTTAAAGAAGAAATTTGGGGATAAAGGTGTTAACCGCCCACCCTTTGACATAAAAACGTAATAAAAATTTCATAAAGAGGGCAGTTTTCCTTGACGGGTTAGAGATATAAATGTAAAAAGCTTTGACTTGAACTAGAATTATAAATTATTATTAAATAAATAAATTAATAAATAAAAATAAATAAATAAATTAAAAAATATTTAATTATTAAATTAAATAAATAAAAATAAATATTAAATAAAATTATTAAATCATCGTATAAATGCTATTTTAGTATGTGTTCATAACACACTGAAAACTAAATGTCACAAACCTTTTTATTTCTTCTTCCCGCGACGCTCCTACGTTATCAAATTTGAAACCAATCCAATAGTTGTCATCGAACTGTAAAACACGTTTGATCATTTACTTTTCTTTTCTTCTTAATGCCTATAGCTGTTTTTGTATGATTTGAAAAAACCTGAAAATTAAAAAATTATTAGAATCTGCTCACCAAAAATTTGTATTATTATTAATCTTTGCGGGTGTGGCTCTAGACCTACTTGCACTGAAGCTATTAAGCTTATTGTACCCCGGTCTTTGATCGCCCCCAGACTAGTAGTCGTATTGCATTATGCCAGACGCACAGCCGTCAACCAGCTTACTTCCCCATCAACCCGTGCCCCAAACAGTGGTAGGTGTTACGAACAAAGGACTCCCGCCTCGCAACCCACCAGTGATCACACCAAGCCAATGCTGTGTGTTAACTGCAGCACGTCGATGTTCACCAGAGGACCAAGCCAAGAAGCCCGCGATTCGCACCCCATCAGTGCCAGGTCCCACCTCAGTCGCTGGGTATAGCTCCTGACCAACCGGTGCAACGCCAAGCATCGCGCAGCCGAGGGGCGATTACCCTCAAAGCAGGGGACCGCCGGCTTAACGTGCCCTCCGAAGCACGGGAGACGGTCATAGATAGAAAGAGACTCAGAAAGAAAATTTTTCTTACTAGACTCCTCCCGGGATCGAACTGGGTGCCTTTGCATCAGTAGTTGATCGCTCTAACTAATAGGCCAAGTAGTTAGAGCGATCAACTACTCCTAATAGGCCTTTGTTTGTAACAGTACAAATTTTAAAAATTAAACAATTTTAAAGAACAAACTCAAGAACTAAAATAATATACCCAGTTTTACTACTGCTGTTACCTCAAATTAATTAATAAGAGAAATCTCGTCACGATTTCTTTTAGTAATTTATTAACAATACGAATACAACTTTAAATGCATCAACTTTAATATTTACAAAACTCTACATTGACTCGCAGAACATTATTTGCATGTAGACAAATACCTAATTCAGCAAAGAGTTTCTTAACTCGATTCGCAAACCAAAGCAGGAATACACACTTTTTCCGAAACATACCTAACTTTTCAAGATTTTGCCTGACTGAAATGACGCTCGCAGGATTTAACCAAGTACCTAAAGTACTTAAACTACCTTTAGAGGCGTTTGCAACCCTTCGCCTAGATTAGAAATAACACCAAGATAGTTGTGTTAATTTCTTTCTTTACTTTCCATAATATTGAAAGCATTAAGTGCTTGAAATCAGCTATTGCACTCATTTCAATCAAGCCATTTCAAAAATTGACAAAAGCACCAACAGACCAGAGTATTAGGAAAGGATTTAAAAATATTGGAATTGAAGCTCTACCATGCTTGGAGCTGTTGGAAGGAAGTGTGTCAATACCATCAATGCCTGATGTGCTTTAGATGTGAGGAAAGTTCTTAGAAATTGCAAAAATTCATAGAGGGTGCAGTTTAACTTCTTCTCAGCCTTTTTTGTGTCTCCCATTGCTGGACATAAGCCTCTCCCTTATTTTTCCATTTCTCTCCTTCTTATACCATCTGCTGCCCAAGTTTACTCGCCGTTTGTTTAATGTCTTCAGATCATCTTTTTCAGGGCTTTCCAATGTTTTTTTGTTGTTCTCGGCCGCCACTGCACTATCCTCTATGTCCCTTCTCATGCTACGTGTCCCGCCCAGCTCCACTTTAACTGCGCTACTCTTCTAAGCACATCTGTTATTTCTATTTGATTCTGCAGTTCTTCATTTCTCATTCTGTCTCGGCAGCTCACTCCCATCATACATCCATACATTGCTCTTTGCGTTATTTGCAGTGCCTTAACACTTTTAAACATTAATGTTAACCTTTCGTTTCAAGCACATCGACATGTCGTTGTCTTTTCGAATCTTTTTTGTTCCGTTGTCTTTCAGGCAGGTTAACTTGCTCCCCCCAAATTCTTGTCAAAATTGTTATCAAATGCATGACTAGCAATGCAGTTCATCGCAAAAACCTCTTTAATATAAGAAAAATCTTAATCAACTAATCTGGGTTAAGATTTAATCACAAAATTAACCAAGTTTCCTGTTACTTACATAAGACAAGTATTGTCGAGTATGGTTTTCATAAAGATCAATTTCTAATTTGAAAACTAATAACAAGTAAAAAAACAGTCGCACAAATATCGATATTGTTCTAGCAAAGATCACTAATTAAAATAATTCGTGCTTTCACCTTTTTTACATCATTCTGTAGAAAATTAGCAGTTTTATAAACCCAACTTCGAAGTTCGACACATAACGAAGCAATTTCAATATTAAAATAATATGCATCTCATATGACACAAGAAAATTTTGAAAGTAAATGTATTTTAATAATAATTAATAATTTCTGATCTTGGGGATTTCTGCTAGAACAAGGATCGAATATTATTTCCTTAGATCTAAGATTATTTCAATGTAGCTAACCTAGCATTTTCAAATGCAGCACAGCTCCTTCAATTATTCTGCATCACAGCAAACTTTCCAATTTGTGCTATACAAATTTTCTGCACTGCACCATTCCATTTATTATTAAGATACTATAATTATAGAATAAAACTCATAATGTACTACTTAATTTAAACGTAAAGAGAAATTAATTGTTCACACTTAAACGTCAAAGGTCACCAATGTTACAAACTTTATAAAATAAAACTTGTGAAATCTAGCGCCATCTAACGATTTTATAATATAACCTTAACTTAACCTTAAATCAATTTATTTCGAGATTATTTATTCCGATGTGTATTAAATTATTGAAACCATAATTAGTAGAATAGAATGGCAGCAGTTTTGAAAAAGAGAGCATTAGCCGAGTTTACTCAGACTGTACAAGTAAATTTTTCAAATTTTAATTGACAACTTTATTTTAATAACTTGCATTTTATAGGAAAGCCCCGAACCTCCCTTTAAGAAATTATGTTTAACTAAGCAGTCGACAAGCGAGCAACCATCTACTTCAAGTGCACTTGATTGTTTAGAAAATTGTAAAACCAGCAACGAAACTCTTCAGCTACTCTTGTGTCTTCCAGATATCAACACTCTTGACCCGAACGAAGTGTCCGAGTTAGTGAAAAGGTTAAGCGAAGCTTTTAAAAATGAAGTTGAGGCTGCAGTTCGAGTTAAAATTCTGTCTTTATTGGCAGATATTGGTTTGGAACACAAAATGGATCTGATTATAATTATTGATGAAATCATAACTTTACTCAAAAATGAACTGTCGCACAAAACAATTGCACAAGGCATAAAATCGCTGCTTAAATTAAGTTTGGTGGTAACCGATAATTTTGCATTGCATCAAAAATTGTTGGAAATTTCCAAAACTTATTTGAAAAATGTTAACCAATTGGTGAAATGCAAGTGCTTGGAAATGATTGGTTCTTTAATTTCACCTAACTCGAACATAGATTCAAATGTTATTCTCCAATTGGTATGCTTTTATTTTAATAATGAGGATGCAAGAGTTAGAAGTCAGGCTTTTTCGACAGCCATGGCTTTGCACGAGCGGGGAATTAAATTGGATAATGACGTTTACTTAAATGTGTGTGCCGCTTTGAAAGATGATTATGAAATTGTGAGAAAAGTGGCCTCAAGTTGATATGTTGTTTAGGTATTTCGACTCCCGAGAGGTAAGGCTTTTATTGTTAAAAGATTGAAGAGGATAGAAATTAATTTTGTGCTTTTAGTTTAATTATGTTGCCTGATAGTGAACAAGAATTACGTTTAATTGATGATGCATTCGGTAAAGTTTGTAGCGGGCTGATGGATTTATCTATGAATGTTCGTACCATAGCGGCAACTTTGTTGGGGAAAATGACCCTGGTGAGTTACCATTTTTTGAATCAAACTTTGGATAAAAAGTTGATGTCAAATATGAGAAGAAAGAGAACTGCACATGAATTGGCATGGGAAAATGTGACCAGTGGAGATTGGGCCAGTGGTAAAAAATGGGCCGATGATGCACCAAGAGAAATTGTGGATGTGGACAATATCAGCTTGATAAGCAGCGGTGCATGTGGAGCATTTGTTCATGGATTGGAAGACGAATTTTTAGGTAAATTTCGAATTTATTTCGACAATAAAGAGTTTAAAATTTTAATTTATAGAGGTTAGATCAGCAACGGTTCATTCCTTGCAGCAATTATCAATAAACAATCCAGATTTTGCAAATCTTTCTTTGGATTTCTTAGTGGATATGTTAAACGATGAAATTGAAGATGTGCGATTGATTGCAATCGACAGTTTGCGTCATATATCTGCCCATATAATTTTAAGAGATGATCAGTTGGAAACAATTCTTGGTAAGTTATAATTTTACTTAAAAATATCATGGAAACGAACAGAATTTTTCAAAATTAGGTGCTTTGGAGGATTTCTCAAGAGAAGTAAGGGAAGGACTACATAGAATGTTAGCTGCTTGTAAGATGGCTACCACGGTGGGTTTAAAAATGTGTGTGGAAAAATTATTGGATAATTTAAAGAAGTATCCTCAGGATAAGAGATCAACATTTCGGTGTTTACAGTTTGTAGGAAAGCAGCACCCCGAGTTAGTACTTCCACTTGTACCTCAATTTTTGTGCATTCATCCTTATTTTGATGCACCAGAACCTGATATTGACAATCCTCAATGTAAGTTACTTTTTTCAATTTAAAAGTTCTCTTGGAACGTTTTTAATTTAATCATGAAATTTCTATGATTTTTTTGTAGATGTGTGCATGTTGATTCTGATTTTGAATGCTGCTAAGCATTCGCCTACTATAAAACCGCTGCTAGAGCCGCATACTTTGAGGCATTACGATTACTTAAGGGATACCATGCCAAATTTCGTGCCAGAACTGAGTCCAACCACCACCAGCAGTAGCATAACAGTGAGATCGTCGGCTTCTGAAAGTTTAGAGTTCATTAAAACAGTTGTTGATGGTTTGGTCTTCTCCCACAACTCATCCTACAGGTTTGTTTATCACATAACAGCACTCAAATGAGGTTGTTCCATACAAATATTAACTTAAACTAAAATTCTCGTTTCTAGAATACAAATGTCTGCTTTACAAACTGCAATCAAGGATTTAAATCGTTTAAGTGACATGGATTCAGCCGTCACTGGGACAGCACGGTTCACTTCTATGTTTGCCGATGCGCAACTGTTGCTAGCACAAATTTTGGATAATTGGTATTGGAAAAATCCTGCACGTTTAGCGACTCAATGGGCCGCATCTTTAAAAACAAGCATCCAGAGTTTGCTCGAGTCTTGCTTAAAAATGCAGTTTCTTTTTGTCGGTCTTGGTCAAATTGAAATTTGTAACATCAAGCAGTTACAGATAAGGACACTAGCATTAAATTTGACTTTTGTTGTGAGAGGTAGCAACGCTTCGGCATTGATTCTGTGTCAACACTTTTTAGCTTCAGTGGAAGAATTGCAAAAACTTTTACATGCCAACAATTTGGAACCAGATTCTTTTACAGCTAGTTTGTTTAAGGAATTATCAATTTTAGAGGAACCTAAACCAGGTTCAGTCGCTACAATGTTGTTAAAAATTTTAAATAATGTACAATTGGGCAAAATTCCTGCTCCAAACTTATCGGTAGGTAAAATGATAAATAATGTTGGGTGAAGTTTAATTTCTTATTTTTTTTTAAATTTCAGATCAAAACAAGTTCAGCTTTAATCATTGAACCTGTGGAACAAACTGATTCCACCTTAAAATTCACTGCTGGACTTGCAATGGCAGTTCCATTTGACGCCGAATTATATAACATAGCAGATCGCAATAGGCTTCGCCTTAAAATTAAATACCCAGATCAAAGAACACAAATTTCTTTACCCAGACCTGCACACATTAAACCGCTAATTGTAGATAATTTAGGTAACCAATTTGAAATTGAAAAAAATTCTGTAGTAATAAATTTTTTTAGAATCAGAAGAAGCAAACAATTACCGACTCTTAACCACCGTGCTGATTTCTTCTCAACACGTCTGGTCAGAAGCTTGCAACGTTGAAATCAGTATAGCCTTGGCGGTTCCTGAAGCAAACATCGATAAATACAAAGCAACAAGTGAAACATGCCTGGTTGATTTGTGCAAACCAGTAAAAATAAGTGTTGCTCCGAAACCCATCAAAAAAACTTTATAAAATAATGTAAAAAATTTTATCGTCTGTATTTTTAAATTTTTGTATATAAAACATATATATTCAAATATTTTTTTATTCTTTGATTAAAAGCTTCTTCCTTATAATACAAATAGTGCTACATTTGCTGCATTTTAGTGCTTATTAAATAAAATACTTTTAAAAAAAGTTGAAAATTTATAAATAAAAACGTTTAAAAAAATCTTATTTCGAATTAACCTCTTAAAAATAATAAAATAAATAATTTACTCGTTAACATATTATTAAAATGTACACATTTAATTAACTAGCTTTTATAACGACTTTATAGATTATATTTTTACCAGATACGATTTTCAGTTTGTGGAGCTCGCATTACACCAACGCCGCCACCTAATCGCCTATAATTCATAGCACCACAAAGCCTCCATTGATTTTGTTCAGTATCATAAACCTCAATTGTTTTTAAGTATGCCGTGCCATCGAATCCACCCACTGCATACAATTGTCCATTTACAACTGCTAAACCAACCTAATGGAATTGAAAGAATTAGATAATGAACAGGTTTTAAAGAAGTTACTTACTCCACTTCTCCTGGAAGTCATGGCTACGATAGGGCTCCATGTATTTGTGTGTGGGTTATATCGTTCAGCACTGGACAGCTCCATGCAATCGTCTCGCCCACCGACTGCATAAATAAGGTTATTAAAGACGGCACAACCTAAGTGTTTCCTTCGAGTTGACATGGGACTAACTGGTGACCACTTATTATGCCTTGGATCATATCTTTCCACTGTATTTAAAGGCGATTGACCATCTGATCCCCCAATAGCGTACAAGTAACCACCCAGTACTGCCACAGCAACGCCCAACCGCCGTGTTGTCATAGGAGCAACTTTACTCCACTTATTTTCCTTCGGATCATATCTTTCAACGTGATTCAAACATTGCACACCATCCTGACCACCAACAGCATATAACATGTTATCGAGCACAGCCACTCCAACACTAGTCCGGCAAGAGGTAGTAGGAGCCACATCACATGACCATTGATCTGTTTGTGGATCATACCTGAAAATAAATGGATTAAAATGTATTCCAAGTTCAACACTTGAAAATACCTTTCAATACTGTTTAAGTAACTTTGACCGTCGTGTCCACCCACAGCATATAAAAGATCGTTAAGCACGGCTACGCCAACACCGCACCTTCTTTTGCTCATAGGAGCTACCATCTTCCACTCCATTGTTTGAGGATCAAATTTTTCAACCGAAGCTATAGCATCACCACTGCACCATCCTCCTACCGCAAATAAAACTTCACCTAAAAATAAATTTTTCTAATTAAGGTCAAAGTTGATTAAATTAATTACGAACACTATGCAGTGCTATATTAAGTAATTCGTGGTTTATTTTCAAAATTTAAATAGTACTGTGCAATTGAACAACCCAACAAGTCGAATTATTAAAAATTAAGTTGTGGGTGATTCTGGTAAAACCTACATTTGATTGCAAGTCAAGTCAGATAAAACCTAGCTAAAAATAATACTTACAATTAGTAAAAACTAATAAACGAACTATCAACTCGATTTAGTAGGTTCTTCAATTATACACTAGAAAAATCTTCTCTGTAGTTTTTAAACTTTAAGAAACTCAATCAAATAGACAGAATATAATATAACAAATATTCTACAGTAGAAAATCTACATCTGGGGGTCTGCTGTACTTATATGTAAGTGTCAAGGGGAATTAAGATAACAAAAATTCAAACGAACTAACAAGAAACAGTTCAAGCAGTCTTCCATGAGCCGAACATTATAATCGTGTTATTATTTCAAAGTATGACTTGAAACTGTCGAGAGTCAATTTAAAGGTAATTTCAGGGATTTTAACTAAAAACTGCAGTATCGAGGTTTGCAACAATGTAAGCAAAATAGTGGAGTATATGCGTTTCCACTGCTCGACCCTCGCGTCAATAAGAAGTACCATGTACATTAGGGAACTTATGGCCAGAATCAGTAACACTTCGCCTGCCTTTGATTATAACTTATTCAGTTATTTATTGCATTTAACCAAATACACCGAAATTGAAATATTTGCAAAAATGTAAACACAGTCAAATGAAATCAATTTTAAAAGGCTCTCTCAGAGCAAGTTTGACCGCTTTGCATCCCAAATATGACACCATTGCCCTGCAGAACTAAACAAATAACTAGTTGCATAGCAGCCATATAATATGCTGGGCCATCCCTCACAAAAGTCATGACATATGTGGATTACAAAGTTCTTCAACCTAGCCAACACACAGTGGAACGAAATGCCAAAAAAGTGAATATTTAAAAAAAATTTCTTCTAAGATATGAGAAGATTATATTTAATTTGATTATCTACTTTATATTATTGGGTTACTAATGAAATCTTATTATATAAATAGAACGTTCATTGGTCCTTTAAACTAAATTTGTTAAATTTGATATAGAAGTTTTATTTTAGATATATAAGTATCGGTATATCATATTTATTTGTATTTACAATGTGCTCGGCACCAATAGTGTCACAACCAATTTTATCCATTATGGAATTAAAACAAAAGCTGCATGCATTAGATGAAATCAACAGCAACATTAAAACCGTCGAATAACCTTATTCATGCCTATACTAAGTCTCTATATTCCATGGCTACTTGTTGTTAACAAAGTGCGTTTTTATTTAAATCAAAATTGTTACTCTCATATAAGATGCTTCAAATCTTTCTGAATTATTACTATTCTCAAACATAATCTAAAAAATTTTTCTTGATACAAAACTGAAAAATTTAGATAAAAAAACTTTTATTTCCAAATTACCGATTTCTACGATGACTTTATACAAACAATGGCGACAATACCCCTACACCCCCGCCTCCTATTTTGCATATCACAATGTTTGATACGATGATTAATGAACAAATAAATGATGAGCAAAAGATGCAGGAACTGAATCGTAGAGAACTAGAAGAAATAGAACAAATAAAAATATTTAAAAGTACCGTAAACAAATTAAAATTAAATTAAGTTAAATCAAGTAACGGAATTTCAGGAACCCAAACAAGTTGAACTAAACAAATTAAAAGATATAGCAGAAGGCGAAGAGATAGAATCGAAACAACAAGAGGAGCTATAAACAATGACGTTGGAAAAGTAAAACCCTGGTTACCACTGTTTAGCTGGGTAACATAAGAAATGCTTTCAAATAATAATAACGCATCGACATTTTGTTGTGGTTTAATTAGTAATTATAATTTCTACTGTTGTTCCAATTTTACCTCTTTGCCTTCTGCTATTTCTTTCAATTTCTTTACTTTAACTTGTTTGGATTGCTGAAATTCCGTTACTTCATTTATTGTAGCGGTTTCATTTAATTTTGTTCACCCTGTTCACTTTCAGATAGTTTTACTTGTTTTATATCTTTTAGTTCTCTCGATTCAGTTCCTGCGTCTGTTACTCATTGTTTTTTCATTCGCTAATCAACGTATCAAACAGCATTTTTGGCATCGGTAAGAAACACATTCTTCTGCACGATAATTTGGCTTTAGACAATTTGCAATGGAAAATGCGATGGTTCATTCCATTGAAATTTCAGCACTTTAGTTGATTTGAAATCATAACTTTTGTATTATATTATTGTTTTCAGGTTTGAAAATTTTCACGTAAATGTTTGTATAAGTTTGGTTCATCTTCCATCTTAATAGTTCCACTTGTACTTTTTTCAAACGAATTTATCAAAACTGGAATTTGTTCTTGGACTTCCAATAATAATTCATCTTGAAATTCAAGATGCTACCTGTTCAATTGTGTCTTCGGTATCAGATGACTATTTGTAGTATTTTGGTTTAATATGGAATTTATTAAAAATGATTTTCTTTATATACTTACTGTGTGTTACCGATAAAAAATATTATATCCAGATAAAAGAATTAACATCGATTACAAAATATAAACTTAATCTACCACTTGAGGTATACTATTTCCATGTCAATAAAATACAAAAATCATTTATGCTCAAATTCATTGACAGGTACTTAGCAGTTACTAATGCTTCAGGGCTGAATTTGTGTTTCATAGTCGTAAATTCAGTACTTGGGGAGCGGGACAAAATACCAGGTGAAAGTGTTGCCTTTGGCCAACACTTGACTAAAACTTTTGTTTTGCCAAGTTTTTCCGCCCTCTCAGCATTAGATGCGCGACTAACAAATACAAATTCGGTGCTTAAATATGGAATACACGATACAGCGGTTGTAGCAACGATATCGGTACAACGGTTGGATCGTTAAAACATGAAGCGATTGATGAATGGTGAACATCCTTTCCTAGTAATTTGTGAATCTTTTATAACCACATGATAATCAAAATACTACAAGCTAGTTTTGTAAACATCATCTGTTGCAGAACCACTTTGTATTGAATTTTAGATTTTCATAAATTCCTTGCTAAAAGTTGTTCGATTAGCAATTTTTATAACGAACCAAGGTTTTGTCAGCACTAGGATTAATTTCCTTGCAATTTTCTGGCAAAACACGCAATGCTTCTTCTCTTAAAACCTTAATCTTTAGTATACACATCTCACAAATAAGAAAGAAATCTATATTTTTTTAAAAATTTGATCCAAAAATCCTTATCTTTTAATGAAACCATTATTTCAGTCACCAACTGCACTGTTTAGGTACGAAAATTTAACTGAAAACCATCGACAAACACGAGCGCACACTCTATTCAATTATCGCATGCAATCTCAAATTGCATGCGATATCGGTACAACCGTTGCATTGTGTATTTCCAACTTTAAACATTAGTAAGTACCAAATACTTGTCTATGAATCATAATATAAACAAAAATCAGGTATGTGTTGATGTCACTATCCCTATAGTCACTGTATATCATTCTATTTCCACATAAAAGTACTTAACTATAAATTATAAATGCAAAGAATTAAATTTGTCCTTGAAAAGCATTTGCATCTGGTAAAATTGTTATCAGACAATAAACATTTTATAGAAAGTTCAAAGATCTTACCCCTCCGAGTAGGTTTCCTTGGCCTAGTCCTTGGACCCTGCATTAAGGGTCGTTCTTGAGGTAGAAGCAAATAGTTTTTAGCTTCATCCACCAAATCACGGCATGATTCATCAGAACGAACCAACAAATCTGAGCCAACTGTACCGACTAAAAATTTGGGACTCAACAAAGGTAACCGAACATGTTGCAAAACTTGAGGCAAATGCTGGCGCCTTTCGGACACATTGTATTTCACCCACGACATAACCGCATTAAAAACTTGTTCCTCACTGCGTACATTCAACTCATCACTCGATATAATATCAACTAATTGACTAACAGGTAAAAGTAAAAATTCTTCACTCTCCATAACTTCCTGGAAATTATGTTGCGTGAACTTGTCGGCATTTCGTAACAATTCCCTGCAGGAATGAGTGTCTGCAAAGGCGCGAATGCCTAAACAATTGGAGGGATCGAGTTGACGTTTTAGAAATTCACAGCATATGTCTTGTATTTCGGTTAATTGCAAAAGACATGCAGCTGGCAAAAGAGTTTGTACATTTGATTCTTCCACAACAATGTGAGATGTATAACAAAAATCTATCAATAAATCCATAGCCACTTCGTCAATATCGCGAATAGTAACTTCAGTTTGGCGCGACTCTGCAAGTTCTCCGGTAAACATTGCGTGAAAGTATGGACTACATGCACTCAATATAACTCTATGGGCAAAAATTTTTCTATTTCCTACATTTAACACTACATCACACAGTTCTCGATGTCTTCTTAGTAAATTAAGTTCTGTTAAGGTATTTTTTGGATGCTTATCCGAAGTGTGTGAAAGTCTCGCTGGTGATGGAGGACGATCTCCAACCGACATTTCTCCCATTCTGCACGTTGTTCGAATATGCGATGCCAATTGAAGGCGTAAGGGCGGAGACGCCCAACCCCACACTGAGTCTATCTACAATAAAATAAATAAAAACAAATAAAATAACACAATCAAGGGATAAGACATTAACCACCTTAAATGTTAATCAATCAGCTAAACTTACCTTTACGACTTTTTTTAGAACTCTTGTAAAAAATTCAATTTCTCACCAATAAACCACACACTTTTTGTTAGTATTTATAAAATAAATATGGAAATTTATATATTGACTGACATAATAACCAAGAATCATATGATTCCACCTTATTGTAGATGTCGCTCATGAAAGCATCCATTAGCGCACATTACCTCTCTCTTCAGAAAACTAAAAACAACATTTGATATTTTGTTTTAACTTTTAGGTAACAAACTTGTTACAACATGCCTACTTGTTGCTTAAAATAAATTAAAGTTTTCAAATAATCATCTCCTAGTTGTTTCGCGAGGCGATACTTGCTCGGAGGAACGAAAAAGACACTTTTCTTAATAAAAAGTAAATAATTTAAATTTATTTTAAACATTTCAAATTGTAATATAATAAATTAAAACAAGTGGTTTTATCAGAAACAAAAGAGATGCACTATGTGGAAAATAATTTTTTAAAGAGCCCGTGGGTAGGCACCATGAGTCCCCCCCGCATCTTTCTTTAAAATTGGTATTAAATTATCTAGCAATTTAAAAAAACAACTTTTGAAAAATAACAGGGACTTTCCTAAATAAATTTACAAATATTACTGCTTCTAAATTTCAAAATGACACCTTACGGTGTTTCTTAAACGATGGGAGGGGGAACTTATGGAGCTTAACCCTTGTACTAATTTCACATCAAAATTTAGTAAAAAAAAGTGGCATCAAAAATTGGTAAAAGACATAAGGTGTTATTATCAGGCTTGTAGTTACGGAGGTATAGCAACAAAAATAAATGATGACCTTTGTTTTTGCAACAATTTGAAACGTTTTGAAACTGCCAGACCTATAAGCCTCTAATCTACAAAGACAAAAACAATTCCAAACTGCTAAGGAAACAAACCTGTAGAAAATTATGTCACAGAATCAAAATTTAAATTTAAAATGTTACAATAAAATATGAGGGTGCGTGACCCGGTTGAAATCAACTATTTTTTTTAAATATTTCCATAGAATAAGTGTCCCTATTTAAAAACAAATCTGGTCACGGCACTGTTTTCAACTAGTTTTAAAAAATAATCAACTTTATTAAATCGAGGTTTTTTGGCAAACGTTAATTATGATATACTAGCAGATTTACTCGGCTTTACTCGAGAATTAGTTTTGTTAGTAAGTTACTAATTCCCCGCAAATAAGAGTGTAAATTTTAGTTTAAATAAATCAAGATAGACAATAAAGATAATAAGTTAAGAAAGTTGTACCGACCTTTTTAAATGGAGTACTTGAGCTACCTCCCCCCCCCTCCCGGATCATCGCAGCAAAAGGATCCCAATACGTCGATATTCGGCGGGGCACAAATTTTTGTAGAGGCAAAAATTAGTAAGTTCTTAGTTTGTTAAAAGTGATATAAAACTGAACATTTTAGAAGCTCATCAGGAAAACACAAAATTATACACATTATTTTTTATTTTTATTTGTCGTTTTTCCATTTATTTACATTGGAATCAAAACTTTGCACTACAACCTCATATGCTAGCTTTCACAACCAGAGGGTGTATTGCTTAAAGTTACATTTCAATACCTTGGGGGGTTTGCCCTCTGAGAAAAGGCAGCAAGAGTTTACTTCTTCATCAGAATTGAACTGCGTACCAAATAGTATTAAAATTTATTCTATTTTAGCAACCTATGTTATGTATTTAAATTATTATGTTGGTAATTTGTATTTGAATTTAATTGTTATTAAGTGGTTAAGTTTTATATTTTTATGTGTGGCACCACTGGTTGGCAGTACACCACTGGAGGGTAGTTCAACGACCTCGGTAGTGCATTGGGAACACAGACGGTAAAGGACACGCTAGTAGATGTCAATAAAGGTTATATTAAAACGCACGTGGTTTATTATTAATTAATAACAAACAGGAATATTACATGGTGTCAGGTGTGAAACAATACAGAACAAAAATTACAAAATGTCGCATTTTAGAATCCCGCAACCAATTGATGATTTGAATCCAGTGTCATGGAATGAATGGAAACAACAATTTGAAATTTATATGAAAGCATCAGAATGTGGTAAGAAAGAAGAAGATGTGAAAATCGCAATATTTTTGAACGCTATTGGAACTATAGGTGTAAAAAAATATAACACATTTAATGGTGAGTGCAAAAAAACGTTGGAACAAGTTTTGAATACTTTTAGTGTTGAAATAGCACCAAAATTAATTTCACAATGGAACGTTACAAATTTCATAATATTGTGCAAAAATCTGGTCAATCAATTGATTCATATGTAACAGAACTGAAAGCTCAAGCTAGATTTTGTGACTTTAAGTGCTCTAACAAAGATGTAAACTTGGACTACCAAGAAGAAATGATTAAGGATCGTTTGATAGTGGGAGTGCTCGATAAAATAGTACAACAAAAATTGCTTCAAGATGATGGTACTCTAGATGAAGCAGTGTCGTATTGTAAAAGTGTGGAAAATAGTCAAAAGCAATCGGTTTTACTAAACCCGGGAAGTATGGTGGATGCAGTTGTAAAGAAGAAAGAAGTACCATTGAAAGAATGTAATCGATGTCTATACAAACATGAATTTATGAAGTGCCCGGCATTCAATAAGACATGTGCTGTTTGTCAAAGAAAGGGACATTTTGCAAGAGCGTGCAAGCAGAAAAGAGAAGTACGAAATGTTGGAACAAATGAAGGCTCGGAACAAGGCGATTCGGTGATGTATATTAATACAATAGATCAGCACAAAAGTAGGTCATGGTCTGTACCTATATGTATTGAAAGCAAACTTACGGTTTATTTTAAAGTCGATACTGGTGCTGAAACAAGTGTGTTGCCGCTAAACGTATTCAAAAAATTGGATGAAGAAATTAAGAAAAAAATGAAACCAACGGGAGTGACCCTAATAAGCTATGGAAATTTTCGTTTGAAGACCCTAGGCGAGTTGATAGTTTCTTGTACATACAAAAATGAAAGGAAAATGATAATGTTAATTGTTGTTGATACAAACTCGGATCCAATTTTAAGTTTGAGGGATTCCGAGAATTTTAAATTAATAAAATGTAATGTAAATTATGTAGCTAGTTGTAATCCGATATCTAAAGAAGATATACATAAAAAGTATGCCCAAGTATTTCAAGGCTTAGGTAGAATTCCGGTACAGCTAAAATTGAATTAACCAAGGATGCTAGACCTGTTATACAATGTCAAAGGAAAATTCCGTATGGCCTAATGGACAGATTAAAGGAAGCATTACTAAAACTGGAAAATTTGGAAATTATTAGCAAAGTGGATCATCCAAGTGAATGGGTAAATAGTCTCATGATCGTAGAGAAGCCCGATAAAAGTCTAAGATTATGTCTAGATCCTAAACCGTTAAATATGTGCATACGAAGACCGCATTTTTTAATACCGACAAATAGTGACATTGTTAGCACGCTATCTGGAAAGACAATTTTTTCCGTTATCGATATGAAGGATGGATTCTTCCAGATCGTTCTTGATGAAGAAAGTTCCAATTTGTGTGTATTCAACACTCCGTTCGGAAGATATAAGTTTAATCGCCTCCCATTTGGAATCTCCTCTGCCCTGAAATATTTCAAAAGAAGAATTATAAAATTTTTTGGCGACATCAAAAATGTTAACATCTATTTTGATGATATTATTATTTCAGGAACAAACGAAGAAGAGCACGATATTGCTTTAAAAGCAGTACTTGAAAGAGCCGAAAGTAATGGAATCAAGTTTAACATAAACAAATTTCAATACAAACTAAAAGAAGTCACATTCATGGGACAAAGGATATCTGCAAGTGGAGTCAAACCAGACAAAAAGAACATAGAAGCTATCGCAGCTGTTGAAAATCCAACAACAAGACCAGAATTGCTTGAGTACTGGGTATGCTTAAGTTTTTTTCAAAATTTATCCCAAATCTGTCAAAATGCACTGCAAATTTACGTGAATTGACCAAGAAAAATGTACCATTCAACTATGTAAATGTGCACGAGCAAGAACTAAACAACCTAAAATCAATTCTTGTCAGTGCACCCTTATTGAAAATATTTGACCCCAATCTTGAGGTAACCATTCAATGCGATGCGTCCAGCGAAGGGATGGGATGTTGTCTGCTGCAACAAGAGCATCCAGTGGCTTTTGCCTCTAGAGCACTCTCGGCAGCAGAAAAAAGGTACGCGCAAATTGAAAAAGAATTACTGGCGATTGTATTTGCATTCGAAAAATTCCATCAATTTGTATATGGCAAAAACGTTATAGTTCAAACAGATCACAGTCCACTAGTACCAATTTTCAAGAAGTGCCTGGATAAGGTTACAGCACGACTACAACGAATGTTATTAAAACTATCAAAATACACCATGACTGTAACATACTTACCAGGCACACAAATGTACGTTGCGGATACATTGTCCAGATCATTTATCAAAGAGAACGTGCCGGACGATCCCGAAATGGAATACATTGTGCATGCTCTGTCAAATAACATACCAATGTCAAATGAAAAGAAGTTGCTATTTGCGCAAAAGGTGGACAAAGATGAGGTACTTAGCCAAGTAAAAACATTCTGTCAAACAGAGGGGCCCAAAAAACTCGCAACCACGTTCAAGGTGAGGTCAGGCATTACTATACGTTGAAGGAAGACATATATTTGTCCAATAATCTATTGTTTCTTGGAGATCGTGTAATTGTTCCAAAATCATTACGACAAGAAATGTTGAATTTGATCCACGAATCGCATTTTGGCATAGTTAAAACAAAATTGAGAGCTCGACAAGTGTTATATTGGCCACATATGTCACAAGCAATTGAAGATTTGGTACGAAATTGTTCGGTGTGTCAAAATTTCAGAGGATAAACCAAAAGAACCAATGATTAGTTATCAAATACCTGCTCGTCCTTGGCAATACTTGCATTGCGATTTCTTGGAACACGATTCAAGAAACTACATTACCGTAGTAGATGCCTACACTAACTGGATAGAAGTCGCACAAACACAATACAAAACCATCGATGAAGTAATCAATTTTTTAAAAATATTTTTTCGCGATTTGGAGTGCCAGACATATTTTACGCTGACAATGTTCCTTTTAACAGCCATAGGTTAAAAGAATTTGCAGAAAATTGGAACTTCGAAATAGAATTTTCAAGTCCTCATCACCATCAATCCAATGGACTGGCTGAAAAATCTGTTGATATAATTAAACAAATGTTGAGAAAAAATGGTGAAAATTTAGAAGCCGCATTAATGGAATATAGAAACACACCATTACCAGCACTAGGACACTCACCCGCTCAATTGTTATTAAACAGAAACATAAAAACAAAATTGCCGGCTTCTTTAACACATTTAGAAAATCGTACCATCAACCCAATGAAATTTGAGAATAAGTTAAAGCAAAACAAGCCAAGCAAAATCCTATTATGACCGGCATTCCAAAGAACTAGACAGGCTTCAAATAGGAGATCAAGTGCTAATACGAAAAGGTAAAATATGGGCACAGGAGTTGTAAAAGATAAATACAATGATCGATCATACATTGTACAAGACAGAAACGGTAAACTATTGCGAAGAAATAGGAAATATTTAAAAAGAAGAATTATCGAGAGCGGTGTTATCAACAATAATAGTAATTATTATGGTCAAGACATAAATAGAAATATCAATCAGCCAACTGTTAATGATGGTACAGATAGTAACGATAATGGATCAGATAAAAATGTTCGAAATAACGAAAATACCGGAGAAAGTAACAATAGTGACATTCAAGAGGGACGCGGAGAGGAAGGTATCAATGACATTGGAAGTCAACAAGATTTGAACGTGAATAGAAGAGTAAGCACCAGAGTTCGAAGACCGCCAAAGTACTTACAAGACTATGTCACAGAAGCGACCGAAGACTATCCCCTTACATAAACATCTTTGAAAGGGGACGTGTTATGTATTTAAATTATTATGTTGGTTATTTGAATTTAATTGTTATTAAGTTGTTAAGTTTTATATTTTTATGTGTGGCACCACTGGTTGGCAGTACACCACTGGAGGGGTAGTTCAATGACCTCAGTAGTGCATTGGGAACACAGACGGTAAAGGACACGCTAGTAGATGTCAATAAAGGTTATATTAAAACGCACGTGGTTTATTATTAATTAATAACAAACAGGAATATTACACCTAAACGTCAGAAAAGTTTCAGGTATTGCCGAGTAATATTTATAGTTAATTTTAAATCGCAAAATGTAAAAAAAATTAAAGAATATTTTTATAAATCTATGTATGCCCTTAGGCCATAATTATTAATTCAAATTCTTATAACTTTTTAATTTCATAATTTAAAACTTTTTTAATTAAATATACTATTTGAATAAATAATTCAATCAAAATTTTGTTTTTCTCTACTCAATCTGATGATCTTCTCGTTATTTATCGAAAATTTAATTGATTTAATTCATTACAAGTGAATAATTTGTATGTACGCCTATGTGCTATATGACCTTGAACGTTAACTCGATACACAAACGTCAACTGTCATTTGATTTTGTATGGTTGATAGTTGCTGTCGTGGTTTTTCGTTGTGCTTAAAAAGTTAATAAAATGGTAAAGTAGAATAAAACTTGTGGAGTTTTTATAATTTTCGCATTGCTGTTTAATTTTAGTCGTTTTCCGAGAAAATAGCTTCAATAATGGCCCGGCCTGGCCAAGATGTGGTCCCAAAAGATGATGTTCCTTGGTGGATGAGATATGGTGGTCGTGCACTCGGGACAGTAGGGGGTGTCGGTAATTATTTATTCGAATTTTTGGTATTGTTTTTTAATTTACTCATGTTTTTAGTTGCAATATTTCTCGGTGTATTTAACTGTGTTAGTATTATTACTGGAGATGTGGGCTGCCTTCTTGGTGGGATTTGGCAGATACTTGCAGGATTTATAACAGTTTGTGTTGAAGCACCGTGTTGTTGCCTATTTATAGACTATGTGCAAACGTTAAGTGATTGGGTTGAAAAACGCCCATATTGGAACAGAGCAGCGGGTTATGTTGGGTAAACTCAATTTCCATTTCAAATTAAGTAAACAAGACTAAATTGTTAATTTAAATTTCAGATTAGCTATTCCTCCTATTATTATGTGTACATCTTTAAGTTCTATTTTTGGAAGCGGTCTTATACTTCTAACGGGTGTCCTTTATGGAATGATGTCTTTAGGCAAAAAGTAAGGTTTCACTTTTACTACTATCCTAATGAACTAACGAATTATTAAATTAATAATTGGGTTTTTAACATTACGGTGTTGTTTTTTCGTGCTTAACATTAATTTGTGGCTTAAATGTAGAGCATCTAGACAAGATATGGCGGCAATGGCATCTCCGCAATTAGCCACATCGCCAACAGGTATCGGAGGTCCTATAGATCAACGGTCTACTTTAATGGAGGATCCAGATGTTTGGCGTCCAACATAAATGTCGTTTTAAAAAAAAGTATTTATGTTCATAATCAGTAGTTCTTTGCCTGCAGTTGCTTGCTTAGCTGTATCATTACGTGCATGGTTGTTAATTTTTTTTCAGGTCTTTTTGACGAATTTTTCTCTCAAAAAAAATTTTAATTCTAACTATTAACCAATTAATCATTTACTGATAAGATAAAACTTATAGGAGTTGATGTTTGTTTATTCACCCAAATTTGCGTTTCATTTTATCAAATTGGCCACCCACAATTTAAAAAGTTCACTTTAATTTAAAAAAATATGTTACATAATTAATAGGTTTTCGGGGTCACAATCCATGTTCTAAATTTATCAAACTTTACTATTATTAATTTTGTTGTTGGTTATAAAATGATAATGGAATGAATGGCTGTGTTGGGAATGTAATTAAAAAAAATTAAGTTTGAATTTTTAATGCCAGACCACAGACTTGGATTGTTTTTAGATAAAAATATTAGCAGAGTAAACAGTTTTCTGTTATCAAAATTAGCAATTTGATTACACATGAAGTCTTCTATGTATTACTTTCATTTGAAATTTGAACTGATCCTCAAAATAGAATGTTGATCAAATTAAAGTAGAAAATTTATTTAATTCAGTTTATTTTGAATTTGCATATTTCAAAGAGAAATCGTTTCATTTTGTTTACTAAGAAAACCTTACCTGGCTTAGAAAGAGAAGAAATTTGTGATTTTAAATTTTCATGTACGTACTTAAATAATTGAAAATGATGTATTTTTTTTATGGGAAAGCTGATTGTGTCATGCAAACAAAACAATTTAGTATTTTTATCATGCAAACTTAAGCTTCTGATTTTGAATTCTTTGCTTATAACTGAAAGAATAAAAATGCTTAACTTGAACTTTTAGAATAGAAATATAGAGCAAGCATGATTCTTTTTTACAGTTAAAGAGTTATGACAATTAAAAAAATTGGATACAATTTTTTATTGAAATGTAGAAAAATTGAGTTTTATTAATTGCTCGTGCCGTTGAAATTTCGCTCTTCAATTTTTCTTTTTATTAAATTTTGCAGGCTTCAAAAATCGATATTTTTATTACAAAAACTCACGTCTTAATTCTTATGATTTTCGTCTGAAGGATTAAATAGTAAACTTTTTTATGAGTTAAAGAAATGTTGCAATTATTAAGTTTTTTTCTCATTTACTAATTGCTTAAATTTGAGAATAAAGTTTGGACAATTACGAATTGTATAAAGTTTAACGTTCGTCATCATTCTTTTGTCAACCATAATTCTAAAATTAACAAAGAATTCAAAAAAGTCTGAATAGGTATAAATAAACTAACTCAGTTGGAGGTGAATTGCTAAATATGGAAGAGCTCGTACATCTATTTAAAATTTTAACCATATCTAAAATTATTCAGTTTATTTACTATTACAGAAAATTTAGTTACAATTTTTTTTGGAAAAATTCCAATTTATTGATTCCCAGCAACATTGAACTTTCATTCTTTAAGTTTTATGGTAAACGATGATTTTTACTTTCAATTTTTTCAAAACGTGAAAGATTGATTAATTGTGTTTACTCAAATTTACTAATTATTGAATTTTGAATACATTTGTTTAAAAAATAGAATTATTTTACTGATAAAATTAGGTTCCACAAAATAGCTATTTTATTAAAGCCGCTTTACATGTATATATTTTCACACATGACTTCTCATAAGAGAAGTATTTCGGTGTTTACACTATGTTTTCTCATAGCCGATCACTCATAAATTTTTTCAAAGTTTTATTAAAATTTTGATTTAGGGCGCGGAAAAGGAAACAACAATTCTTGGCATTTTTTGGGAAACTTTATTTTTTATATTTTAAAGGAACTTCTCCTCCAATGATCAGTGATACACTTCCTCTGTTACATATTTTTTGTAGCACTGATGAGCACCTTCATGTTTATGCTTAGATTTGATCAACAATAATGGTTAAACCACTATTCCATTTTTGGCCTTATTAATTATGTAATTAAAAAGGTTAATTTTTTTGCAATTTTCCAGGCATATTTTGAGATATTTAAGAACATTCTGTACCTCATGATTCTTTTGCATAAATTATAATTTAGCATATAGTGCATGCAGAGACTTAGCAATCAAATTCCTTTTCCCAACTTTGTTTAATTGTGAGCCACAACATTGCTGGTTTGAAGCACAAAGTTAACTTTGCTATGAAAAAATATGCTGAGAAGGTTTGAGCAGGTGCATGCTCACAATTGATTTTTACTAGAATACAAGTTTTTAATCGTAATTGTATATATTGTTGAATAATTTTACTCTGTGCAACTTTTATAGTGAATTTTCTTTTAGGGCATCTGCTGAAGAAATGAGAACAGCTGCAGCGGCCGAATCAAATCCAAAACCCTCTTCTAACATGCGTTCTAATTTGGTAGACAATGCACAACCCATTGGTTTTGTTGGAGCTCCCGTTTTTGACAGTAACGTTTGACCTTTTGATTTCAAGTTTTTATTAGTTTTAGCCTGAGAGATTTACATATCAGTAACAAATCTAATTTTATTATGTATATATGTACGCGAAATATTCATTTTAGATTATTTTAATTATCAAATCATTTCGTTTTGATTATTTATTATTGTATAATCTTGGTGATAATTATTAATCAAAGCTGGTAGCTTTTATGTTATTTATTTATGCTTTTAAGACTGCATAATTTTAAAAATTGATTTTGCTCAATTGGTGAAAAATGATTTGATAGCAATTAATTGTGGTAGGTTAATATGGAATCTTTGTGACTTGTAGGTCAATTGATCTTAAATGTTAGGTGAATTGTTTGTTAAAATGTGAGTCAAAATTAACCATTCCATTTATTTATACAAGGAAACTCTAGTCTTCTTTATTACGGATTGACCAATTTGCACTTCCATAAAATAATTTTCTTTTGTAAATAAATTTACTTCTTGCAAAGAAATTACTAACTTTAATGTTTTCCAATACGTAATTTTAATATCGTTAATGTAATTAACCAATTATCATATTAAAACTTGGAACTACTAATGTTCATTCCATTTTATTGTATTATAGGAAAATAGAAACCACCATCACAGTATAAATAAGTAATAAATGGTTATAGGACAATTGTATGTAATTTGTAATTATTTTTATGTAAAATCAAGACAATTTGTTGCCTTGCTTCATCAAATTATCTCTGTGAACGTTTATTTTAAGTAATTTGTAATTGTAATTATTCCCTTGTATTGACGCGACTGTTACTATATATTTAGTGTATCGATGTAATAAATTATACTTACCAAACGTAGCCCTGTTTTTATTGACGGCGTCAAATTTTTGTTTAATATTTATGGACGATATCAAAAGAATGTAAGGATTTAGAAAGTCATGCATTAAAACATCAACCGTATCTTCCCTTTTAGGTTTTTTCAACAATACGTTACATATTCATTTAAAAAAGAAATACAGGTTGAAATTTATTGTAAGTTTTACTCTCGAAAAGCAGGGTTGAATAAATTAGTATTTCGTTAAAAGTTAACATTCCAATCTAACCTTTCGAACTTCCTCCTTAATTTCCCTCTTTAAATAATCAAAAGCAACTGATTTTTTCAAATGAGGACTTTAAGTGAGGTTATAATGTCTACGTATGTCACTCTATTAAAAGGGGGTGGGGCTTGGACATAACAATTGCGTATTGGCAAGGTCGCGCAGGTGATATGAATGCAGATGTCTACAAACAAAGGAATTTCATTCAAGAAATTCTAAGAAACTACGCTAGTTCTCGCTGCTGTACTACAATGTTTTTATTGTAAAGGAAACCATCTTGAATATTCTAAAGAATGAAAATTCAAATATTCTTCCTTTTTTACAGGTTTTCTAAATTTATCAAATTAATTTATTAAGAAATTAATTGTTTGTCAAAAAAATAACTAAGTAAATTATTAAATGCGATTTCTATTAGTTGTTACATCTACCTTATTAAATCTATCTATCAATTTAATAAAATTAATAAAATTAAAAAATAATTAAATTGTGCCTGGTAAAGTATTTTTTTTTAAATTGTACTTCTTTGTTAGAATATAATAATCTATCATAAGCAGGCGCGGACTGGTATTTTTTTCAAGGGCACTAATGTTTGTATTATGAGTCGGCAATGAAAAATTTGAAAGAACATTTACGAGTATATGAACAGCATTTCTCCAGCTTAATTTATTAGGAAAGCCTTAAAAGAGAGAGAGAGAGAGAAAGGAGGGTTTCTCAAGTGTCACTGGTCAGTTAGTACGCCCCTGATCACAAGTGCAATTTACTCGGAGGGCGCCCTGTTCTTGGTTCGGCTTTGTCTGCTCCATTTATAATCGTATCCAAAGTCAAGAAATGCTTTGGATTTTTATAATGAGAATGTCTAATAGAGGGGAAACGGCTACGATTAATACGACTATAAAGCCACTTTAAAGTGACCTGGCGACGGCGACGTTACCTTTTTACTCACCATTCTGATCTCTATTCCTGACGGAATACGAAGTTTTTACAATAATTATTCATTGTATGAGATGGATTACTTCTCTATAAAACAACTGATTTTTATTTTATATCACAACAATGAAACAATGACAGTACTAGGTATGGAATCACGGTTTTCTGCTCCATAGCCTACCAATGACTATTTATTGATTTCATTGTTTGTTCGTTCTTATGCTTATTAGCTTCCCCGTTTGTTCGTTAGTCTGTTCGGTTGCCTATTTGGTTGTTTGTTCAATTGTTTATTTGTTCTTTCGTTAATTTATTTGTTCGCATTCTTTCTTATTAGTGCGCTTGTTAGTTTACTGGCTCACTTTGTTGTTCGTTTGTCAATTAATTTCTCAGTTCCTTTGTTAGTTTAGTTGATAGTTTATTTGTTCGTTTGTTGTTTATTTGATAGTTTGCTTATACCAATGTTATTCAAACTGTGGGCGGCCTGAAGTCTATCCCCGCAAGCATAATGAATTTGGTTTTTTAAACAAATTTTTTTTGTAATACCAAAAATTAATTAAATGTTTTTATTTACTAAAGAAAAATAGAGTCATATATTTTAATTTATATATTTCATTCTTGTTTATTTTAGAGCCGAACTAAGCCAACCTGCGTATTCTATTTGACCTTTAAAATATTATGGGGGATGCTCGTCATGTTTTTTTTACAACGAAACGGCTTTTATCGTGTGATCTATTAATGATAGATACTTTCTTCGCAATACATATCCAAAGCTGAACATGCAGCTATGACAGAACCAGTGCCGTTTTGAGGTATGGATTAGCATTCCTTATCCATCATTATCAAACATTCTCTAAAAACTTAAAATTACCATAAAATTATATTATTTAAATTATTAATCTGTCAAATTAATATTAAATTAAAATTTAAAAAATTATCTTCTAGCTCACGGCTTATGAAAACCATCACCTCATCGAACAAATTTGTTTAATCATTTAAAATTTTAATTTAATAATATTAGATAGGTATACTATATTTTTCTACTGCTTTATAAGCTTGTATTGAATTGCTTAGTTTTGAATTTTAAATTATTATAAAAAGAAAAATAATGAATTTCCATTCTTGTTTCTGTGATTTCCAATTAACTTATAATTATTCATAATACGTTATTCTTTATGACCCTGAATTTTAACGATTTGGGCTTGATTCCCTGGAGGATCGCCAAGCAGTTTCAAAAGGGTTGCAAACTATTAAGACAAACAACCAATAAAGTTTAAAGTTTAATACAGACACGTACAATTTCAATGAATTTTTAAACTAATTTTAAATTTTCAATTAGGTAGAGGGTCGCGAGAAGGTAAATTTGTGTTTCAGGTTGTGTCAGTGGTGGTTCAAAACAGGTTTGAAAAACCCTGGTTTATAGATTTAACTGATAAACATTGCATTAATACAATAAATTACATTGTGTTTTTTATGAGTTGTTCACAAGAAAATAAAAAAGAAATATTTGTTCTATAGGAAAACCGACTGAGATTAATTATTTATTGGAAAACACATTCGTGACTATTATCGTGTACCAACAATAAATCAGTAAATAAAATATATGTAATTAAATATTATGCTTGATCAAAATGCAATACATATTATTATCTATGGTTCAAATGTTACCTATCAGAGTGGATGGGTCATCTTAAATTCTACATAATTCACTGCCTTTGATGTCAGTTCAATATTTCAAATAATATTTAGATTTAATGTTGACCACTAAATATTTTTAAATTATTTTTAAAACTGATGTAGGTATAATTTTGACTATTTCTGTAATGCTTAATATTTTTGTTGTCATTAAAAATATTCAGCAGATAAGTAAATTAATTTATTGGCATTAATTATCATACTTTTACCTTGACCTCTAAGTTTCAATCATGGTATTTTTTATTAGTAGCGATTTACATAATATTAAGTAATTATTATATATTTATTTACCATTTTCATTTTTATTATGAGAGTACGTGCGGAAAAACACGAAATATTGGAAATTCAATAGTACCTAATTAATTCTTGCAGTTTTCCCAATTGATTTGTATTGCAATTTTATTTAAGAAAACTTTATTCGTATGTTTATAAATACTAAAGCCAATACAAAATATTAAATTAACAACAAAAGATTAATAATTAATTAAAAATGTGGAAATTGATGTATCGAAATTTGCGATAACCTGAATCGAGATTCGAATTCACGTTTCCTATTATACAATAAATTGCCTACGTTTAGGTGAAGCAATATTAGTCAGGATTCTGTTATCACGTTTTATGATGTCATAGTTTCATAGTCCCACATACAGATTTATTTAAATTATATTATGTATGGTAAATATCATCAAAACCGATGATGACCAGGATATGTCATGAACCACTGTGACGCACTTTTTGAATCAGAATGACGCCTATATGTTTTAAAAAACACCGCGAAAACATATTGTTCTAGCATATGTTTCTAAATTTTTGAAAACATAATTTTTATATTAAATTAATAAGCTAAACAAACACAATAAAACAGATGATTGCGTCCTTTTTTTATTACGTGGTTAATTTTCAAATTATAATTTCATAATAGTACAATTTATCAACTAATTTTAAAGCATAACATACAATTTATAAGTTTACTTATTTGTTTTTTTTACTTTTGGATTTTCCAAATGTTTGAAAATATATTTGCAACCTTTCAAGATTTGAATAAACAATGGCTTTAAGGAAAGGAAGTATAAGTCATTCTTGTAATAACAATCCCAAAGGTTTAATAACCCAGGAACAGGTTCATATTATTTTATTAATTTAGTTTTACCAGATCCAGTTCTTAATATTTAAATTAAAATGTTATATTGTAATATGAATATTATAATAATCACGTTGAGTACACTTCCGGAATAACCAGCAGCTAATGCAAATTTAAAATAATTTTCCTTCGGCAAGAATCAAAATGGAATAAATTTTTTACGATTTTTTTTATGATATTAATTTATTAAAAGAAGTTCTGTTGTAACATCAATCATCGTTAATAATATCAATACCGGGAACTGTTTGAGTGTATAATCGGTTGCTGGACAGCCATCAAATCCATACTAAGTTTCTTTGAAGAAGGTATATTTGCAGTTTTTGTACTTATTTCAAAATCGGTATCTCACGAATGCCCCTTTCAAGTAATTGGATTCAAAGTTCAATATTAAAATATTTTTCAGTCTCACGATGTTGAATGATATAGTCTAGCGATGTTTCACCAGCCTTAAGCTTCGTGCCTCCATATTTATCACTATGGCCACTTAAACCTTCCGAAAAATTTCTTCTGTAATCGTGTTGATGTAGTCTACTGTTTAACCACTACCTTAGCTGACCTATATAGTTCTTGTCGTAGCTCCAATGTACAAAAGATAGATCGAAAAGGGGTTTAAAAGATGATTTATGCAGGATCCACCATAACAAGTCTTCCATGACTAAATTCTCTGTGGCTAAATCTCTTGATTGTCAATAAGTTTTAACACCCAGAAGAATTGAAAGCATAATAAAACCAAGCGAATGAATTCTATCTGCTCTAAACCTTACAGCTAATTTATCATTGCATTTCTAAAGATTGCAGGTCAATAAAATTTTATTTTATTTGATAGTTTACAATTCCCACGATTTTGATGCTTTCTCATCCTGATCTCAAAAAATTCTTGGAACCATGGATAGTAAAATTTCACTTTAATTACGATTAGAGAAATTTTGCTGCAGAGCATCTAGTGGATAGAAAATTGTTCAGCAGCTTGGGAAATTGGAAGTAATAGATTCTATTAAACATGTATTCACAGGAATGGAAAGAAGATATCCTGACATACTAAATAAGCCGGTGACTACACATAATTTTTGTGTTCACTACTGATACTAACAATAAAATGTGAGGAAACCTTATTAGTTAAGCTTGTAGTGTTTATTTTTAATAACAAATGTATAAAAATAATTAACGGTAAAAAGTATTATAATTAAAATTATATAATTGCGCCACCATGGTCAAATTATACTTTACCAGTAGAGTACAATCATTTATTATATAATAATTAGCACCATTGTTAGTTCGCATACCTACACCTTAATTTTCAAATTTTTCTCAAATAATAGATGCTCTTTTAACCTACTTAACAATATCTATCTTAGACCTTCAAGTAAATGTTTGAATAATAGCGCAACAACGGACGTGTGCACCCATGTCAGTGTGATAAATATATGACTTGACACACTTACTGCAAACAGTTATGAGAAAGTACAGACAATTTGTGTTTTTAATCAAACACACCCTTCACTCAATTGTTTAATGCACTAAAGTTGTTACTCACTAAATAGTACCAAAGATATTGGAGCTGTAAAGATAGAAAATGCTATTCAATTTTACAAGTAGAAAATTCAAAACATTCAAATAAAATTTACATCAACCAATCCTTATTAGTGACTTACTTCCTTCAGTAGGTACAGATAGATGTTGCGGTAGATTCCCAGTTGTTGTCCAATTATTTGGGATGGTTGTAATTTATGTTCAGCTTGAAGTTTGGAAACAGACATTGGCTAGTAATTGGAATGATCAACTGCTAACACTAAGGTACTCGGTTCTGATTTTGAAAGAAACTAACTTTCATAAAACTGTCTCTGTTCATCATCAACAATAAAACAGATTACCAGCACATTTCCAATCTGGTACAAGCAGCTGTAAGGTCTTAATGCTGCAACCTTACTCCGCAGAATTATTGTTATTATTAATTTAAACGGGCGTGGTTCTGTGTCCACTTGTACCAAAGCTCTGAGCTTGTTGTACTTCGCGTTTGTAGTTTTACTCCATCAACCGGTTACCTCAACAAATTTGAGTATGCAGCTGATGGGAGCTTCGGTTACCGGGTAGATGCAGCCGAAATGCCTTTGTCTTTTCATCGCTAGTGCTGGGCATTCCCATAACATGTGAAATAGAGTTTCGTCCTCTTCCCTCACACATCTTACATGTTGGATTTTTTCCCTATTTTAAAATTTTTCCCTTAACCCTTTTTTAAAAAAAGGGTTTTTCTTTTGGGTTTTCTTTTTTTAAAAAATTTACTTTAAAAAACAAAAAAAAAAAAAAAATTTTTAATTAAAAATTTTTTTTAAAATCCCAAGGGAAAAACTTTAAATTAAAAAGGAAAATTTTACAAAATTTTAATGAAATTAATTTAAAATTTAAAAAATTTTTTAAATTTTAAAATTTTAAAAATTTTATTTTAATAAAAATTTTAAAAAATTTTTTAAAAATTATTTTTTTAAATTTTTTTTTTTTAAAAAAATTTATTTTAAAAATTAAAATAAAATTTTTTAATTTTCAAAACCCTTTTAAATTTTTAAGATTTTTTAAAAATTAAAAATTTTTTTAAAAATTTACCCTTTTAAAATTTTTAAAAATTTAAATTTTGAAAATTTATTTTAAGTTTTTAAAAAAATTTAATTTATTAAAAATTTAAAATTAAATAAAATTAAAAATAATTAAATTGTGCCTGATAAAGTATTTTTTTTTATATTGTACTTCTTTGTTAGAATATAATAATCTATAATAAGCAGGCGCGGACTAGTATTTTTTTCAAGGGCACTAATGTTTGTATTATGGGTCCTCAATGAAAAATTTGAAAGAGCATTTTTTACGAGTATATGAACAGCATTTCTCCAGCTTAATTTATTAGGAGAGCCTCGAGAGAAAGAGAGAGAGAGGAGGGTTTCTCGAGTGTCACTGGTCAGTTAGTACGCCCCTGATCACAAGTGCAATTTACTCGGAGGGCACCCTGTTCTTGGTTCTGCTTTGTCTGCTTCATTTATAATCGTATCCAAAGTCAAGAAATGCTTTGGATTTTTATAATGAGAATGTCTAATAGAGGGGAAACGGCTACGATGAATACGACTATAAAACCACTCTAAAGTGACCTGGCGACGGCGACGTTACCTTTTTACTCACCATTCTGATCTCTATTCCTGACGGAAAACGAAGTTTTTACAATAATTATTCATTTTATGAGATGGATTACTTCTCTATAGGCCAGTCAGTAAAGGGTTGTATGTTGCAAACGGTGGTGTAGAAGATTTTATTTTTTTATCTTGTATAAATAGGTACAAGCATGTGAAAAACAAAAATGCTAACACGGGCGACCTCGGGAGAACTTTTGGCAGCCAAAGAACTTCAAAATTTTAGGACTTTTTTTAGTTTTTTGCATATAACTCCTAAACCGTGGATCTTAGCAAAACATTTGTGGTTTAACTAATTAAAGAGCATTAAATTCTGCGTCGAATGAGTACCACAACTTAATAATTTGGTCAAGTGGTATGGTCGAAAACTACGGTCAAAAACGACGATTTTTTCTAATTTTGTCAAAAACTGAGATATACGTATACGTGAGTGCGCGTCCGGCATCGATCGCGCTGCACTAAATTCGTTGTAACTTTTAAACTAATTCATGAAATTGAGCATTCAAAAGCTCAAATGAAAGAAGAAACATGTAGCTATTGGATTATTATATTTTAAAATAAAAAATGAATGTATATAAGAGTAGTATATGTATATAATTGGAACATACGGAGATATCCGATAAAATCGCTAAGAGCTATTATTATATATTCTAAAAATTTTTTTACACTAAATTCACTTATTTTTAAGTCCTATTAATAATATTATGCTAGTTAGGTAGGTTAAATAAATTTTTTATAAAAGTTATTAACGTTTAACGTACCTCTAATTTAACGAATTTTGGAGCAAAAAAAAATTTATTTTTTATTTCTGTAAAATAAAAAGGGTTGATTTACTTTTTAACCTAAATCCTCTTATAGCATCTTAAAGTACATATTTCAAGCTTTAAAAATCGCACCTGTAGAAATCTAATAACGCGATTTAAGCAAGAGTAATATGTGGTTAAAGTTAGGTATACATTTAAGATTTTATTACTTACCCAAAATTTTGAAATTTTGAGTATACATCTTCAATACTAAATTTTGAGATTTTTTACTTATCGGATATTTTTATACATTACTTCTAGAGTAATTTATGAAAATTTCAGATCTTTATTTTAAGAATTGTAGAAATGGTAGAGCGCTTAGCGATTTTATCGGATATCTCCGTATGTTCGAACTATATACATTTACTACTTTTATATACATTCATTTTTATATTAAAAAATATAATAGTCCAATAGCTACATGTTTCTTCTTTCATTTGAGCTTTTGAATGCTCAATTTCATTAATTAGTTTAAAAGTTACAACGAATTTAGTGCAACGCGATCGATGCCGGACGCACACTTACGTATTACTAAATCTCAGTTTTGACAAAATTAGAAAAATCATCGTTTTTGGCCGTAGTTTTCGACCATACCACTTGACCAAATTATTAAGTTGTGGTACTTATTCGACGCAGAATTTAACGCTCTTTAATTTGTTAAACCACAAATGTTTTGATAGGATCCACGGTTTAGGAGTTATATGCAAAAACTAAAAAGTCCTAAAATTTTGAAGTTCTTTGGCTGCCAAAAGTTCTCCTGAGGTCGCCCGTGTTAGCATTTTTTTTTTTCACATGCTTGTACCTATTTATACAAGTTAAAAATAAAATCTTCTACACCACCGTTTGCAACATACCACCTTATTTCGATTCTCTACTGACTGGCCTAATAAAACAACAAATTTTTTATTTTATATCACAACAATAAAACAATGGCAGTACTAGGTATGGAATCATGGTTTTCTGCTCTATAGCCTATCAATGACTATTTATTGATTTCATTATTTGTTCGTTCTTATGCTTATTAGCTTCCACGTTTGTTCGTTAGTCTGTTCTGTTGCCTATTTGGTTGTTTGTTTAATTGTTTATTTGTTCTTTTGTTGATTTATTTGTTCGCACTCTTTCTTATTAGTGCGCTTGTTAGTTTACTGGCTCACTTTGTTGTTCGTTTGTCAATTAATTTCTCAGTTCCTTTGTTAGTTTAGTTGATAGTTTGTTCGTTTGTTGTTTATTTGATAGTTTGCTTATACCAAGGTTGTTCAAACTGTGGGCGGCCTGAGGTCTATCCCCGCAAGCATAATGAATTTGGTTTTTTAAACAAATTTTTTTTATAATACCAAAAATTAATCAAATGTTTTTATTTACTAAAGAAAAATAAAATCACATATTTTAATTTATATTTTTAATTCTTGATTAGTTTAGAGCCGAGTTAAGCCAACCTGCGTATTTTATTTGACCTTTAAAATATTAAGGGGGATGCTCGTCATGTTTTTTTTTACAACGAAACAGCTTTTATCGTGTGATCTATTAGTGATAGATACTTCCTTCGCAATACATATCCAAAGCCGAACATGCAGCTATGACAGAACCAGTGCCTTTCTGAAGTATGATTTGGTAATAATCTTTATGAAATACATAGACTGTTCAATCGTTTTGGATTAGCATTCCTTATCCATCATTATCAAACGTTCTCTAAAAACTTAAAATTACCATAAAATTATATTATTTAAATTATTAATCTGTCAAATTAATATTGAATAAAAATTTAAAAAATTATCTTCTAGCTCACGGCTTATGAAAACCATCACCTCATCGAAAAAATTCATTTAATCATTTAAAATTTTAATTTAATAATATTAGATAGGTATACTATATTTTTCTACTGCTTTATAAGCTTGTATTGCATTGCTTAGTTTTGAATTTTAAATTATTATACAAAGAAAAATATTGAATTTCCATTCTTGTTTCTGTGATTTCCAATTAACTTATAATTATTCATAATACGTTATTCTTTATGACCCTGAATTTTAACGATTTGGGCTTGATTCCCTGGAGGATCGCCAAGCAGTTTCAAAGGGGTTGCAAACCATTAAGACAAACAACCAATAAAGTTTAAAGTTTAATACAGACACGTACAATTTCGATGAATTTTTAAACTAATTTTAAATTTTCAATTAGGTAGAGGGTCGCGAGAAGGTAAATTTGTGTTTCAGGTTGTGTCAGTGGTGGTTCAAAACAGGTTTGAAAAACCTTGGTTTATAGATTTTACTGATAAACATTGCATTAATACAATAAATTACATTGTGTTTTTTATGAGTTGTTCGCAAGAAAATAAAAAATAAATATTTGTTCTATAGGAAAACCGACTGAGATTAATTATTTATTGGAAAACACATTCGTGACTATTATCGTGTACCAACAATAAATCAGTAAATAAAATATGTGTAATTAAATATTATGCTTGATCAAAATGCAATACATATTATTATCTATGGTTCAAATGTTACCTATCAGAGTGGATGGGTCATCTTAAATTCTCCATAATTCCTGCCTCTGATATCAGTTCAATATTTCAAATAATATCTAGATTTAATGTTGACCGCTAAATATTTTTTTCAAAATTATTTTTAAAACTGATGTAGGTATAATTTTTGACTATTTTTGTAATTCTTAATATTTTTTGTTGTCATTAAAAAAATATTCAGCAGATAAATGAATTAATTTATTGGCATTAATTATCATACTTTTTACCTTGACCTCTGAGTTTCAATCATGGTATTTTTTATTAGTAGCGATTTACATAATATTAAGTAATTATTATATATTTATTTACCATTTTCATTTTTATTATGGAGTACGTGCGGAAAAACACGAAGTATTGGAAATTCAATAGTACCTAATTAATTCTTGCAGTTTTCCCAATTGATTTGTATTGCAATTTTATTTAAAAAATGTATTAGTATGTTTATAAATACTAAAGCCAATACAAAATATTAAATTAACAACAAAAGATTAATAATTAATTAAAAATGTGGAAATTGATGTATCGAAATTTGCGATAACCTGAATCGAGATTCGAATTCACGTTTCTTATTATACAATAAATTGCCTACGTTTAGGTGAAGCAATATTAGTCAGGATTCTGTTATCACGTTTTATGATGTCATAGTCTCATAGTTCCACATACAGATTTATCTAAATTATATTATGTATGGTAATATCATCAAAACCGATGATGACTAGGATATGTCATGAACCACAGTGACGCACTTTTTTGAACCAGAATGACGCCTATGTTTTAAAAAACACCGCGAAAACATATTGTTCTAGCATGTTTCTAAATTTTTGAAAACATAATTTTTATATTAAATTAAAAATTAATAAGCTAAACAAACACAATAAAACATATTATGATTGCGTCCATTTTTTATTACGTGGTTAATTTTCAAATTATAATTTCATAATAGTACAATTTATCAACTAATTTTAAAGCATAACATACAATTTATAAGTTTACTTATTTGTTTTTTTTACTTTTGGATTTTCCAAATGTTTGAAAATATATTCGCAACCTTTCAAGATTTGAATAAACAATGGCTTTAAGGAAAGGAAGTATAAGTCATTCTTGTAATAACAATCCCAAAGGTTTAATAACCCAGGAACAGGTTCATATTATTTTATTAATTTAGTTTTACCAGATCCAGTTCTTAATATTTAAATTAAAATGTTATATTGTAATATGAATATTATAATAATCACGTTGAGTACACTTCCGGAATAACCAGCAGCTAATGCAAATTTAAAATAATTTTCTTCGGCAAGAATCAAAATGGAATACATTTTACGATTTTTTTATGATATTAATTTATTGAAAAAGTTCTGTTGTAACATCAATCATCGTTTATAATATCAATACCGGGAACTTTGTCTTTTCATCGCTAGTGCTGGGCATTCGCATAAAATGTGAAATAGAGTTTCATCCTCTTCCCTCACACATCTTACATGTTGGATTTTTAACTTGCCCCATAATTTTGATGTGTTCTCTTAGAGAGCTGTGTCCGGTAAAAAGTCTTACTATCCTTCTCAGCTGTGATTTACTCAGCTTTTGGATTTCCTGTCTCCTTTATTCTCCAAATGGGCATTTGATTTGCATTCGCGACTACCTTAGTCTCGGAAGGCTCCCCGAGTAAGAAAGAGAAGAAAGAGGTTTATGCTCAAATTGTACCAACAATACAAATTTTTTGGAAGAGTCGAGAATCAAACTTTCAATTTTAAAAACCACGGTTAAATGCCTTACCACTATGCCAACATATCACAGGTTAGCACACGTGGGCACTTTTTATTTAAACGATACTTTTAATTTAATTTTTCAAACATTATCCCGTATTAATGTAGGGCTAATGATACCTATGCCTAAGTAAACGTGGTAATATTTAACGACTATCAAATATTTAAAACATTTTATCTAAAATGTTATTTTCTATTAACTACCAGGGCCATTTCCATTATTTTTATTAAATAATTACATTAGATACGTGACAATCCAGTATAAACAGAACAAAATTAATAATTCCTTTCTCCCAAAAAACCAACAACTATAAATAGAAATAATTTTTATTATTGATGTATCACGAATTTGCGGGTGGTTGGTTATGAAATATAAATTTACAATTATCATGTAACCACATTAAAGATTATATTTATAAAAATAATTACTTCAAGATAACAGTCACGTGCTCGATGCATTGAATCGTTTATGAATAATATTTACATGAAAAAACTTACATTATTTAAACAATTTTAAATTTAATTTTCTCAATAATTATTTTAAGGCTAATACAGATGACCTACGCCTTAACGTGGATTTCGAACTACAAAAGTAAACAAATTCTACTTTTTTCAGTGCAGACCAGCGTATGCTTTCCAACTTATTTTGTATAATTTTTAAATTTCATCAAAAATACAAAAAATTCCAGATTAATACAAAAATAAAATAACTTATTGGAAGTTCTATGCATACTCCTAATGTAAGAAAACCTTGTGACACAGGGCTCCACTCCCCACTATTTTAAACCCCAACTCTTTTCAACCCCAACTGAATTCAACTCAACACTTTATACTATAAGATACTGTCTATGATACTAATACAGACATGTCTACAAGAATTGATTATTCGTTAGCCACTGCCAGGTCTGTGAATTGTGCTAAGTTTGAAAATTTTTAAAGGATTGTTTTGAGTGAAGTTAGATTACCCAGGCTGGTTGGATTTGCATTACATTGTCGTAATCGAGGTGATAAATATTGAGTTACGTGTACAAGATACTTTTCAGAGCGAAAACCAAGAAATATACCAGCCTAACCCAAAAGTAAAGATGCAAGGCCAAACCCACAACAATTTACTCCGGCAATCTCAACACAATGCCAGCAATTAAATGTACCCTGATATGTGACCGAATTGCAGGCACATTGTTACAACCGCCTCTGCAATTTGTACAGCCGGGAAGCCAGCACATATATACCCCAGCATCCTCAACACAATACGCATTCTGCAGTCGTAACACAGTTACCAGCCCATAACGCGCAAACAAACATCATCAATGAATATACCAGACCGACTTTGAACAAAACCAGGATAAACAAATGCAATGAGCGATTACGTAGGTGAACCCACTCAAACAACTAACAGTTTTCCGTTAGCTTTCTCTTCTTAGTTAATTAGGACAAGTCCTGTTTTATTCTAACGCAGCATCGGAGATATCCAAAGCCACTGCTAGTACTGTGAGCATATTATTTGTTTTACATCTGAAGTAGTTTGCTAAGCTGGCTTCAGATGTGCCTGTTACCTATATTATTGTTAATGATGGCAATTCATTAACATAGGAGGACCACCGGCTTTACGTGCCTTCCAAGCACGGGACGGTCATAGATAGAAAGAGAGTCAGAGAGAAAATTTTCCTTTCTAGACTCCTTCCGGGATCGAACCGGTGCCTTAGCATTAGTAGTTGATCGCTCTAACTACTAGGCCAGTGACCGTCTCTTCTAGCAATCTCTTCACCATCTCCGTTAGCAAATGAGGAAAATGAAGACAAGGAAGATGCAGTACAACAGATTGTAACCGAATCTAAACCACCACCAATCTTTGTGGATGGTGTACAAAATATACAACCACTTCTAGAATTACTAGATACAGCAGCAAAGGATAGTTATACTATCAAAACTCTGCATGAAGATCAAGTCAAAATACAAACGGTAACTGGAGAAAATTACACTAATATTATTGGAAAACTAAAAGAAAAAAACTAATTTTCACACCTATAAACCCAAACAGGAGCGAAGCTTTCGAACAGTGTTGAAAAATTTGCATTTCTCTGCAGATGTCGAAAAGTTAAATCCGAGTTGATGAAAATGGGACACACGGTACTCAATATCAGTAACATAAAACATCGAAGTACTAAAAACCATTATCTATGTTTTATGTTGATTTCAAGCAAAATGAAAGTAATAAGGAAATTTATAAAATTACTCGTCTTTCAAATACCATCGTATCGTTTGAACCACCACATGTTAAGAGGGAAATTCCACAGTGCGCAAAATGTCAAAGATTTGGTCACACCAAGAATTTCTGTCACAGGCCACCAAGATGTGTCAAATGCACAGGCGATCACTCGACAAAGGAATGCACAAGAAAAGAAAGAGGCAATGGAGTCGAATGTGAATTGTGGCGGTGCGCATCCTGCTAATTATAGAGGATGCACAATCCACAAACAATTGCAGCAGCGGCTATAAAAAAATGTCTACAAGAGCAAACTGAAAAAAATGATTGGAGATTATCACCAAATTAAAATATGAACATCTCTAACAAACTGATACGATTAATTGATATCACTCTGAAGAGAACTACTGCAAAAATCACAACAAAGAAAGAAAGAACGGAAGAATTCAGTGATCCTCTTTCAACAACACTGAAGAAGGAATACATACAATAAGGAAATACAAATACGATGATGTGGTAATTCTAGCAAAGTCACATAAAGCACTAAAAAACACTTCAAGAAACTAGAAAAAGAGACAGCGTAGGTTAAACTATTTATAAACGAAAATAATATAAAATTTATCATGTGGCTATTAAAGCAAAAACAAAATTATGAAAAAGGAACAGATAGAAGAAGGCGAGTTTAAGAAATGAGAACATTTAAATATCTTAGACTTCAAATTAATAGATATATTGAATTAGAGAGAGGAACACCAAGAGAAAATGGAAGGACTGGAAAGTCGAAGAAAAAGAAGGAGAATATCGGTATTGTTAGATTCAGTGGTTGGTACACAGCTGTAAGCCGGCTACAGTTACTTGTAATCTTGAAAGTGCTGCAAAGAAAAACCGCAAAAAATGTTGATATCCACCATTCTAAATCATCAGTCTAATTTACCTCTGGCTGGCTCGTTTAGGAAATGAACCACATGAAAAATAGGCACTTTGTATTAACTAGAAGTAAAAACCAAGATTAAAAATGAAATTGCATGTTTTATGGTAAGAAAGCTATTCACTTAATGGAAAATTTTTGAATAATCTTGAACTAGAAAGCCAAGTAGACACAAAGATTTCTACATGAGTTTTTACCTTGTATTTTGTATTGTAATTATGTTAAGGTGCAAAGTAGTTTTATTGTATAAATAATTTGAGAACTTCAGATAGTCGTTAATTACTTACAACTTGGTAAAAGACAAACAAGCTAAGGTTGCACTGATGTATGCTTGTCCGGTTTGGGGCAGCAAATTTATCCCGGTCAACTACTTTTGTATTACTCATTTATTAATTATTTACATAAGAAATAATTCTAAGCGAGTTTGGTTACTTTAATTAGAAGATAAAATAAGCCACATATCCTTCCTGTTAATTTTGATAAGGACTTCTATTATAATTTTTCTATTTTGCATTTTTACAATAAAAATGTTGCAATTTATTTTTGTCGTTATTAACTAATTAGTTGTATATATTTTAAATCAATATATTACATACATTTGAATTGGTTGACCTTATATAATTAGTATATGCGTTTCGATATGTTCGCATTGAACTAAAATCGGTTTTATTAAATGTGACATTGATACACTTTCAATTGTTCAATGTAAACTTTTTGCTGATTGGCTATTGTTTCGCAAAGTCCACTATTCAATGTTTAAATTATCTCACTTCAAAATTCTTATTAATCTTGTTTTTCCTTTGGTCGTTAGCGTAATTTCCGAGTTCCAAAAAACCATATTCTGTTGGAACTAATCGCAGTCAGCGAAGGTGGGAGATTTTAATGCTAGTGAAAGCAACACGGTTACTACTTATCTTCCACGCGTATTCTCACGGTCATTCAAACTCAGTACTTCAAAGCGTTGTTTATAACCAATTGTGAAGTGGTGTTGTGATTTTTAAGTGTTTTTAAGTTATTTCATGTATGATCCAATGGAGAAAAGCATAACATTTTCGTTTCCATCCGCAGTTGAATACGATACGGTTAACATAGACAACAAAAATTATTCCTTCATGATTAGCACTTCAGATTTTGACGAAGTGCTAAGTTCGGAAACAGATCCAAAGTATGAACAATTTTTGGCAGACATTTGGGTTGGAATTATTTTGACTCTCATAGTTCTTAGCTGTGTTTGTTGCATGTGCTCCTGTCTTCTCTACCACAAATTTCAACAATGGAAGATAAGCCGTAAGTTATCACTTTTTGCAATCCAAAAATATTTTCAAATTGAAAACATTTTTTAAAAAGGTCAACAATCTTTGGTTTTATTATTGCGAAATATTTGCAAATAATAAAATACAGCGATCATTATTTCATCTTCATGTTTTTGTGTCTACGTCAAGTTTACGTCATTTATTGGTATGAGTCAGTTTCAGTTGATTTTCCGTAGTTGATACATTACGGTATTTCCACGGTAGTTATAAAATTACTGTGGTCGAAAGTGCAATAAAGTGCTTATCGCTACAGTTATAAAAAATAAAAATATGTGTGCAGGGAACTCCGTTAGTTTAAAATCAGAGGTGCAATTTTTTTCGTATTATTCGCTCGTTAATTTTTTTAAACTGCGGTTTAATTAACGTGATATTTAATTTCATTGACCTCTTATAATCTACTTGTCGTGTTTTGTCAAGGATAATCATATAATTTTGTCTGTATTTCCTTATTTTGGCGTTTTAAGTATGGAGCACACTTTTAACTAAAATGATTATCTGCGTTCGGTTTTTGAAGTTAACAGGAAAATTATTGAACGATGAATACGTAAATATAATTTTACTTAAATTTAAATTAACTACGTCAATTTCCTTTTCCACATTCACCGTTCAAGTTTATTTTTTAATTTACTTTATTGGTTATTGATAATTTGCTCTAATTTTAGAATAATTCGTTGGTTCATAAAAATGTTTTTATTTATTTCGAAGTGATAACGTTTTAACAATTAAGGTCTTCAATGTTGAAACACATTAACGTTTTTTTGGTCAATTTTAACATCCTAAGTTTAGTGCCTCATTATAACGGTTGCTATTATATAGCATAGTTCATTACCATTTCCGTAATTCTGAAACTTTGTTGTGTACAACTTTGACCGAGGAATGTTAAATCACTTCCTGTTATTAAAAATCCGCCTGCATAGTCGTCGAATACCATCATGAGCTGCTCACTCTGAGTTTTGGAGTTGGTTCAATTATTTAAAAATATAGCTGCAATGTCTAGAAATATAGAGACTTAAAACTTATTGGCATATATTGCATTAATCTCATCCCCTCGAGAAATTTGAATACTTAGTTGTTTGGTATGCTTGCTGTTTCTAAGGATAAGGAGGCCTGAAGTGGTATTGGTTTTTGACCATTGAAGTTCGATAAAATGCGGTATAAAGCTTTATCATTTTTAATTCAATGGTAGTAGATGCTTTCTGAAACAGTAGTTTTTTTAATCACCGCCAGAAACGTATAAATAAATTCAGTTCTGGCAGTTTCTCTATCCTATCATGTATCCCTGTCATTCTGTTGCTTAATTCTGCTTCAGTAATAGACATCTATGCAGCAAATGCTGCTGTATAGGACATTAGTTAGTATTTTCTCCATTCCCTCCAGAATGAAGAAAACCCCGCTCCTGACCTGTAAGTTAAAAAGATTAAATCTTAGCTACGTTGTGTAATTATATCAAGAGCATATAAAGTGGCCTAGTGTAGGTAAAACATGAACAGTTTTGCTATAAATGTTATCTGCAATGCAGACAGAATTATTTTCTTATTTTTAAGGTCTCCTCACTGTACGTGAATCGTGGAATAAGTCAAGTCGAAAGAGATATAATTCATTAAGGCGTTTCCTTACTAATTTTTCAATAAACCCAATTCTGATGAAATTTGTTTCTAAACTCCACTTTTTGATCACCAAGGGTTATTTGAAAACACTCAACACTAACTGAAAATAATCTACCCACAAATAAAAAATCAGATTAACTTGTTTTAGCAGTTCCCTGCTATTGAAGTTAATAGAGCCTACTTTTTTTAGATTTGCCTTCATCAATTTCTACACCTTGAAAATGCTTTGTTATGTTGGATTTACATTATTAGATTTCTATGCCTATTAAAAATTGCATCCACATGTCACGACGTTGGTTATTCTTTCTACTATATTCCAAGACGGTGTCATCAAACTTTACGACTTAATTATAATTTTCTGGATAAAATGCTGTCGTATTTTCTAATGCAATTATTTTTTCATTATCTTACGCACAGCGTAGCAAGTAATCACAATTTCATGCTTCATAAAACTGTTCAGACTTAATTTTTAAACAATTTTATGCTTTTGGTTAAGAAGTGACGGTTTACTTCCCAAATATGTATTTTAATTTGTCATTTTTGCATAGGAATCCGACTTCTCGTGCATGTTAGATCAATTAATTTACTAAATTTAGCGTGACTCAAATGCATAGCAATGACTCCTTCTTTTAATTTACTACAATTGACATCTCTCTTGTGCTAATAATGTATTTACTCATTCCATTAGTAATACTTCTAATGCCGTTCCTAGACGAAGCAGGTATTTGTCAAATGTTCGTCATTCATGTGTGTGTGTATATTTGGCATCCAAATTATTTTTTTTATTTTTCAAAATATCTTGATTGTTTGTTATTTAAAGATATCGGCCATCTACAAATAATGTTCCAGTATGCGAACGTTTGTCAAGTGTAGGAGGTAATGTTCACCGAATATTTGAACAATGTAACGGACGCATACACTCACATCGTCTAGGAACAACTTAAGTTAACTAACTTGTTTGTGCCATGCGAAAATATATTCAATCATCGGTTCGCTTACTTTAATTGTTAACGAATTCATCATTAATTTTATAAAAAATAATACAATAGAATTAACTTAAAAATTATTATCGCTTTTATTATTTAAAAAACTTAATAAACAATTTGTCGCTAAATCGTAAATGTCGTAAGATTTTAATGCATACAGTTTAGTAATATATACCTTGCTCAACCCACCGTCACTCATGTGAGCTCATTTAAATTATTGTAATTACGAAGGTCAGAATTATTAATTAAAATTATTCGAACGAGTTCCATATGGTTGTGGAGAGCAACATCATAAATCATAATTTCGATAAAACTAAAGCAAAACATGTCTTTTCTCGGTGGGTTGACTTTGGAGGTCTTCCTCTCTGCATCTTTATTCTTTTAAAACTAAACAAACCGTTTCAAACCACCTTTGATTACTCTCGGTACGTTTCGCAACGTTTACTCTTTTTATTATCCTCTTTTAGACAAGATAACGGAAGAGCCAGGCATATTTATTATGAGTAATTTCTCATGGTGTGGCGATTTCTGCAAGCAGCATTTCCGTTTTACTTGGAAGGCGTCTAGTTTGGATTTTATCGTCGTTTCGAATATTGTAGATTCATCTCACGAGCGTCATCCAAATTTCTTAATAATCAATAAGCGTTATAAATTCCACTTGACTCATAGTTAATTTAAATATTGGCTCCAGGTATAACGGACTTTCACACTTATTAGCAGTGCCACTTGAATTTTATGTAGCATTTCAAAATTATTGCATTTTCTGTAACTTCTGTAATTATAAAACAAATTACTACTTCTTCAATATAATTTAAAATGTTTTATATGGATTCCTTCAAAGTACAAATGCTGTAATTTTTAATCCCATTGTAGTAGTTACGAGGTTTTAAACGTTTTTCATTCAATATTTTGTATTAATTATGTTTTTAATGGTAAATAATTATGTTGACAATACATTATGTCTGATATACTTTTATAGTTGTTTACGTACTTTATTTTTAAAATATACATAATATATTCAAGGACACTCTTTAATTTGGCTTTTACTCGAGAAAATATTTTTTATATTTAACTATCAATTGTTACTATGTATATACCTGCATATTAGTTGAAACTTTGCTCAGCTGAACAAATTAGTTATATTCGACCTCTAAAATTGTAGACTCCGTACGTACGTACCTGTATTTTGAAGTTCAACGCAAAAAATTGCAAAAATTATATTCTCCTGCCCTCCCCAATCCTTCAACAATAAGTATTTTTTTGCTATATTTCATTTGAAGTATTCTCATTTATTCCTGCTCATTAATTTATTTTCAATTCAATTATTTGCTACTTTTGTATTAACTAAATTCACGTCAACAATGATTTTAAATGCTTACCCAACAGGCGATTCTGATATCATTGCCCGACCAACCTGCAAGGTTAACGATGTTTATCTTTTTAAGAAATTAACGAAAAACTAGCAGAAAATATAGCACCTACCAAATTATTAGAACTAAAATAAAATCAAATTTTATAAAATCAATGCATTAAAACATAATATTTATTATTTTTGGAGATGTTCAACTCAAATGTAAAAATAAATACTAAAATTCACAACAATTTGAGAAAAAATAAGATTAAAAATAAAAAAGTCTCTATAAGAACTTCTTTCAGAACTACTACGAGAAACAAAACTTATCAATGCTTTACATTTTTTGCTGATTTATTTCAATAATTTTAAAGAATTCTTTTTAAATTTTTCATGTGTAAACAAACCATAAAAAAATATTTATTATAATTAACGATTAAAACACGACAAATTAATGTAAATAAATGACGAACTTCATCAATTAAGGTTTATATTAAGTATATTGTTAATTATCAAGCAAAAGCGTAATAGTAAACAATATAGTTTATTTTACTATATAGAGTAATTCACGAAGAGATTAGGAAGGAAACAAGGTGTGGTGTCATTTGGATGGAGATCCATCTAGGCGCACCCTATCTAAGTGCAAACTCCCTATAAGCACATTTTTATTCAATAAAACTTGCTACTAGAAAATAGAAATGCAAAAAATAGTACATGCTTAACTGGGGTATAAAGTGCCCTTCCTTTACTGTGGTAGTTTTGCGTCTAAACTTAATATGATAAAAGTTTTTTTTGTGAAGAAAGATGTACTTTTATCTCTTGTATGGTACTATTTTATCGAGTTGCATGCGAAATTGACATCCTTTCTGTACATCATTATAATAAATAATTATTTTAATGATCTGAATCACCCTGTATAGTAATTTTGCCGGCAATTTTCTTTCCAGTTCCTTACTGCGTGAGAATTTGTTAACTGATTAAAACACCTCGGGGCAGAATCGTCATTTTTAATATTATAATATGAGACCTGAATATTTCCTAAATTAAATTTGAAATGTTCTGATAATAATATAACTTTCATTTTAAAGTAAATTATTATGATATGGTAATGCGAGCGCTTCGCTTTATATTTATCAACGATAAAGATTTTTCTTTCAACTTGGATAGACGTCGATTTTAATGCAAAAATAATTTTTGTGGAAACTTTTCAAGCTCTTGAACAAATTCATTTGTTTTTAATGCTGAATTCGCAGATAATCCACTTTAAACGCTATCAGCGCGTTAAGCTTCACAGCGGTTGATTGTATGAGTAAATATGTATAATCGATATAAAATTGTCCATATTTGTTCGCTATTGTCTGCCTGAACGGTTGATGCTTATTGTCAAGTACCCACTTTATTAACTTTTTAATGAATATTTATAAATATTTGACAATAGTAGATTGTTTTACGGGGAGCAAAAGTAGAACTTTTTATGGCGCTCAAATTTCTTTCTGATAACTATGAGTGTATATTATTCATTCTCCTAAAAAAATTTTGAGTACCCACACAACTGATTAAGTTATACCTTGCCCCTTTCACACCTCGTAATTCTCGAATCAGTTATAATTAATTCACAAAACAATGCGATTATTTTTAATTATTAAATTTTTTAATTTTTTCAAATTTTAACAAGTAACCAGGTCATTGCAATAACAAATCACGTATATGTTAAGGTTTTTTGTTTGTTTTAATTTATTATTATTATCTTACTTGCACCGACTCTTGCACAACAAATATGAATTATTAAAATTTTAGTAATACAGAAACTTGTAATTATAAACTACTCTTTCAAGGAAATTTTATTTTCTATACTTGCTAGTTATTACTTATTTAAAAATGTACGCAATGATATTTATAAGTATTTAGTAATCGCAACACATACACGAGTAAAAATTTAAAGGCGAGTCTAGACTTATTAATTTACACAATTACATCATAAAATCTTGTTCTTATTTGCTTTCATAATTTAAAATAGTAAATGGTGTCTTGGGATTTTGAAATTGATACGTGCTACCAGAAGACACAATTTTATAATTTGTTACAGTGTTTCTGACGATTTGGTAAGATTTATTATAAAATTCCACAAAATTGTTGATGTGCAAATTTTTTACTTGTTCAAATGTTGATAATAAGTTAAATTTTAGTGGCTATCCATAAACAATTAAATTAGTAATTTTGCACGCGCAACCTTCCACTTGAATTTTCTCATGCCACACAAAGCTGATGTAAAAATATAAATTCGCACTCAAAAAAAATTAGCAGTTATTCAAATATTAAAATATTGGACAAATAATTCACTTTTTTGTGGAAGCAATAATAATATTGTATTTTACCCAAGTTTCACTGTTTGAAAATTGTTTTATTAGAGCAACTAAAAAAGGGAGGAGAGAAAATGTTCGCAGAAGTCCAAAATTGCTAGCTAAGCATCTGCTTAGGAGTGTATCTATCCTATGATTGATAAAAAGTAAAACAGCTAGTGGCTTTAAATAAAAGAGTGACTCAGAGAGTTTGTTAAGAAAAAGGTGAGAAAGATGAAAATATAAAAGATAAAAGATAATCTTGGGGCGTTCCTGATAATATACTACTACGATGGTAATTACTATTTGTTAACGTGCGTCAGTATATTATATTTTCGTTACTAAACATATTATTGTTATTAAAACATTAATGGAAGTTATATAATACGTAAAATGGTAAAATTGAAGTAGTTATGGCAAAATAATAGCACACACATTCATTGAGAAACAGTCATTGTCCTAATATTATTATTTGAAAAATTAAAAATTCTGTATATACGTATGTAATATGTATTAACAATCCAGATTGCACACCATGGTAAACATTTAAAGCACAAACATAGTTAACAATCATTGAATAACAATATTGATATTATATAATCGAGTCTTCGACTCGTGCCAATTGCGATTGCAAAAATGCGCTAAGTAATATTCAATGCATTAGGGATATTACATACATTATTATAATTAGTAAAATTAAAACTTAACAAAAAATAATATTCAATTTAATTCATAAGATTTCAACAGCAGTTTACTTTCTTCTGATGTTTTTATTTTGGTTTTGTTGTGTTTTTTTGTTTTATTGTAAAAATTTTCACAAGCTAACAATGCACAATTTAATTCAATAATCAAAGAAAACATAGTTTATGTACACTTTTTAATCATTTAAGCTAAAATAAAATAATATAAAGTGAAAAGGGGAAATCCAACTTAATCTATAGGTTTGTTGACTTTCAAGTCAAACTGAGATAAAAAGTTTATAAAACCAATCCTCTTCTGATGAGCATAGTGTAGATTGCTTAAAATATAAATCGAAAATAATTTAATGGATCAGATTCAATGCAGGAAAAATTGTAAACTTAAAGTGAACCAAAGTGAAACATATAATTTTATTATATTTATTACTTAGAGGATTTGCGTAAGTCATACGTCAGCAAACTCTACTTATTTACATTTTAAAATAAACAATTGTAGCGACAGTCAGATAATGAAGAAATAAAAGTTCAACGACACAAACTGCAGTTGTACTGTTTCAATAGGTTTTAAGGGTGGGCTTCTGCTGTGTTTCACTAAAAAATACTTATGTTAAAACCGATTAGACGGATCAAGATAGAACAGTAAAGAGAAGTTACAAAAGAATGAACTGGAAGACATTGATATGGAAGAGCAATGCAACAGTACCGCAGCGAAATGTAAAGTAGATAGTCTTTGTGTTTAGTAATGGACAAAATTAGGTTAGAAAAAGAAATCAATGATACAAGTTTTTATTATAAACAGAAGTAATATAATATATCAAAAAATTCATTTACAAGTACAGGACTTTAGAATAAGGCATTTTGATGTTAGCATGATGAAAGCTATAGATAGAGAAATAGAAGAATTGCACTCACTTTGTTAAAAGTTTCCCGTACAGCTTTGCTGCTTCGTAAATACATAAGTGCAATGTGAAAAGTTAAAAAAACTAGAGAACTCGGGCGCTACTACTCTTTGTTGTTTTCTGTAGCTGAAGCTCGCAAATCACATACTTCGGAGCGCGGACGTTTGATAAATAATAACTTTCGGTTCCTAATAAGGTAAATTGTCTCGTGAAACATATACCAAAGTCAATCAGCCATTTGCGGAGATCTGCTTTATTAAAACCATCACAAAATATTAAAAATTTGAAATTAATGGTAATTTAATAATTGAATTATCTCGTGCAGTACACAAAAAAACGAAACATGCAAGGTCAGGTAATGAATATACAAAAATTATGTTGGACAAATTAGTCAAATATTTAGTAAGTCCTACGCTCGAATTAAAAACTTGCAGAATTAAAATTTTTTTGTTTTCGAGAAGAAACATTTCCACGAAATGTAGTTTCTGCAGGAAACTTATGCTGTTCATGCAGACATTTTATATCAAGTCTAGCAAAAATCCTAAGAAGTTAAAACACCAAATAAATAAAAGAAACCTGTCATATACTCGAATGAAGCTCCAGTTTGAATAAAGCTTATCATCTGTTACTCTATGGGCTACCGCGGAGTTGGATCATTGTACAAGAAAAAAAAGTGTTATACAATTATTGTTATTTCAAATAATACTTCATGCGTTAATTCCAATTACAACGGTTTATTAGCTTCAGCGGTTACAAGATGATTTGCCAATAAAACTTTTATTGTAATCGAAATTGATTTTAAATGAGCGTTTAATTTAAATGACCATTAAAAAAGATGTTGCGTATTTTCTTTAATTTTCTTTGTCTGTTAAAATCATCGAACATACAAAATTTTCAAGTCTTACCTTGATAAATTTGCATTTAATGTAAATGAAACTTTGTTTGCAGACACCTGTATGAATTACTAACGCACTTAATTATGCAATTATTCTGTCTAAAAATAAACTTTTTAAGTTCATTACATAAATATATTGTCCTTCTTCAAGCAGAATTTTCAATCGTGCTTTTAGAATTGCAGATTTACTTTCTAGTAAGCTTTTCAAATTTTAACCGTCACTTAAATTTTAGGATTAGGTTTTTGTTTCAAATTAAATTAACGATTTTTTTTTATTTTCAGTGTTGCAAGGCCGAAACGAAGCCAACATAGAGAATGGAACCTCCGAATGCGAATCACTGCCCAGCTATTCCATCGCATCAGGTTTGCCCAGCTATTCGGAGGCACTTGAACAGTTAAAGAAAGTGAAAGACTTGCCGATTATAAATACGAAACAAATAGAAAATGAAGACGATTCTTGGGTGCCACGTACACCACCGACACCAGTAGCAAGGTTATCGGTTACAGAATTTTTGCAATTATACAAGAACGCAAATCAATCTTCTCCGTCTAAAGTATGAGAGCATTTTACCTTGACGTGAGGAAGTATGATACAATTGGACGTAACCAATAAAACAAAGAAACGGTTGGTTTTTATTGCAACAAGAACAGTGAATTTTGGATCGCGGATGAAGGTGAAAATGAGAAAATTATGCTGAAAACCAAAAAAACTTATTTCTGTACAATAATTTTTTGACTTCGCCTCGTTTTTGTGCAAATTTGTTAAAATATTAATTATATCAGAGCCAAAAACACAAAACAAAAATCAAATTTTACAAAAGCACAAATGCTTTGTAATGCATAAAAATTTTGCTAGAATATTTGAAAAATTTTATTAGCATTTATATGGAATCGCGGTGAAGAGCAAAAATCTTTTCAGCAAAAAATGAACCAGGTATATTTAAAAGCGTTGCTCCTAAATAATGCATTAGCTGTGATCATATTTTGTAATTTTTGATATTTGTTTTGTATTTTAAAAAATCAATTTACAGAAATGAAACACAAATTTGTTTTAGTTCAAATGGCTGTGCTAATATAACGATAATTAATTTAAAAACTTGACTGAATATTAATATTAGATTTAATTGTGATAATTTAATTTGTTAAATCTTGTGATGCTAGTGGTCAATTTGTTTAGTACTTAGAAGTATTTAAGTTATAAATTTGTATAATTTTAATAAAACATTTCCGTACAAATATAAATAAGATTGTTGCTTCGGGGGAATTTAATAAATTAAGCCATCTCTTCGGGCATTGGAGAAGTAGCTTTATCAAGATCATCACCTTCTTCTTCTTCACCTTCTCCTTCGCCTTCGCCTTCTCCTTCGGCTTCGCCTTCATCTTCCTCTTCTCCTTCTCCTTCACCTTCGCCTTCGCCTTCTTCAACAACTTCTTCCTCGCCTTCGGCTTCCTCCTCTGCTTCTTCCTCTCCTTCTGCCTTTTCTTTGGGTTTAGCTTTCTTACCCTTCTTCTTTTTTCTTGGTATCCTCAACAACCTCTTCCACCACTTCTTCAGGTTCGTCGTAACCTTCTGGGAAGAATATCTTGCATTCTTCTTCGCCTTCAACCGTGTTGTAGCTCATGAATGTAGGAGCAAGTTGCGAGAAAGCACAATGCGCTTCGCTAGTTTTTCTCGAGAGTTGTATAACAAGACTTCCAGCTCTAAAAATGATTTGAATTAAATATAAAAATAGATGGCGGCACTACGGTAACTTACTGAACTCCACCAATACGTTGCTTTTCAAATTTATCTTTAGTTTTACAAATTAATGTTGCCGTTTCTGGATTATCCGTTGTGAAGAATCCATATTTCATAATTTCTTCAGGATATTCTTCCATTAATTCGTACACTTCCTTCCTCTTGAATGTATCGAAAGCAATTGCAATGTAAGGGGGAATAGGAATAGGTTCAGGTAAGGCAATAGGTTCATAGGCTTTTGGGAACAATAATTTGATGGCCAAGCCTTTTGTAAGTGTATTTGGAGGTGCCCACAAACCAGTGATAGGAATAGTTTCTTCAAGCGATTGCTCAGATTTTAAACCTTTCGAACCCAAAGAACCTATCTTTGATCCTACTTGAGTTTTTGAAGTTAGTTCGTTAGAAACTATGCTCTTAGATTTGGAGGGAAGTTTAAATTCTGACAACGATGGTATCCCATCGGATGTAACCGATTTTTTCACTTCTTCTGGTACTTCTTTTGGAATTGGAACGTGCGATATTAAATTAAAAGCTGGACTCTCCTCGCTTCCTGGAGGGCACATCGATTCTCCGTAAATAAACCTCAGAACATGTTCATCCATATCACCACTAAATAAATCATTATCATAGGGTTTAATTAAATAAGCGAGCGTTTCGGTATTCAGGAGGTTATGTAAGTCTTGTTCTGTAAATTCTTGCTGAGCAAAATATAACAATTCTTCCAACATTTCTTCCGTTACTTTTGGTCGTTCCGTTGCGGAGATTGCTAAACCAGCAGGTTCCCATAAATCCTTTAATGCGTCTTTAACTTGAAGTTTTATAATAGGGAAGACGAGGATAACACCATTCCTCTTGAAGGTATCATTGACGTGATTAGCAACCTCGAACCTTCGATCGTAAATGGCTTGTTCTCTCTTTTCAGTTTCAATTCTTATCTTTTCATCGAGAACAGCTTTAACTATTGCATATCTTTCACTTTCCTCTTCCGACAATTCGGTGACTTCTCTAACTGTGGGTGGTAAAACACCGGTGGTTTTGAAATTTTGGTATAGTTTAAGCTCGCTAAGTATCACTTGGGTTAATTTTGGAGCGTCCGCGCCAAAAACTAAATTTACCATTTTTCCCTCCTACAAATTAATTGTTAGCATTTTTATAAAAATTCGGATGGTTACCAAATTACAATTACAAACATCCACGTTGGTTCACTTTTTGTTCTAAAACGTTCCAACACAGAAATGCCATCAGATTTGGCCTAAAATTAAAAAAATAAGTCTGTAATTCAATATTTGAAGTAGAAAACGTTTTACTATTGCCAATGCTAAATTATCTCCTCCAACTTCCACCTTTATTTTCTTTAACGTTGCGCACATGGAGGAACATGGTCCACACCATTCCGAATAAATGTCGATTACTGCAAAAAATATAAAATGTGACATTTTTGTCGTGACAGCGTCGAAATAATTTTGAAATTACTCGAATTTGTGAGATTAGTGTAACTAATTGAATTTGAAGGAAAATATTGGATGGTTAATGGAAATCGATAGAATTAAATTTGGTAATACTAACATATTAAGGCAGATCTCTGCATCAACTTTTCCCATTCCTCGTCAGTGCTTACATCCTGCTGTAATTGTACTGCCTGTCCCTTCTTGGCCATTTAATGTATAATTCGGTAGAGCCCCAAAAAATTCCCACCCGTGATAAAAATTACAGAAATAACTAAAATTTGTGTTCATGGCAACCCGTCGTTTTTATTGAACAAACATTGTGTTGCATAGTTTACGTGAAATATTATATAATTAAATTTGACTTGTTGTCGGTTATTGGAATCATGCTAAACCGCCAGTTTATAGATTTTACATTTTCAGGTTGTTCCAGTAATAAATATATAATATCATCAATGTAAGTAGATTCCTGTAAATCCACGAGAAGTTTTTTGGATTCTTTAATCATGCGAATAATTTTCTTTTCTTCTTCCTTAAATAAAATAAAAAGAACTGAGAATGTATTTGACTAAATTAGAATTTTAAATACCCGAAAATCGTCGCGTATGCAAATCACCTCTCGTTTCATGACTTGCATTGTAAGTTGCAAATTCCTAATATTTTCCTGCAGACTTTCGAGAGATTTAAACTTCTTGGTGCAATTAGAATTTGTGCTTTCGAATTTGTTAAAGTTATCGATTTCGTTTATCAAATCACAGCTAAAAAATTTAGACGGATTTTTTAGCTCTTCGATAGGTTGAATGGAAACTTCCGACGAAGTAAAATTCGACATTAAAATTTTATATCTCGGGAAATCTATGAGAGACATCAACATCCTACTTCGTAACGTGTTTGTGGTAATCAAATTTGACAACTTTTCTCTTGTATAGTTAACATTTTCGATTCCGAGGTTTTGTATTACTCCGTCATCCGACACGTTGATATGTTTGAAATCATTATTTTCGACATACCCTTCGAGACTAATTTGCAACTTTTCCACATTTATTGGAACATGTTCAGTAACTAAAGGTTCGTACTTGTCGATAACAATTTCATTTTTCTTTTTGATTTTATGCGACGTGGAAATGGAATTATTCAGCGATCGGTATTCTTTCGGCCGCTGTAAAGACCGATTTTGTTGTTGAATGTTGATATCATCATCATCACATATATCACTTAACCACCACCCAAATTTAGAATCTCTTTTTGTTTCGAAACTACCGTCATATTTGTAATACCGCATGTTTATAATATTATAACTCAAAACTTTTGAAGTAAAACAATTTATCTTAGTCTAACGCGACACCATAAGAGCCGTACACTTGATACGATAAATATTTTTAAACTGTAATTAATTTTCTATTTTCTAAGGGCTTCAAAACAAAACTGAGTGCAACCTTAGTATCTAACCTAATTAATGCCTAGCAGATAAGACTTTGATAATTGAGTGAAATTTTAAACGAATGCGCGGATTAATCTCAAGTGCTATTTGATACTCCAAAATTAGTTATATCGATTAGGTTTTGGTAAACTTTTATCAGCAAAAAGGAAAAAAACATTAATTTTACCGTTTTTCCTATTCGATTTATTTAGACGAAATAATTTGTGTATTAAATTTTTAATTATAAAATCAAATTTAAGAGATAAATGTTTAAATAAACATATTTTTGCAAAACTACTATTGAATAAAAAAAAACCAGCCAATTTACATAAAATTTTCCAAGCCCTGGCTGTAATTCAATATTATAAAGTTATTTTGGTTTTAGGTGTACTATGTAGTATGTACATTGTACCAAGCTGAATATTGGATAAAATATATTTTAGTTAATTTAATTTGTCGTTTAATTATCAGATATCCGAGTGGAAACTTGTTCGGGAAACCATACGAGTACAGGAGTGCTTTTAATTACAGGTGTGAAAAATTTACATACTACAATAATTAAATTGCAATTTAAAAATAAAATAAAATAACAACTTAGTACTCTACCTTTAGCGCAATCTTTATAGTTCTATAATCTAAAACAAAAGTCCTTGAATAAAAATAGATAATAAATTAATTGGAAATGAACAAACAATAATAATTCGTAATTGTTAATTTTATCAGCATAACAAGTTAATTAACTAAATTGTGTATTAATAGACAAAATTATTGTACAGTTTACAACAGCATGTTTTATAGGCCAGCATAAGATACATCATGTGTATAGGACTGTTTCGGCAATTTTTCTCTATACTCTTCTATTCTTTGCCTTCTTCTGCAATTCTTTTATATTTAATTTTTTCAAGTCTTTTTTGTCTAACCATGATCTACATATTTTTCTCGGTCTCACTCAGTCTTTCAATATTTTGATTTTATTAACGTCATTCTTTTGTTCTTTTTGAATTTTGTTTGAAACCATTTTTCGATAGATGGATTGATGTCTTATAGCGGCGTTTCCAGCTCCTTGACTGTATTAATGTGATTGGTGGTAGATAATTCTTCTCCGAAAGTTGCCCGATAAGGTTGACTATGCCACTGTTTTTATTTTATGATTTAGGTATTACCATGTACATTTTGTCCATTAATACAATCTCTCTGTGCTTTATAAACATAATTTTGTATTATTTTTCTAAATAAATCTTGATAATCCTCTCAGTGCTCTCTTATTTAGAGAATTAATTTGTAGAGTTTTTCATTCTTTCGTATTTGAGAATTTCCGCAATTATCTCCTTTTCTTCTGACTATTTGTAGTTTTATAACTTTTTCCAGAATAAGTTCTATTATATTTTCTTTGTTCGCTGTGTTCATAATTATTTTCACCTACGTAGTCATCAGTCTAATCTCAGAAGCTCACTTAAATACTCCTATCTATTTATGCATTCTTCTGGCTGTTAGCAATTCTTTACTTTTGTCGTTAACCAGAACATTGCTTTATGTACATATCCATTTAGTGTTGTTATTTATAGTACTTTTCGAACTAATGTTATTCCATATTTAAACAATAGACATCTATAAATTATTGTTGCTTGAACATGCTGTCACAGTTGAAAATGGAATTTTTATATATTGAAATATTGAAGTGCGGCTCTGTTCTTTAGATAGTTGCTATCTTGAGACCAGAAAGCACATGATCCACAACTAAAATCATTAGAAGGTATTTTTCGCTGGTTGATTGTTGGTTTTAGAAATTTCTAGATGTGCCGTTTGTACGGAAATTTTGGTATATTTTTTTGCCGCTCCGTAATTGGGATTATTTTGTGCAACGTGAATGTTTGAATGTTTTTTTGACTCGGAATTAGCCAAGTATTTGTCTTCGTTTAAATTATACCCTCGATTACACCATCTACGAGGTAAAGTTGGGCCCCACGTTGGGCGCCAATTATGCCACGGTAAAATGTGGTATCAAAAGGGATTGATGGTATTTTCCCAAATCTCAGGGTTTTGGCATATGCTCCTATGGCTAGCTCAATTGGAACAAGAAAAAAAAACTTAATTGGCGACTTCTTTTCAAGCAAAAAACTAAGGAAAGTAACTCAATTGCCCTAGGCGCCACGTGATTATAAAATATACTCTCCAAAAATACTCTACTACCCAAATCACGAAGAATAGCTTTTAGAAAAGAAGGCAGCCGATATAAAATAAAAAATTGCAAGAGCTGCAAGAGATACGCTTGAACTGTAAACAAATGAATTTATTGTAAAATTACAACGGCACCAAAGTTTGATTCGAGCAAAAAATAAGTAATATATAATCTCGTTTGTGTTTCTTGCAAAAGCAAGATTTCCCCGCGTATAGCTATATTTAGGGTTACAGTATGATGGTAAAAAGTTATTATATATCTACACAAAGCATAAAATTGAATAACAATAAATTAACTCGAAATCAAAATTTTAGCGCAATATCTACGCAACATTATCACAAACAACAAAAAGACAGCACAAAACACTTATCTCATTTAACAGACTTCGATGTTCATTGTCCGCAGATTAAATATTAATTTTCCTCCAAATGAAGTTTCCAAATAAAACAAGCTGATAGAAGCTTTATATACGGCACCAATAATATTCCCAAAAAAAATCAAACCACAATGGTACTCCAAAGCGAAAGGTACCAAATCTCATATCCACAAGATCGAACAGTCCCAAAAAAGGAAACTTGGTTAATATTGACCAATGGAAGGACCCTAAAGGAATTTTCTTTTTGAGAAAATATATTTGCAAAAAAATAGAACTTTACCTCGTAGATGGTGTAATCGAGGGTATAATTTAAACGAAGGCAAATACTTGGCTAATGCTGAGTCAAAAAAACATCCAAACATCCACGTTGCACAAAATAATCCCAATTACGGAGCGGCAAAAAAATATACCAAAATTTCCGTACAAACGGCACATCTAGAAATTCTTACGACCAACAATCAACCAGCGAAAAATACCTTCTAATGATTTTAGTTGTGGATCATGTGCTTTCTGGTCTCAAGATAGCAACTATCTAAAGAACAGAGCCGCACTTCAATATTTCAATATATAAAAATTCTATTTTCAACCGTGACACTCCCCCTTACCTTGGAAAGAGGTAAATTTCCATTAAAGAAAAACAATATTTAGAAAAGCGAGAAATTTACCGATTGTTTGCAAAAATACAAAGAGAAAATCATTAAAAGAACGGCAGCGGTTGTTAACAATTTCAGTAATAACCAATTTTTCCAGGATGTTAAACTTGGTCGAATAAATCCTTCTAACGAAGTTTGGATAATTTTCTCAAAATTGCTTACAAAAGCCGGTACAGAAAATCTATCCAATACAATGACCAATACAAATCCCAAACAACTTGGATTGAAAAAAACACAAAGTTCAATCAATAATTGGATCATTGCAAAGTCCAAAAAAAATAGATTTTTGTGCAAACATAGCAGTACGTAGAACTTTTAGAATTGGAAATCAACAGCTTTTGGTCAAATTGTGATCTTGGGATAGTAATTTTGCTATTCTCCTTTCATTACAACCGCACAACACTGCAGGTGCTCGTTAATCCGTGCCTCTTTAGTTAAAAAATGTTTAAAAAAATAACTTAAAAGAATTTCCCCTCCCCTTCCTAAAAAAAGGAGAAAAAAGAAAACAAAAAAGCACATACTAAAATGGGAAAAGAAACAATAACAAAAATACTTCAAAATGGTTAAAACATGTTTGGGCGCCATTTATGCCACGGTTGTATTGGAAGGATTCTATCTCCCATAAGTCCAGCGGGACTCTTTTGTTCTGGCTTATGTTGTGCCCAAATTTTACAGGCTTTAACGTATTTTACCACATCGTTCCGCATCTTAGGCCACGTGTAATTATTGCGTAACTTCCAAAATACTTTATTGATTCCAACATGGCCAGATCTTACATCGTCGTGGTGTTCTTGTATTAGCATTTTTTCTCTTGTCTTTGGGTACCACTAACTTCCAATTTTCACTATCAGTGGTAAGTTCTGGAATGCCAATCCTTACATACTTATAAATTAAATTATTCTTAACTAGCCATAGAAGCATATGCCAAAACCCTGAGATTTGGGAAAATACCATCAATCCCTTTTGATACCACATTTTACCGTGGCAATGCCAAAAATTGCACAATTACGTCATTTTAAATTTTTAAATTTTTCCGAAGGTTTAAGATTAGTTTCGATCTAGTTGTATTAGCATGCCGGTACGCACCTAAACAATTCAGCACTTCACACAAAAAAAAATTTGTACAGGATTCCTCAACCACATCTTCAGTCTGCCTGGACTTAAAAATGTCATTAAAGAAAAACCAAAGTATATAAATAACTTGGTACCGCAATTATGAATTATTTTGTGAAAAAAAAAATCATTACCAACACAATTTCAAGCAAACACGTTGTAGCCCCCATTTGATGTTTATATTTTCTCAAAAAAAATTTATAATTTTAACCTGTTGGTCATTTTTAAACGCATTTTCTAATCATCTTTAAAAGTTACCTGTAGTAGGGCCGAAAAAAGAGCATTTAGTAATTCTAATTTCTGGATATATTCTAATGTTTGGGATTTTTTAATAAAATTTTTAATACCTAAAATATATTCAGATAATATTAAATTAAAATTAAAAAAAAATTAATAGGCTATATTTTTTATAAGTTTTTAGTAATGGTTATTTAAGATTTTTAATAAAACATCTGATAACAGCAATAACTATTGCTGAAAGCTTATGAAAAAATTCGTTTAATTGTTCAGTTAACCTGTTAATTTTTTAAATTTTAATTTAATATTAATTTCAAAGAGATTAATAATGTATATAGTTTAAATATATTCAGATAATACAACAGGTGCTTTGTTACAGCTTGTCCCATTATGAATCACGTATAGTGTCCCTTACTCAATCAAAATCAAATAGTGTAATCAAAACTAATAGAATCAGAAAAAATTTGTCTCCTTTTGTACCGGCTCCTCTAGTGTGAGGTAATTTACACAATATTTTTTGAAATATAGTTTATTTTGATTTTTACCTGACTTGTCGCTAAATATTGTAAGATGTCCCCGCAACCTATGTACAGAAGGCACTTTTTAAGAAAAATTTTTAACTATAATTTTCTCTTTAGCTTTAGTGTTCTTTTACAGTTATCAGGAATAAGCTGTTCTATTAAAATATATTTGGGGGTTAGCATGTTTAAATAAAGTTCCAAAATAAGTACTAAACTACAAAATTTAGTTCCAAAAGCAAATGGTAAAATAAAGATGAGCTGTCACTGAAAGAAAACCAAACAAAGATTAAAACAACTAAATTTCTTTAAAGAAGTAAACCAACAAAAACTGAGTCACTACACTTTATTAACTCCGCAATGGGTAAATCATTGTTGCAGAATATGAATAATAAATATGAGTAATCACAAATTCATTGCAAGGTTAACAGTGTAAATAAAATTGTAAAAATAACAATTATTTCGCAATGGATAAACGGGTACCGATTCGTCACTATATTTTATCAAAAATTTCTTATACCACGCACGTAAACCCGACAGTTAATTACGACGACTACTACTTCTAAATTTTTACAGATTATATCATAATAATATTAATGTTAATCTTAGAACAATATACATATAACAAATCTCATAAAAATATTTGTAAAATAATAATATTTTTTTTGTATACGATATAAATAGTCTTGGTACAAAAGATTAAAGATTTAACAAAAATAATTTAAACTTGTGAAATTATATGTTTTAAGAATGAGTTAAATAATTTTCAAGTTTTTTGAAATTTATTTTTGAATTTATAAATTACCAAATTGTTTCGCCTACGTATTTTTAAATGAAATTTTAAAACAAACCATGTTTCAATTTAAGAGATCTTCTCGGTTAGACCAGGACCGATAATTGAATTCAAAAGTTAACTTGTATTCAAAGATTAATTTGTGAAAAAATATAACTATTTAATAAGATGACAGTGAACTATTTTTTAATTTTTTTTATAAAATTTGATATCGATATACTTGATATTATTCTGCTTTATGTTATGAATTGTTTTGAATATGAACGAAAAATTTTCAAGAAAGTTAAATAGAGCATAATATGGTTGCAGATGGATTTTATATGAAATATATGTTTTCTTCAATAAAAATCAACGAACCAAATTCTGCGACTCTTTAGCAAAATTCTAACAATACATTCGATATTTCTTTGTAATCGATATCAAAAATACGTAAATAAGTGAAGAAATGTACCAATTTATAAATTCAATTAAAAACTTAAAAATTATTGAATTTACATATTCTTAAAACAAACTGAACATAATATACAGTAAATTCAAACGATTACAACAAAAATGACAAGTACTTTTTTATTAATATACATACATAAGCAATACCATTAGTCAAAACTATGCTAAATATTTTTCCAAAAATAAAATTATCGAGGGCGGAAATAATTTGAGGGCAAATAGATCAAAAGAAAAAGTACCGCGAATTAAAAAGAAAATAGTTCTTGTCGTATCTGCTAGCTATTGCTCATTGATCTCATCATAGTTGTTGTGAAAACATTTATTATTAGTAATAACAAAAAATAAAAACATTATTGGAAATGTGGATCGACCACGTAATCCTTACCAACTGAAAACTAACCTATCTTTATAAACCCTACCAATGAAGATAATAACTTTTTAGTTGATGATGTAAATAAAAACTTCAATAAAAAAAAGGAGTATTTAGATAAATGGCGTTGATAATATAGAAACGTGAATTGCACTTGAAGTTTAATTAAGGAAAAATACTACAAAATTTTTAAATCGAAGTCATAAAGCTACATCGACATTGCTGATTGACAGTTGGATAACTGAATCAGTTTACTCTTACTAACCAAAAAGGAAATGAAACTTTATTTCAAAACTTATAATTTATATTGATGAAACGATTTTTAAGTTTTCGTCTGCTTTTTATAAAGTTATATTGATGTGCAAAGTGTGACATATAATGTGGCTTTCAAGCTTGGCAAAATTTTTGCTGTTTTATTTTACTCTTATTAATTATGTAACATCTAATGCAGATGTTACGTTTCTGGCTTAACCTCGCTGAAATCTTTTAAATGGCTAATTGCTGTTCAGAATTGTTCTCAAAAAGTGTAAAAATAAAGTTATAAGCTTGTTATTTTTTTGTGATTTTATTTCTTTCAAGTTTGCTCAGATCAACGGATTAACATATAATTTGAAAATAAAATTCATAATGCAAAGGGGCACACGCTATGATTTATTAGTGCATTATTTAAGTTCTTTTTTATTTGATTATTTGACGTCTGGAAACTCTAACTTTTATCTTTTATTATTAATTTTACCTGTTTTGTTAAATCGAATTTCAAAATTTCAAAATTAGCTGAGAGGGGAGGGAACCCCATATGGCAAGTTCCTTAAATTTCAATTTTAAGATTGGTAAAAGTTTGTAACTAAATCGTGTAATCATATTTATTTTATTTAAATGAATGCACAATTTTAATATGTTAAATATTATAAAAAATCAAATTTTTTTGTTTAAAACACGATTTCCTTGCTTACTATTTTCAAAGTAATTAAATATTTTAGTAATTATTAAAAAACGTTATTTCACCTCTTGTTTAAAATTAAATTAATATTTAAATTAACAACTAATTTTCACATCTTGTTTGCAACCCATTTTTAAGTTTTTCTCTAATTTCCTATACAAATCAAAGATTAAATTACTTGTTGGTTTATTTTTAAACAAATTTCAAAATAAGCGAGTCTCTATTTTGCTCATTGGCAAGCTAAATTAATTATTAGTTTAGGTTTCAATTAAAATAAAAAATTAACATGCAATAAAATCCTCAACGTAGCTTTTTAAGTTGTTTAAATTTATTTGAATTTTCGTACTTGCTTCTGAGCAGCCGAAATAGCTATTTTCGTGACTAGTACTTAAATAGGCCACATACAAGCCTATTGAAGTACGTGTTGCGAACAAAATTTTTTGCAAATCTGCAATTCGGTAAATAAAGAATATTTAATAACATGAGTAATCTGTTACGTGCAGAAAACAAGCCGCTTTCAATGCCATGTAATGTGTATGAAATGATAGTATTTCGCTGCAGAATTGCAAAAAGATTTTAGCAATATTGCTGAAATATTGTTGCATTTTATTAGCTGTTGTAGCTCATACAGGCTTTTAGCAAAAAAATTTACTTAGGCACGCTGCCAACGTGAAAATCTAACAATAAACGTTAAATTGATTTTGTTAAATTGAACAAGGAAAATTGATCTCTCCAGGGTCTTAACAGATTACTTTCACATTTTTTGGAGTTGGAGTTTTTGTTACTAGTTTTTTATTCAACGATATTTTCTTCCACTACTGGACATTATCCTCTTTCTCTAGAAAAAGGTGACCAGCGTTAAGGCCCTAAATCTCCTTAAATCAAATTGGGAAATGTACCTGCGACACTATTTTTTTTATCATTGATGGTGGTAGTCCATCAACATAGGGCAAAGTAACAATGGAAACCTTTAATTGCATTATTACAGAAAATAAACAGTATTAGACAAAATACAAGAGTCATATACTCAGTGATTTTTTTTACCGCTCTGAATAGTACGTGAATAATTTGGAAACTACTTTTGGTTCAGTGTTTAATAGATAATGTCGTTGTTTTATTTAGATTGGCAGTAAAATTGACTAATCAGTGATTGAGAAATTGTATCAATCACAGATCAGATAAAGTTTTATGTATAGTGATTATTAATGTACCTATACATAATGTCCATAAATAAATAAAATAAACTGATTAGATAAAATAACAACGACGAGGAATTTAGAATTATATCAATACAATTTAATCTTTATGTAAAAGTTAATTAACTTCGTGATTATCTCCCATACAAAGTACATATTGGAATTACCTAGATAATTAATCCAGCCAAATGTTTAAAATGGCAATTTTAATTAAAAATTATTTTATTGAAATTTTGACTTTTTTAAAACGGACAATAATTATATTCTATAATTTCATTCGGGTTCTTAGGAGCAGGCTTCTTAACTTCTTTAATCTCTTCAGGTATTTCTTCCTTCTCTTCTATTGGTTTTGGTAAATCATAAATATCCAACTCGGTTGGTTCACGAAAACCTGCTTTTACCTCCACATCGATTTTTAATTGCTCATAAACCGAGCGAATTAATTCAGGAACATTGGCACCAAATAGCACCTTCACCAGTTTGCCATGCTAAACCAACCTCACTTTATTTTCAAAATTTAAGACAATATCTTTACCATCATAAACATCCACGTAGGTTGGCTTTTTTGGCGGTATTGTTCCAAAACTTCTAATTTTTCTGCATCAGCCTAAAAAGGTACATATTAGTGTTAGTTTTCTAAACAAAAATTGGATTACCTACAATTGCAAAATGTAATTTCGCATCTCCTATGTGGTGCATTAAAGATCTTAGACGAGGCAACATAGCCACACATGGTCCACACCACCGAGAATAAACTTCGAGGACTAAAAATAAAAGTTATAGATTTTATAATTTAAAAAATATTTTTGATAACTTATTAATCCTGGTTTCTCTAATAGGCGTTCCCAGTGTCTATCACTATAAACTTCTTCCTGAAAAGGACGTAAAACTTTATGATATCTCACCATTTTAATATAAATTTGACATGAACTTGAACTTAACAGTAAATAAAATGTTTATATGGTAACAGGAAACAATTTTGATTTTTTAAATTGTACAGTTACAAGTCCCTAGGGCGACTACACAAATTTTTATCTATTATGTTTCGGTTGTATCTTAGGCTAAAATCCAAAAAAAAAATTGTAAATCTGAAATTTGGACATGACAAAGGATATTCTTGAACAACATGGCTCGAATGATTTCAAGACCTAAACCGTTGATTCCAGCAATTTTGTAAGAAATAAGGGTTTAAGTTACATGCATATTAGTGAAATTACGTTGCAAGATAAAAAAAATAAATAATTACATGTGAAAATTACCTAAAATACATCTAATACTCTCAGATAGGCTTTGTTACCTCAATCTACATTATTTAAAGCAATAATTGAAGTCTACCAAGGTGATTAGCTGTAACTAGAAGCATTAGCTTGATAAAAAAACTATCCTCAGGAGAACAGTAAAAATATTAAGTTTCAAATTATTTATTTTCAAAAGATGGTCACAATATTTCTAGGTGATTTTTGATAAATAAGCAAAATAAACCCAGGTTCCTTAGCTTTGATCATCGTCAAACTGAGAGTGAAACATGCAGTTGCCTACGCTATTACCTGATCGTTAAGACAACTTCAGAAGAAACTATTGGAAAAATAAGTGGTATTCAAATCTTTTTCCAAGTTTTACAACGTGAACGATAATAATCAGAGAAGTTGCTGGACAAGCTAAGAGTTCAAAAGATTGTTGCTGTGATCAACATTTATAACAATTAGATGATCTCTGTGATCACATTTATGCAAGCACGTAACAACTTTTCTTAAGCTTCCAAACCTGCTACTAACAAACTATATAGCTTTATTATTGTCAACGGAAGTGAACAAAGCTGGTGGTTAAAGTTTTGGGAGTTTTAGTATGTTTTTCAGCAATTTCTTCGAGGCATTTGAGCTAATTTTCGGGTTAATATTTTACAAATTCTGCGCTATTAATATGTGCAAAATTCTACGAATATTTTTATTTAAATTACTTTGGAATTTTAAGGTAGGGTTTAAATTTAACTACTTTTGTTACAAAGAAAACACGCGACAAAGAAAACTGTTGAAAGAACAATTTTTGCTAAAATTGCCACAATGAATAATTTATTCTGTCACGTCTCATTTAGTTATGTATGCAATTCAATTGTAAGAAATTTGAAAAGTACAACTGACGCGGTTTAATATTTTTTAAAATTTAAAAAAAATTGTTAGGCAACCAATATTGTATTTGTTGTTATCAATAATTTAATCGAAAACAATTCAAATGGTAGATTAATTGTGATAAATTATCACCTTAGCTGGTCTCGCGTACCTGTATATGTATAAAAAGCTTTTAAAGGTTTTTACATAGGTATTCGAGACCTCTATGGTTACCAATTTTCAAAGTCTTATCATTTACGTATGCAAAACTTTTTTTTTTAATGTCCAGTACTTTGCCTTTCGTTTTTCGTCATTAATAAAATTTTTAAATAGCTATCGTATTTATTTAATAAGAGGTTTTACGTGATTAATATAAAATCGACATGATGCAAAAATGATAAAAGGTATGACGAGCTAGGACAAGTAATAATATAAAACCAGAAGGAATTCAAAACTGCCTTTGTGATTTTAATGAAATGTATTTTTGCTTGTGCTTTCTTTAATATTTATAGTTATGATTAACATTTACTACAGCAAAGAAAAACGTTTTTGTATAAAATACTAACGCCATCCGTATTTCAAAAACAAGTCAAAACTTAAAACACAGCTTTTAAGTTCAAGAGTTTGTATTTCTGAGTGTGTGTAAATTGCTTTATTTTTGCATGTACTGTGCTACTTTAATGATCGTCGGTGGTATTACACGAATCAGCTAAACTTTGTATTTTTCATACCAAGTTTTGAAAGCGCAGAAGATATCAAAATCGTTGTGGATCCTTTATTATTAAAAGTTATTCAGTACGAGAAAAACATTTCCAGTTATGGTAAATAAAACTAGAAAGAAAGGAATCGTTTCAATTTCAATAGCAAAGATATTATATTAATATTTTCTCAATTCCTTATCATAACAATGCAAATAATTAAAAAAACAAGGCAAGTAGCAGAAGGCTACAGACTAAAAAAGTATAACAAACACATTTAAAAAGGTAAGCCTTACTTAAAGAGTAAAGCTACCCAAAGCAATTAAGAATAACTCTTAATATGTAACTGAAGACTTGATTCACTAAATCGATTACGATTACCATAAATTTGTTCTACGATTTAATTATCTTTGGAAAAATAAATTAGGTTAAAACAACAGGTTTACCAAAAGCATCGTCAAAACCTACTTTAATTGTATTATATTTCTATAAAAAACCTGCAGATAAACCAATATGATATTTCGACTCGTTAAAATATTAAACTTCTCAAGTCCATCAAAGAAAAATAAATCACTTCATTGTAAACATCAGGTCACCTCAGAGGATTTGCTAAAATCAACAAAGAAAACAACAAATGGGTTTAAAACATAGCTTCAAGTGAGCTACGACTACTTAAAACGTTAATACATGATGTAAAAAATAATCAAATTTGTAACAATTTCCCATAATAAATGCTTCGTTTAATGAAATTTAGTTGTTATAAAAAAACGTTGTCTTCCCCCATAACAAATTACGGTCTCGTGAAAACATCGAACAGCAAAATGGCCCCTGGTGCATGAAAGCAAAAATAAATAATTCTAGGGCTTCAAGATACCATCGAAACCGTTTTATGCATGTAAAATTTTCGTTCTGCACAGATGCACAAAATTTTGCGACCGACAAATCGGCATAATCACAGAAGACTTTAAAACATAAACAAAATAAAAACGCAAGTGCCTTTTTAGGTGGTGGAAGGAAACTGCAGTTAGAAAATTCGCTTTTCGTATCTTAAACCAAAATACCAAATTGCCAATCTTGACTAGCAATAAACCTATAAGTGATGAAAATTTTTATTCAAAATTGACAACATCTACAAACCAACAAACTCAACGTATAAATAATAAGATGATTGTAACTTGTAACTTGTATAAAGATTTGCTTTTGTTGTACATCAGACCCCAGAATGTGATTTAGTAATAGGAAAGTTTAATTATCAGCGCTATTGGAAACTCCAAAATCTTTACTTACAGAAACTGTATATGAAGCGCAAAACACTTTTTACAAAACATTTCAGCATACAATAATTGTACATTTTAAATTAGACTGAAATACAAATTGTAAATCGAGCAGTTATTTATATTCATTTCCAATAATTAGATTTGGGTTTCATTTGAAGACAGGAATTATATAAAGAAATTTCTAATGCGACATCACATGACTTTCCCATTTACTTCTAAGTAATTCAAGATTATTTGGCAGATGAAAATAATCAAATTTAATTTGTACTTATTGGTGCTGTAATTTCAATATTTTACATTAGTAAAGTAGTAAACACTCTGAATTTAAGAATACCATATTTATTTTACTCACTGGAAAAATAAAAATATAAAAACCATATTTTCCCCTCCTCAAATTCTTCTAAGGATTTTGCGATAATGATAATGCAATTTTTATCTAGTACCTACCTATACATAGCAAAATATATAAAATACCTCTTCGTAGGAAATAATAAAATAGTTGCCAAAATGAAATTGTTTCTAAAATTTTAAAGAATTCCTGTTTTAACATTTTGCCATAATTGTGCGTGTTGTGTTGCAAAATACATTTTTGAAGGATAACCCGCCGTTATTGTGATGACTAAGAAAGAGGGTAGGAGTAATTGCGTTATTCTTGTTTCCAGAACATTTACTTTTATCTTTTACTAGATCAGAATGAAACAAAAATCAATAAAAGAGTGCAAGTAAATAATCCGAGTGTAATGACACTAACAAATTAATCTTCTACATTTAGCAGGAGTTTCCGTTGAAACGGGAAAATAATCAAAGAGGGCAGAGTACAAGTGGAAAACAACTTTTATTTTTGTAATTAATTTTTCCGTTACTTAAGATATTCTAAATTTTCTACCGGTTTAAAAAATTTTTTGATTAAAATTTAAAAATTTAATCTTACTTGTGTAAGCTTGTAAGCAAAATATTAGTCATGCATGAAATACGCAATTTGGCCGGAGGACACTCAGTATATTTCTACTAAGATGCTTTATTATTGTATGTTGTTTTCCACAATTATGTTTCTGAAGGGCGTACTTTGGCTATAAACTACAAACTTTTGTTTAAATACAAATTCTGAGTTCGGCGTATAATAAGTGTTCCACTTGGGAAAAATTTTGAAGTTTTTATTACAGCACAATATCATTCTTTGTAAACGTAAGAATTGAAAGGGGAAAGGTTTACATCCAGGAAATTGTTTCTGAATTTTACTATAAGGTAGCCTTAGTAGCGTCATCGTAAGAGCGTTGGGACGTCTGTACTAGGCATCGATTTTACGACAGTCCTGCGCGAAAAGCGCGTGGAAAATCATACTTGGGATTCGTGTCGGTACAAACACACATACTTCGAGTTACTATCAATTTTTCGATAAAATATTTATACAAATTTTGTTCGAAATTACATAAAATCACAAGTATAGTTTGTTACTCGCGCTATTGAACTCCAGTTACTCTCGCCTTTCGGAATAGACTTGATTGTGTTTAGTGATGCAGGTTAAATTTTATCATTTTACAATTGTGAAACTCAAACCCTAAATTTACGTGAAATCATTAGTGATGTGACCCGATGTGAACCATGATAACGAACTAATTGACTATGCGGAGGGAAAACAGGGGCCCGGGCCCCTTGGCCGATATTTATATCGGCCATGCTTTTTCTCTTCATGCTGCCTACTATAACCATAGCGGAGAAGAATAAATACTGTAAGTGGATTTTTAAATCATTTTAAAATTTTCCTAATACAAAACCAAGTATGTAAGTAATAGATATTGTGTTATTTCCAAAAGGCCTATCTGGCTTGCCGAAATTCTTTTATTAAAAATAAAATTTTCAGTTTGACTTCCAATTTTATCATGACAAAATAATTTATTGCTAATTTCCAATGTCGGTATTTACATACATATTCGCTGGATGAGAAATATTGTTATTGATGTCTACGTCTGGTTCGCATATGGGAATAGTCAATTTTGAATAGCTCTTTTCCATGTGCAAATATTTTCATACCCAAAGAACGTAATTCAGGAGATAAAAAGCAATTCAGCAAGACCGTGACGATATTCTCCCGTCGACAATTTTTAAGCTCAGTTTATTACATTCCAGTTTATGTTTCTACGCAAAATGATGTAATCATCTGTATAATAAATTTTGAAAAGTTAAATAACTTTCTTGTTTAAAATAAATTAACTGCCGGTGTTCCCTAAGTTTTGAGACCACTGTTTGCTTAAAAATTTGGAAAATTACATATTAAGAACTCATATTGTGTGTCGATCCGACATATTACTTAACTTTTAAGTTTGATGAGTAAACACCGAAAATGTGGAAATCTTTGGGAACTTAAAATTAACGAAAGATCATGCAACAAGTACAACGAAAGGTAGGTTCAGGTAGTGCAAATTTTAATTAAGGAAAACATGTTGGAAATGTAGTTCTGAGAGAAACAGGGTTAATTATTTTTAATGTAATAAAATTTGGGTTTACTCAGGCTAAAAGTTTAATGTTGAACCGCGATTTTATTTTTGGATAAAATAATTGAGGAAGTTCCTAATGAAGTTTTAACTACGTTAGCTTGTATAACGAAAAGTAAACCAGAAAATAATTCTGCAAAATTTTCCGAAAATTTGCTGCAAAAACTTTCGTGGTTCATGTATTTGATAATAATCACATCTGTTTTGAAATTGTCCAAAAATGCTAAAAAGTAATTTCCCGAAATTCCGGAAGTAAATAATTGTAGCCTGATGGTTTACTTTGCATTTAAAATAACACAAAAGTGCGAGTTTTTCAACATTTATAATTTTTAAGCACACGTTCCAGTTCTTAGCAATTTAATTTAAATTCAAGTTTAGTCGGCTTCAGTTAAATAATATGAACAAACGGAGTAGTAACTGCTGCAACTGATTTAGATAATTTTATTATCTAAAATTATTATAAATGGGGTTGACCACTGGGATGCCACGTTTTCAAAGGCTCGAGAGAATTTATTGTTGCTTTATAAATCCCGTTGAAACTCTTTTAATTTGCATAGTTTTTGCTATCATTTCGCTTATACATAAATTACGTACATACAATTTTGCTTTGCCTACCAAAAGTCTCCTTTATTAGAAAACGCATACAAGAAAGTCGATATATTACGGACCAATTGCATTGAAATTTAATTTGAAGGGTTTGGGTTGGGATTAAGTTCGAATTTATGTAGACTAGACCAGAAAATTAAGATAATACCCGATTGCTGTTTAATTAAGTTTATTAAATTACTTGGGGCATTTAATTAAAAACGTAAATTACAAAATTTTCGAGTTTTTGTTTAAATTACGTAAATTCGAAAACTTTATCTTACAAAAAGGTACCATTGTACTAAACGGATACAATAAAAATAAATTTTTAAATAATAAAATACCAAGTTCTTCAGTTCAGCTTGTCTCCGTAGATAGAACTTTTTGAATTTCTTATTAATACATTTCTCCATTGGGAAAACATTAAATTTCTTTCGTTTCATTTTTAAGTATTCCTGAATGTTACATTGATTTATAATATATTATTATGCTGTTATTTTAATTTTTTATTTTAGGTTTTAAATTTTACATAATTATTATTTACATTGCTGCCAAGTTTCTCTGAACAACGTGAGCGTATTCAATTTACCTGTTTTGCGAATAAACCTTTACAACAGAAGACATACTCATTGTTCATTCTTGAGAAAATTTACGTCTGTAACTGAAAGTTTTACACTGCTATTATTTCCGCATGTTATATAATTTTTTAACGACAAAAAATTAATTAAGCTACGAAAGCAACTAATTAGGAATTTATCAATTCAATTTTAATCGTAAAATTGTAAATAAAGTTACTCATTAATTGCTAATCATATGATTGAAAATAAATTTTTAATTATAATACAAAATGATAAATTCAAATGGCTAACAGCAACGTTGAGGTTACATAATTGGATCAAGTTTGAAATACTCAATTGCTATTTTATAAAATTTATGTAGAATGTTTTAGTTTACACTAATGCCTGGTTTCGTAAAACTATTAACCCAACGTGGTGTTGAAAGTTTAACTAATTTATCTACTTTAGATTATTCCCGACAGAATAATGCCCAATTGAAAACATTAAATTAATGAAATGCAAAAATTTGGTCATTTATTGCATTAGTAATAAAATTCTCTTTGATAACATCAAAAATGTGATAAAAGCGATAAGTTCATATTAAAAGAAAATTTTTATGTTTAAATTAACATGCAGATAATAAAACAATAAGTAAAACCTATAATTTGACATTTTTGGACAATTAAAAAGACGGATGAAGAAAAAACGACCAAGATCAAAGAAAAACATCAACCATCGTAATGATAAACTTCTCTCAATTGGGCTTCGAATTGGTACGTCTGTTCGCTATATTCCTCGGACTTTGCTAGAACATGAAAATACTTAGAAAATCGTTGGACCAAGTATGTAGCCGTCAGAGGCGAGAAAAAATAAAATTGTTTTATTTGCTTTTTTACAAAATAATTCAGACTACCCTCGTATTTAATATTTATGTTTTTGACATGTCAACTTTTTTTAAATAAATATACATTCATACAATATTGGATATTTTTATTTAAAAGAGTAAAAGAATTAACCTTTTCTATCTTATGAATTATTTTATTTAAATATACTGAATTATATGCGTCTTTGCCATTTTTTCCACTAACAACTTTTAATTTAAATAAGCTAAGTTCAGGTAGTTGTAATGCAATATTAATATTTCATTGCTAGAGTTTATGTCGGAAGCCTAAAAATCTCCAATACGTCGGTAATTACTTCTTAAAGAACTCAGACAAAAGCGTTTTGTTCTTCAACGAGCTTGAATAGATGAGCTCATCATAGTCCAACATGGTTGAGGGACCATTGTTTTAAGATAATAGAACAATAAACCTAAACTGCATTGATTTATTCACATATATTATATTAATACATCTCCGCATACAATTTATCAATTAATACGTTGTAGTAATTGAATATTAAATTATATTCGACAATGAGTGGAACAGTTACTGGAAAATTGAGAACATTTGAATATTTCAATAATTTCAAATGTGCGAGTTTCGGTTTTTAATTTAATCATTTGTCAGGAGTAAATTTGTTAAATAAATTTTACAAAAGCTTCATAATCAGCTAATCGCACTTTTTGTAGATTATATAATATTTATTTTGCGTTAATTCAAAACTAATTTTTCATTTTTTTGATAAGTGGGTTGTGACGTCAGATGCCATCAAGTCACATTTCCTCGTTGATATGTGAATAACTTCAATGTTATAAAAGTGAAATCTTCCAGAAGACGCCTAAAATTGCTTTTTATAACAAATATTTAATTTATATTTACAATTTTTTTTGGTTATTTATTCTGGTTGTATAATGTAGAATCACAATCAACCAAAACATTGGAGTTATTCACAGAACGACGACGATTTGTCAAATACTGAAATATTTTGGATTTTATTTTGACGAGTTACACCTTCAGTACAATTCAAATTTTTAATTACCTTTGGGGGTTGTATTTTCGGTACAATTTCAATTTATTTTTTTACTTGGTTTATAATTTTGCAATAGTATTCACTATGATTAATCATTTTTCAGTACTAGTTACTTCCCAAAATTTTTTTGACAAAACAAACTGTAGACAACGTTTGTTAATTTAAACTTTTTATCTTTTTTTTACTATTTTATTTATTGGCAATTTGTTTCCAACCCTATCTATAATATTTTTCTCTATAACTTAGTTTACGTTTCCTGCAGCAATTTACGTGTTATAATGAAAACACAACAAAAGCAAATTTCTCAACCGTAAGTAATTTGAGTTCGTTATTTGACATAGGGACAATTTATATCATCAATAAAGATCCAAATGCATAGTTCGAAAGGACAGTAATTGGCTTACAGTTGCTGATTGCAATTTCTATTTAAAATTTTTTTGTTCCCTTCAAGTGTTGTTTATTGACTTAACATTGGCAAATATTCGAATTACACACATTCGAAGCGGTTAATTTCACCCCAATTACCTCAAAGATTACTTCTGCACCCAATTTTATATATAAAATTTTCGACCCATCTTTTCTAAATCATATTTACGTATTCGATTATTATTTCTATAAATTTTTTTAGTTGAGTAAATTTGTTAGTCTTAATTCTCGTTGATAATACTGGTCAATACTAATATTTCAAGTTAAGAACCACTCAAGCATGCAATAAACCAATTAAAATGGTCGATTTCTTAACCACTGCTTGAGCTAGTTAAGCATCGACTCTAGGTATGGGTATAAATGATTTGCTATTTATGAGACTTAGTTAGATTTTAATTGGTTACTACTTGTATTGTTGTAGATCTAACTGCACCGCAGCTAACTTAGATCTATTTCAGGAACAGTCTTAGAGCTTGGCTTCTTCAGTATTTCGGTAGCCTTTAAAACGAAACCGTATAGATTTTCATTGGTTAGAATTTAAAGCCATTTATGTTTTATAGATGGTGGATGGATAAATGCCAAACTAAAAATTTAATCTTGCAAAAGATGGAATATGTTATACAACAGATATAGAGAACAACCCATAATCTATTATGATACAAAAATAATAATCGTTAGGGCTACGCATATTCAAGATTATCCATTACATGATAAATTTGAACAGGAAACGATTAACTCGGTTATCGTAATACCATTAGAAAGATTTATGAACAAAATGACCTTAAATCAAGCACTTTCATCAACTGATAGGAAATGTGATGATTCGAGATTCAAAGGTATTGTCATTTTCGGATCTATGTTTACTGTAAATATTTAATACTTTTATTTCATTTTTACTGCCTTTATTTTTCAAAATATTTCTAATACTTTAGTCCATTAGGTTTCATATAGCTTCTTAGTTAATAGTCTTTTAATGTGCCGACTTATCAATAAATGTAATAGTAGGGCATAAATGTTGCTTAATGTTTTGATAAAATCATCAAGGAACAATACAGATCAATATAATACACTACATAAAGCATAAGCGACTGTAAAACATTGATTTTTCATTTAAAGGCTTCTATCGAAAAGTAGGTTGCTAGAAAATCAAAAACTGTCGAAAATAAAACACAAATTATTATAATAAAAAGATTGTGATGGGAAAGTTCGGTAAGAAATGGATTTGCCTTGTAGTGTTAGATTCACGATTGTCAGCATAAATTCATGTTGAACGTAAAGCGGGTATAGTTGATGTCTGAAAAAAAAAACCAATAGCTAACCTAAAATAAATGTGAAAATTGCTAGGATTAAGAAAGTTTCCGGTTAGCACTTATTTAGAAAATAGTTAACTTTCTGTTGCACGACTGCACGAGTTAACATCGCAAAATTATAAAAAGCACAAATTTTTACTCACTTATAGCTACTAAAAGGAAGGAATAAAATTAAGAATAAATTGCTCAGCTGAAAGTGCAATTTAGAAAACTGTGATTATGTTAATTTTGTTGTAGGGTTCTTGCAAATTTAACTTGAGTTATCGTTCTTGCAGGAAGTTATCTGTACGAGAATATATATGAATCAATCCCGTTGGAATTTGTATGGTTAAGGGTTGTTTTGAATTAGAGAAACGTTAACTCAGATTAGAATTCTAGTTTGATTAGTCGAGAGATTTTACTAAGGGTCGTTTGGTGTATTAAATTTATTTTCAATTGCCTCTGACTCTTAAGTATCGATTGTTGTGCAGAAAACACAAAATTTTGTCATTTTATGCACAACATCTAACAGACAATTTGCAAACTTTTGTGCAGAAACTTGAAAATTAATTAATCTATTTGCGATATAAGTATACACAATTAAGTAAGGGGAGAAAACATCAAAGTAATAACTTTTGCTAATATTCTTAAGTAAATTTGTTTTCGAGCTTAGAAGTTATTTTAATTAACGCAGGGATAAAATTTATAGAAATTACGCTTTCCTGCAATTTTATTTTATTTTTAAAATTAAAAAATGTGGGAAAATAAATAAAATGTGTTCTTTTCTAGATTTTCTGGATTCTCCAGAGTAAACTAATTTAAGCCATGAAATAAGTTTATGATCTTGCTGTTCTCTAGACCTTAAAGGTTAGCCTCAGCACCTGAGGCTACGACAAAATATCCTCTCCTTTGCTTACCCTTTATACAAAGATGGGAAATGTGCTATGAGTCATAACAATGACGAGAATGCAGGTCATGTTGACAAACTTATAAGAAGCGTGCTTTCAAACTTTTGAGTTTAAGGCATTGCTGTGGTGATTATGAGGTTTAATTTGAAGTTCTATGAAGTATGGAAATGGGTCTTTAAAAGGTCTCCACAATGAATGCAAATTATATCTTGGAGAATCTCTAAAGTGGTTTAAAGTTAACTATAAAATTTTATACAGGGGCGACTTTTTAAATTTAATTTTAACATCATCTAAATTTTAAGTAAATATATAATACGATAACGTTAGAATAAGCTTATAATTTTGAGTATTGCATGCATTTTAAATTTGTAGTTACTACAAAATATTACACATTGCAGTATGCAAAATTAATTATTTGCACGTTACACCTCCTTCAGCATGTGATATCCTAACAACGCAGTATATCATTTTCATCTAATTTACACAGAATTAACGCTTTCAAAACCGTAGTATTTTTTAATTAAATTTGTAGTAAATACAAAATTTAGTGAAATCAGTTAAACTTAAAAAATAGTAGGTAAATTAAATTTAACAAACTATAATTTTAACAATAATTGAATATTATGTACTGTAATATTTCGCATATTTTAAATTTTTTCAAAGATGAGAAAGGATAACAACGCAAACAGTAAAACTACAACAAGTATAAAAATAAATTATAGTTAATTTAAAGATGAGATGTGTAGACAGTTGTGCAATAATTAAATTTGTAAAATATTTATTGTAAAAATACGAATTATAATAGGACTTCTTCTGTGTATCTAACGCGAGCTGAATTTGAACCGCGAGCTTACGCTCCTTAGTCGACCCGTGTATGCTTCACGCTATAATACTGGGATTTTAAAATAATATTAATAAGTAACGAAAATCATCTTTATTTATTACAGATGTTTATGCACTGATCGGTTAAAACTTTGTGCTTTTACACTACAGATTTGGAGTTGAGTGATTTGAAATCTTCAACCAACGAAAGAAGTCGCCGGTTTAAGTAGCGGGGTCGTGGGTTATTACAAAACCACAAGTAGAAAAGTTTAAAATTTACAAGATTTTCAAGTTAGAGTTTTGGTAAAAACCAACCAAAGCTCAATTATAATCTTCGACTAATCTGAAATACAAAACTAAATTCCAAAAAAATGTTTAATTTAAGATGTCAAGCAAGCTACAAATTGCGCGCTAATTTAATACAATTTATTATTAGTTGTTACGTAGTCAGATAGTGTTGACCTATTTCACACTAATGTTCTGCCGATGAAGTACAAACTGAAGTACAAGTTACGGTTGAAACAAAACAAACATAATGGTGGTAATACTTAAACATATTATTGCATATTATTACAAAGTATTTTTAGTTGGAATTTTGCGTGATGAAGGATTTAAATTAATTTCTTTGTTTAATCGTGCATTTGGAATTCAGTGATGGTTTAAGCGGAGTGAGGAATGTAGTACAACCTTTTGCAAGACAATACCAAGAACGCAATATTTAAAACCAAGATTAATGCAACTTAATTTTTAAAATTTTACACACGCGCAGACTGTGGTCGTTAAAAAGATTATCCAGAGCTTAAAAGGTTCTGATGCGTCAATAAATTCGATTTATGGTAAATGTCAAATTCATATTCACTATTATAAATATGTGTTGCTATGCAATCCAGGGTTTTTTTAAACCTTAGTTGAAAGTGTTTTGAGGAAAGCTAAAAATTCGGATTAATTTGTTTTGATCTGGAAAGTACTGGTAACCAAAGTGTGCCTCTCTCTAAATGCAGTTTCTCTAAAACAATCCTCCTCGTGGTTTTTTAAATTCAGTTATACGACCAGCATTTAAAAAGGTTAAAAGGTCTGTAATTAACCCCAATTTTATTGCTGTTACTTTTATTGATGGTTCTCGAGAACATCTTCACGAAATACTTTTTGTAGCCCAAGTTTTATAAGTTTCAGATAAAGTAATTGATTGTTAGGGGCGGTTAAACATCAGAAACAAGTGAAGAAAAGCGCTAAAGAAGTTCGATTAATCCGTATAAATTACATTCTTTAATTTTATTTTTTCGTACCGTTGGCACATACAACGTAATCTGGTTATGTGCACCTAGCGCATAAATAAAAGCTTAATCCTGAAATAAACTTTTTACTATAGGCGGCTATTATACTACATAAAGCAGCAAATGCATTTAAATGCTTTTTTAGTATCTACTGCCAATTTAGGAATCGAAACTGCATTTGCATTTATAATAAAAGTTTAGTATTAAAACTATCCCTCATAAATATTAAATAATTTCATTGTAAATGGACTTTATTGTTGGAGCCTGGAGCCTATGATGGAGATTGGAAAAAATCTCTTTCTCTTCTAAAATTTACAAGTACTATCAGTAATTTATTACAAAATACTCAAGCTGTCGTGTATAATTTTCGTTGTCCTTAAAACTCTTTCCTGCAAATGGGTTTGTAATTACTATTTCCTGTTAATCTTAATGATAAGAACGTGTAACTGACAGGTGAGCTCGATCATTATGCTTACTTGTGTCTTTTGCATTGCAAAGTCAGTAAAATTAAAGTACCCCTATACTTTATAGCTGTCATGGGTTTAGTCACTTAAAAAGCTTTCCAGCTCGATTTTCATAATAACCACGTTCAACCAATCTTTTTATGATTTTCTAGTCTAATAAGTGCAATTTTACATTTTGTGAGGTTATGCCGAAAAAAGGATTCCAAATGCGCGATAATAACGATTACATGTAGTACATTTTTTTTCCAGAAAATGGATTATATAATATATCGTCTCCGCGATAGCAAACGAGCAAACACAGCATAGCATATTGATTATCTAACTTAAACCACCCCTTCTATTTGACTTTGTCGTTCACCCTTAAAATATCTGTAACCGACTGCACCTTCATATCGGTGGTGGCAAAAGTAAACATATCAGTGATCAGATCACTTTTTTGCTAAAACAAATTTCAGATAGAAGTCTATCCCTGCGAGCCACAGTAACGTCTTTATCATTGATTTATTGGAAGACCAAATATGCCTAATATTTTAGGCACATTTTTACTACCTATTCTTATGGTAGTGCAACTTTAAAGATTTGCAACGTGAAATAAAATACAAATTGAAATTCAACGTGGCAATTTTCAAAAGTTTTCTTGTCGTGAAATTTTATACACAGGCACAGAGAGCTTGATAGCTATAAAACTGTAATATCATCTGCCACGAATAAAAATTTAGATATTTAAATGAGGCGCTATAGTTTTTCCATACTTTTATTAGGTTTAGCACTTAAAATGCATATAAATGAGTATAAAGCAACGGAGGAACTAAACAATCGGTTTTATATTGGTTGTACGATTTCATACCTACCCAACTTTGACAACATTATTAACCCGGCAGTGGTGGCGCCCTGTTTTTTTGGAAAACTAGTTAATAAAAAATAGATTGGTAATTAACATACATTGCACGATTTAAAGTTTTTCTTGCGAACATTAAATAGTCTTTAATTTTAAACTTTTATAAAAGAATAAAGAAAGGACACTGCAATTTGTAATATAAATTACACTTAAATCATATTAAAAATTTTAACGAGAAAACTTTGTTATACTTTCTGAAATGAGAAAATATTAAAATTTTGTACAGTAAAATATTTAGCAGCCCCACGTTAATAGTAAAATTATTTGCATTGCAATTTATAATGTTTTATTCTCGAGTCGTCGTTTATTCATCATGATTTGCCTGCTTTGCTAATATATTAACCATCTAGAGCTTTTGCTGATTACCAGGTCTCTCGCAAACTTCATATTTTATGTTATATGAGACTGTTATTTCTTTTGGCTTCGTGTTTTCTTCTTTTCTTTTCTTTTCATTTTTTTCCGTTTGTCTGCAACTTTATCACTGTCGGGAAGCAATTTTTCAATTTTTTTCACACTTAAATCAATAACGCTTATTAACGCGTAATGCTTTCCAATCGGGCTTAATAAACGTTGTCAAGTAGGAATAGGAACTTTAAACTACCAAGTGGGTTAGGTCATTTAAACCGGAGGGTTTATCACAACGGAAGTCAAAGTATGCAAATCACAAGCGCCCCAGAAAGGGAAATAGAATTGTCCCTATTCGATTTGTGTGCTCTCTATGCTTCCACATTCGAAAAGCCACTATGGGTGTAAAACGTGCATATCCAATTAATTTATAAATTTATTTATTGCTAAAGTTTTGGTAAATTAATTGTCACAATTGTTATTTTTTAATATAAAAGGATCACCAAACGCTATTTTAAATTTATCATTTGATAAAGCAATTTTCCTTCATTATACCCACGTTTCAGTAAAACGCTATGTTTTCTATATAAAAAGCTTTTGTAATTTGATAAATAATCTTCTTTTTGTTACTACTGCTAAATAATAAATTGTCACACAATGTTTTGTTTATATACAATTTATTATTAATTCAAAAATTAAGAATGGCTATTGACACGAAAAATGATTTATAACCGATATTTAATAAACAAATCATTTAATTTGATTGTTTTTGTATGTAATCATCAATCTATGTCAACACACGTACATTACTTCCATTTATATATTTTCATTTAATTATAAAGACGTGGAAGCATTAAAATTTTATTAAATATTAAAAAAAGGCACACGCGGCTCCAACATCCAACAATTTATTGATGTTTCTCTTCATTATTTCTTCATTAAAAATTCATGCTTCATAACCGTAGAGCAAACGCAACATTTTATTACCCAGAGTCTTAAATTCATCCCTAAAGGTCCCCATTGCGTGATTCTTTGTTCATGTTACTGAATAATTTTCTTCCTATTTTTTTATCTATAATTTCTCTTTCAATTTCACGCTTTTGAAGTGCAACACATCACCATACTGTTGTTAGATCTTAATTTTTTTCTCTTAAAACTTTAATGACAGCATTTGCAGTAGTTGATTCCTTAAGCAGTAAATAAAGCTACCGAAGCTTTCTCATTAGATAAAATTTAAGACTTTTTCTTGTCCCTACAGCCTCATTATAACTTGATAGAAAAATAATAAGAAAAATGTAATAAAAGTGTCAAGTTAAATAAATTATAATGTGTACGCCGTTCCGCTTTTATTTTGCCTATTAAATTTTTTAATCTTATTCTTTAAATAATATTATAAATCCACGAAATATTAGGTTTGTTGCATGAATTTATTTGCTAACCGAAAGGATAGAAAGATTATTGTACTCGAGAAAAATTTAGAGAAAGTCATCTCGATTTAGCCTTGCAGCAGATGCGACTAGTAAATCGAATCTGTACAAAAAAGTTACTCAATTTTTCAAACTTGTTTATTAAATAGGCACGTATGGATACATACGTCCTTCGTATAAAACAGAAGAAATTCATAATAGAACTTCTCATATCCTCACACGCAGCGTGGAGTATCTGTGCATATTTCGCTTTGAATGGCGTTTTCGCTACCGTAATAAAAATAGCAAAAAAAAAAGAATTTTTTATATTTTAAATTTCTTATTAATATTTACTAATGCTGTGGTTCTATTTTTAGCAGAAATAGATACTTACAGCGAATACACGCAATAGAAGATCAATTGTTACGTGACACAGTTGGTTAGCGCACGAACTTCTCATCAAATACTCCACGCTGTTCGAACTCCACACGAAGAAATATTTTTAAAATTACATTCACACCGAATGTTCTCTATAAAGCGAGGAATTTTCTGCTTATCCCGTTTTTTATTGCATAAAATTTTTTAAAGTAATTTTATTTTGCTTGCATACTTGTATTTGACTCAAATTTCAAAAATGCCGGTTTACAGAAGTTAATTTGTTATAGTTACAAAGAAAATAGTATATTATACGTCAAGATGGTAAACATGGTGGAAAATGCCACAAGAATTTGTTCCGTAATAAAGGCACCCCAATTAAAAAGAAAAGAAATGGCAGGATAATATCAAATTTTAAATATATAGGATTTATTAATAATTTAATTTGCCATGCTAGGCTGTTGTGTTAGTTCTATATTAAAGTAGACAATTGACATAAATTATATAAAATAATATGCATAAAATATAAAGTATAAACTCAATCCTGGCGAAAGGTAATAAATAATATATCGTAAACTTGGTTAGGCTCTAATCTTTAGAAACCAAAGAATTTTCTGTTTTAAACAGCTATTGGTATTTTTTCTCCGCTTAAGACAAAAAATTATTTTAAATATTCTTCATCCTGAACATCCTTTATTTTTTTTTCTTTTTTTTCCCTTAGTGTATTAGGTATAACCAGCAGAGTGCATCACTCTGCTGGTGCTCTCTGGAAGTGTCACTCATTTCGTTGGAAGCACGAAAATGGTCATAAGAAAGTTAGTCAGTCTCCTTCCTAAGACGAAAAAGCCTATAATTTCTCTATGACAAAAAATAGTTTGTTTGTACATTCCTGGAGCCTTTAATCCATTTCAGTCAAATTTTGCAGGTTTACATTTTTAACGCTGTAAAAAATGAAGCAAAAAATCGCACAGAGAGTATGGCACAGTAATGGATTACCGAGATTCACATTATTCTTGAACACCAATAAAAAAAAATGGGACTGGAGATGAACACCAATAAAACCAAAATTATGTCCAATAGTAATAAAATATTTAAACTGGACCAACTGGACAGAATTAGAGACGGTAGACGAGTACGTATACCTGGGACACCTAATAAAGTTGGGGAAACAAAATCAAACAGCCGAAATTACTAGAAGAAGTAGACTGGGATAGGCAGGATTCGGGAAATTAGGATGGATCCTAAGAAACAATGACACGCCGATGTGCTTGAAAAGAAAGGTATTTGACTCATGCATCCTACCAGTACTAACTTATGGAGTGGAAACTATGGCACTAACGGTCAAGAGTGCTAAGCACTACAAATAACGCAAAAGCAATGGAGAGGTGTATGATTGGGTGAGCCGACGAGAAGAGTGAGAAACAAAGAACTGTGAAACAAACAAAAATAACAGATGTACTTAGAAGAGCTGCGGAGTTGAAGTGGAGTTGGGCAGGACACGTGGCACGAGAAGGTTTCAAAAAGTGGACATATAGAATAGTGCAATGGCGGCCGAGAACGACGAGACGAAGTACCGGAAGACCCCAAAAAAGATGGTCTGACGACATCAAGCAAACGGCGGGTAAAATGTGGCAGCAGGTGGCATGGAACAGAGAAGCATGGAAGAATATGGGAGAGGCTTATGTCCAGCAGTGGGCGAAAAAAGGCTGAGAAGAAGAAGAAGACATTATTCTTACTATTTTTTAGGAAAGCTACGGCTATAAGGAAAATAACCGAAAAGTTTACTTATATTTTTAGCTAATTCTACGTGGAACAGGACGACCGCGAGGAATTAGTAATCCACTAACCAAGCTGATTTCTCAGCAACGCTGTGTAAATTCTATAATTTTGGATACATTAAGGACAATCTCGGGGAACAGAAAAACTGCAGATGTTGATAATTTATAAACATCAGGTAATACTAATAGAAGTAACAAAGAAAAGAAAAGTTCCTTTATTGCAACAACTAAATTAAATTCAAAGAATTTGTCGATATGTTTATTTAAATTTACCAAGTCATGAATCAACATAATACAACACACACATAATTATTAAATAAAGCTTGAATAAAGAAAAATATTACAAGTTAAACACTTAGATATTTTTAAAGAGAAAATCGAGTAAAAATTACAATTGGTGACCCAGAAAGCGAACTAGCAATAAATCAAAAGTTAGATACGATCACACATATAATTCTACTTTTCTGCTAACAAATGACAGTCTAAATATTTTCTTAGCAGTTCTAATTTTTAAAACAATGATCAATTTTGGTTGTAAATTGTTTAAACATTGCCAATGTTATTATTTCTGTCCGAAAGCTCTGTAGAATATCCGAAGCAGAACCGAATCGAACGGTTTTGCTGCAATCCAATCGAATTGCACACAAATCGAGTTGCACTCTAAGTAAATTGTAATAAAATCGAAACCTGCCAATTAAAATTTATTTGAATGTACAGGACAGTGCAAAATAAATATACAAAATTAAATAAAACCAGTAATAAATTATAATTTGTCACTACAAGTCTTAGTAACCAAAGTAATCAAGACAGCAAACTTTTCAATACAGTTGAGTCGTAATTATTAGTTGAAGCAAATAATATGAACAAAAATTATTATAATTGTTGTAAATTTTCCTTATCACATCATTTCAAACTTATTTTAAAATCTGATTTGGATAATTTAATCAAGTTTGAATGATTACTTACAACAAATCCATAAATTATTCCAGATACGAATGCTGTATTCTTGATCGTTGCAGATAATCTGATTAATGACATATTATATAGATACAATAATACATTAATCCGTGTTCTTAATGTTTTTGGCTGTCGTCTTCGTAAGCCATTAATGCTATAATTTGACACAAACAACAAAGCTAATTCTCTAATCTGTATAATAAGAAATTGTGTAGTAACAGCACCCTCGTATTAGAATTATTGAATATCGCGATTGGAAGCATCAAATTTCAAGAAACATATCATGAGAGACTCGAGAGAAAACTAGCAATATAATGACTTTTGTAACTTGAATATTTCAAAATTTTATCCGACTTTTCAAATACTTTTTAAAAAATGTGCTTGTTGTTCTGAAAAATTGATTACTGATAAACATTAACTAATTTATCACCACCATTCTGACTAAAAATCAAACAGCAAAAAAACACATTAATAACTTTTTATGAGTAAATACCCCCATGTACTTGTAAATACATTTTTCTGTGCAATTTACTAAATAAAAAACACGCAAATAAATAGTTTGAAAATAAAATAAAACTATGTTCTGCCAATGACAATTTTCCAATAGAATTAATCGAAATTTCTCACCAAGTTTCGAAATTGCTTTTATACTAATTTTGCAATAATAATCAAATCGTATTAATTTATCTACTACAAACAAAATAATAAACGGAAATGAATTAAAGTACATACAAAAGTAATTTATATCAGTTTAATATTTAATTAATATAGAAATTAAATTTTCTGTATTATGTTTACTACTATATAATATGAGGTTATCAACAAATTCCAAATTTTAATGAGTTTGTCATTATTGAAATTACAAAAGTTGTAAACGTAATTTTTAATTAAAAAATATTTCAGGTAGAATCTAAAATACGCGGAAAATAAATTTTGTTACAAGCGTTATGAAAAGGACAAACTTCACATCTCCTGCGTAAAGGAACCTGCTTTCGAAACTCAATTTCAGAATAGCTATTTTGTATACCGCATTTGTCTACCAAAAAATGATGAAAAGGAAACATTAGTTGTAATTAGTTGTAGTATTTTACAATTTCTATGCAATCAATATCAACAAAATGCAAATTGACACGAACTAATAATTTAATATAATAAAAATATAACAAAGACCGAAAAAAGTTGTTGAACTTTGATGAAAAAGTAATTATTATACTAAGAATTGTCACGAATTCATTATTACCCTACTTATTTTTGCGCTATCGTGTAATTGTGCAATATGCAAGTTCAACTTTTCTCATTAAAAACGATAGTTTTTCCAACAACAAATTAAATTTCGCGTGAAATTATAAATGCTCTTATTAGATTTGAAGGCGTTGACTACTACTAAGGTCATTAGCTAGACTAATCAGAAACTATAATTTATAACTCTTTGAGAATCAAAACTTAATCAAGTGTTTAGAAAGTCAGAAATTAAGTTCTAGGAGTGGGACCATTTGCTGTTAATAATTATTTCGAGAAAATTCGTTCGTCTTTTTTGACGGGTAGCTCTTGTAGTGGCATTAATAATAAATTATATTTTTAATTTAATTGAAATTTCTCTAGAGGCATCTTCGTTTATTTAACTGACCGCATTTAGAATTCAAGTTAATCAAGCTACTGACAACCCTCGAATAAAGCATCAAGCAGATGAATCAAATCCATCCCTAAACACATAACTTACCCTGTTTAATACAATGTGTAAGTAATATAAATGACATGAATATGCAAATGCCATTAAAATGCCTAAGCGATATTTAATTAAAATCGTGCTCTTCTTCGCTCAAAAACGCACCTTATCGTTTCCAACTAAGCTTCTAATTTTTTTTTGAAAGAAAAAAGTTATAGCCCACTTAAACATGCACGGGAATGAGGAGCCAATTAAAAATAATTTTAAATCAATAATTTTAAGAATGCGGTTTTTGCAAAAATTTGTATCGAAACACTCCTTTTAAAAACAATTTTATTCATAAATTATTTTAGAATTATTAAACAAATTTTTGAATTAATTAATATTAATTGAATTAAGAAATAGCTTAAATTTTGTACAACTTGCACTTTGAGATATTAAATTTTGGAGGCCCAAAAAATTTTGCGGTCACATGAATAATTAATCTCGTTAAACCGCTCATGAGCGTAACTAATTAATTTGTTGCTCAAAAACCAAGAAATTCAATTCCATTCCGCTAAACTCATTAATTCTTGTATAGTTAACAGAAAATAACTAATAAGCTAAAATTAAGTTTTTCGGTTAAAAGCTTTATAAAAGTGAAATCAAAAGGATAAAATAAATATTTTTTAAACTTCAAAATTTAATAGTTTTTAAAACTTGAAATATTTATATGGGATGAGTTCAATGTGAGAAGGAAATGGAAAAACTCAAAAATCAAAACTTGTGATGTTCAATGAAGCCTGCCACTTTTCCAAAACTAGTTTCTGAGGTTTCTGTGTCTATTACATTAATTTATACAAACTTACCCCTTTAGTATATATAAGCAATTGAGATACAGCATACGGGGTAACTCGGCACACTTCAATATAGGGTAATAATATTGTGTGTAATATTTTTAGAAATTAGTTTTGTAGAATGTACCGTACTGGATTTTAATTATTTTATATTTTAATCACCGTTGTAAAGAAGTCGAGTAATGCAATTTCTATCGTCAAGTCAGTTTGTGCATAGCAGAACTTCAGTGAAAAATAAGATTAAAATTTCCATTACCAATAAATTTTCCGGGAAAAGCAAATTGCATTAATTACATCTACCGCAACATAAAAAGTATTGATAAACAAGAATTTATTTATTAAGCAATAAAACTGAAGTGGTCAAAATTGGTATATAAATTTAAGATGGCAAAAGTTTTTGTCTAACAATAAACACTGGCGATATATCGATTGGTGTCAATAAGAGCAATAAGGGTCGAATTGTATGGAGCAAGCGGAAAGGCCGGTCGTTATGTAACATTCAATATTGCCAACAGGACAGGTCCAAAATATACGATCACATTTCCTTTTTGACCAAAAATTGCACGAGATAAATCAAATCGTCTAGAATAACCAAAATAATGGTAAACGAAAGTTGGTCGCAGATAAGAAATTAAGCGTAAAAATTTTAATGTAAATATTTGAACAATTTAGAGAAATATTTGCATAATTAACTTGAAAATGTTGTACTTTCTAATTAGTTATATAAAATAGTATATTGAATTAAAAATTTAATTTAAAGAGCAAAATTTTATTCAAGATTTATCTCTTATTGATATTAAGTGTAATTTCTTTATAAGATAATCTTTTCGGATTGTATTTAAGACTTTACCAAGATCAACGACGTCCTTAAAATACGACGAATTCATTGTCCTGCCCAAAATACTGGCTTAAAATTAATTAGAGTCTCAAACTTCCCCTTAAGGATTTTCGTTTTAAATTTCCGTTCAGTAAGAAGACAAGTTTTTGTTATAAAATTAAATGAATTAATTTGAGTACTTTTGGCTAGTTTGTCACATCAACAAAAAAATTCCTCTTTGTTCTACAAACTCGAAAACTTTAAAACTTGTAATTGAAACTTAAATAAATGTGAAAACTTTTCTGAAATGGATACGCGATCCTGACAGTTACATGATTTGCTGCTGTTTTTATCTACTTAATTACTACAAACAATCTACAGGATGATTAATGTATTTGCGTTTTATAATATCTTCAATATTTGCTTTAATTTATTCAAGTTATCACAATATCTTTTGCATTCTGCACGAATTACTTATTTATAGCGAAAAAATGAAACTGTTGCGACAAAAAGCTTTCGATAAAATTACAAAAATTTCAATCCATTGTATGCGGTAAAGCTTTTCAAATCGAGCTTTTCCTATACAACAATATTTTAAACCTCACTTTTGTGGGCGTTCCTTAATATCAGCCTTTTCAGTCACATCAATCAAACCCATCGAATGCTTAGTATTCAATCCAGACAAGCTTACTTCCTTTTGTTATGCAACTTAATTTTAAAATTGAGTTTTTCCTTATTTTAATATAATTCACTGTAGTAAACAAAAGTTTAAATCCGGATTTTAAAATTTTTATTGTTGCTACAAAAGTTACTTTTCAAAAACACCCAGTATAGAAAGGGTATTAATGTATGGTTTCCCCAGGTTGTTTTCCACAAAACAAACTAGCGTTACCATAGAATAAACACCGACTTATTAGAAATGTTACTGAGAATAATTAGAATATAGAAGAAATATTGGGTTCAAAAATTTTTGTCTTAGTTTTTCTTATTAATTTGTGATCTAGGGTTTGAATTATTCTTCTTCCTCTTCGATATTCAATAGATTCGTATCTCTTTTCCCATACTATAAAGGAGTGTTTAAAAAATCGCAAATAAAAATATCAATGCCTACGATATTCCCTCGTATGTATATGTGTCTAAAGAATGTATTTAAATTTTTTCACTACACTACAACAATATTAATTGTTATTTTGGTTGATTTCATATTTTACTCTTACGTGATATTTTTTTAAACAATAGAAAGTGCTCTTCAGTTTTAAAAAATGAGCCACTTAAGAAAATCCATCTGCCTATCGTGATTACCGTTTAATATCTTAATTTTCGCAAAAATAACTTGATAAAATATTGCTTCTCATTAATTTAGATTACTTACAATTTATTGGTATCAGCAATATTTCTACCATTTCTTTGAGTAAAATATTCAACAAAAAATTGTGAAATAAAATCTCGAACACTGAAGATTATATTATTTTCCTTTCACTTCAGTGAAAAATTTAATTCATATTTATTGAGTTTGTTGAAAGTTTTGAAATCAATGTTGTAGTAACTAGTGTTTTTGAGTTGCTCACAATTTTCTTAAGTTGTTCGAACTATATAACGCTTCACCAACCGATATGGTAATTACTTTACATAATTTACTACACTGATAAACATTCTCTTCTTATTACTTTAAATTTAGAACTTAGTTCTATTATTTTTAACCATATCAAGTATGTACATTTAAACTTTAGCACTCTGTTGGTTCTGTGAGTACTTAAATAATAATATTATATTCTAGTTGAGTGCTAACTTTATTAGACGTTTTTGTCATCGAAATAGTAATAAGTTTTGTTATATCGGATGCACTAACCTTGTGGGAGTTTAGCAAATACTTAAGAGCGTTTACGCTTCTTAACATGTTTAACAGGATATGAAAAGAAAGAAAACATTAATAAAATGATGAGACTTTTTAAATTTTTAACATAAAAATAAAGCACTCTGCCAAAACTTGCGGTTTTGAAATACCAAATTTCAATGGAAAATTTTATGTTTGATGTAAAATGTTTGCAATGCAGAAAGGCAAAGTTAAATATTTCGAATGCAATGATATGAGTCAATAACTAACAAGAATTAACTCCACAGAACTATTTGCTAAAAGATTGAACTGTGGTATGCATTTGACGATCGACCGAATCGTACAATGTGAATGCACAATTTCTACTCAAAATTCTCGACAACTAACAATAAATTCCTGTTCGAATAAGATATTTAAATACAAAATAACAAATAAAATAATTACAAAACCCAACTTTTACAATTTTACAAATTAAACTTAAAAAAAGAAATTAATTAATTTCATTAATTTTTCCATATTAAGCTTTTCATAAAGATTATGGTTTCGAATATTTTGCTGACATTGTAAAGAAGACAAAATAGGCAATCTCAAGCGGCTTTGTTCTTTTTTATATGAAGGCTAGCGTTTACATTTTAGCTTTGGATATGTATTATAAGAAAAGCATCAAAGCCGTTTTCTGTATATCCAAAAAATTTTATATTGTAATCTTGTTTTAACAAACCGTTTAAACCAGAAAAAAATGATAATAATCTAACTTTTGTAAAAGTTATTGGCATTTGAATAATCGTAGTTCCAGAAAACTATGATGTATTACCTGACATTTGAAAAACAGTTTTAAATTCTTGTTCGTTTAGCTAGAGACACCACCGATAGCCAGATCAATAGATCGACCTTCTCAATTTAATAATTGAATGGCGTTATATTTAAATGCGCACCTAGCGTTAGAGAAATAAAGCACCAATGAGGTCCACTAAATATAAGCTATTTTCTTAAAATTTAAAAAGAAAAGTTTGTTTTGCGATAACCTAAAAGCTAAATTGTTAAATTAGTTTTCTATCAAATATTCCCAAGACAAAAATTTCCAAAACAGCAGCTAAAGGTTAATTATTTATGAGCAATTAACAAAACGTTTAATATTGCAAAGAAACCTAACAAAAATAATTATCGGAAAATTTCTTGTAGGTGTGTACTTAATTTTCTTATTTAATATTGAAAAATTTATTTTACTGGTATAGCATAAGAAACGTAAAACTTTTTAAATTATGAATTTTAATGAAAACACTTAAAAGGAGGTAATAGAGTTTAAAAAACATTCTCGTTTCCAAACGCCATTATAATTGGAAAATTTATTTTCGGGCTTTACGAGACGTAGAATTTTTTTTATTGGACATTAAAATTTTCATTTTATCGACGTTGAACTGGATATTGAAATGGACTCATTAGGTATTGTACTTTAAATTAACCCTTGGTGGGGTATCGAATATTGTCAATTTATCTAGAAGACTTATCGATTATAACTGCTCCTTCATTCATTCTTACTTTCGACCCCATCTGCACTCTCAAGTCTCAAAATGACACCCTCCTTGATTGGTTCTTTATTGATTCTGTTAGGGACACTACCCTTAATATCATCTATTTTCCTGCTTTTAAAAGCCATGGCTTTCCGAGAAAACTGTAGGTAATCATATACTAACAAATAAGGTTTTACTAACAGCAACAAAATGTAAAAGCATAAAATACTCTTTTAAATTGCTCCCTGTGAAAATTCTCATTAAGTAATCTCGTTGCGTAAAAAGTTTTCATAAAGAAAAGCCGACATGTTTTTGCCCTGAAATGAAGCTGTCGAATAAGTTGAATAGATAGATTTATCTGTGTATATGTCTTTTCGTACGTGATATGACTTTCGATCATCGAGAAAATTGAGAAAATCCTGATCGAGTAAAAAAAAGGTTGTTTGAAACAAAAAAACGAATTATTTGCGCGTTAGTTTTGACCGATGAACTGTATTAGTGGCCCCTCGAGGCCGTTGCTTTTGGTTTTCCTACAAATAAATTGGAACCACTTTATCTACGATCGATCGCTATACTTTCATAGCTTCCAATTTGTACTATTACCGGTAAATCTGTTAATAAAAAGATACGAGAATTAAATTTTAATAATTATTCTTTTTCTTTAAATATTTTTTAACTTTTTGACAACATTTAAAAATGCTGGCAAATAAAGTTTTACAACAAAAGTGTCGAAAATACTAATTTTTATATCTTGTGGGAAGTAACACCATACTTTCTAAAACTTTGAATACAAGTCGTTTTTAAAACTTTTCTTACATCATTATTGTAAAAAGGAAAAACTTGACTTATAAAAAGTAAAATCCTCCATTCCTGCATCATAAGAATAAAGTGGTAATGCGATGAGACACTTAAAAATTTAAATGTAATTCTCAGTTTTTTAGGTTGAAAGGAATAATATCACGAGGAGCTTAGAACGTACAATAGAGCTTTGCATGAAAACTATCGAGTCATTTCCAACTAACAGATCCTGATGGCAGAAGGATAACGTCTGACGAAGGTCTTGTGTGCGTGAGATCCATCAATTTATTCCCTTTTCTGTTTTTGCTTACTACACATCTAAAAACAATTGTATAATCTTACATGGAAATTGAATTCATTTATATAACAATGACTTTGATTGATCTTTATCAGCTACTAAAATAAATTGGCATGAACCATGCACTTCAAAAATATTGAGAACGTGTTTAAATGCCAATTTCCCTGTCGTTGAAGAATAATTTGAACAGTTTATATATATTTATCTTTCGCTTCTCTTCTTTTTCCCGCAAATTCTAGTCAATTAACCTATTTTATTACCGGTTTGTTTTGTGTCATTCACAAACTCACATCGAAATGTTTCGAGTTGCATAACAGTAGTTTATGTAATGAGTGGGAACAGGAACGAGTAGACAGATTGAATTAAGAACTCTAAAAGTAAAACAACGTCATCGCACTAAATAATTTCAACGGAAGTCTGGTTGAACATGCATGAAGCGTTTCTATTTATTTAAAATGTTTTAGTAGGGAAAACTTCTTCATGCCCTATCTAAAACTGGAAATGTTTGCTCCTGCTTTACAAGTATTGTAAAGAATTTCATTAGTAACTTTTTTACTAACAAAAAATGAAATGAAACTAGTGACTTCTCAGCATACTTATTATTAACTTCAGACGAATACAAACGAGGAACTTATAAACTGCAATACTTTGATAAATTGATAATTTAGAATGTTAATGAATTTTAGCAAGGCCACAATTAAGATCCAATAAAAATAATTTAATGCTGTAACATATTTATGTGTGCTGTGATTTGAAGCTAAACGTGATTTTTACAGAGATGTGTTTTTCGTCTTTGTTTCTTTATAATTTTCGTCACTACGTTACACCAATTTTAATTAAAAATGCGGATTTAGATGTAACTGTTGTAGGTATTATTGAATAGCAAAATTTGTTTATATATGCACATACTTAATTGACACCTATTGGTGATGACTCTCATTAAATTAGTTTAACTAGTTTCAGCTATCTGTTATTTCCTGGAGCTGGGTAATTGGATTTTCCTGCAGAAAATAAACTAATTATTACTATTAGATCAAGCAAAATTTAATGATTTCCAAATTACTTTTTATTATAAAGCCAAAAATATTTTAGTAGATATTATTATAAATTTTTTGGCCCAAATTGGAGGCTCTTAGTTACAATATCATTTTAGATGATGTATCGGTGGAATATCAAATAGGATTAACTCCCGATGTAATGAAACGTTGTATCAATTTACATGCAGAAATTTGAATATTCAAAATTACCAAGTGACAGTTTAATATTCTACTTAGGAATTATAAAGCTTAGCGTACGTTATTTTATGGAACTCGTTGCAATAAATTTGACTCAATTAAAAAAAGTCGTTTTGGCAAAAGTGCGTCCAATAAAAACGATAACACTTTTAACTTCTTAATGACTACAAGTAAAACGGTAATAATAATTTAAACAAGCAATTTCTATTTCTGACTGCACCGTTGTGGAAGAATGGACTATAAAGGTCTTCATTACAAACAAGGAAATCTGCAAAAACCGCGGATTAAATTTAACTTCTCACAAAAAGCTGAACCGCTTCTGTACGCCAGTTCACAAAAAACAAACAAACCAGACTGCTCTACTAACAACTCATTTTAATTGGAATTGTTATTGCAAAATAGGCGTTTGTAATACGCTGTAATTGTCTTCTTTTATTGTTAAGATTGAGGTTTTTCCTAGGACCATACAAACTTAATTGTAGCCGCCTTACACAAAGTTACTTGGGTTTCCTTTTAAATTTGGTTTTAATTCTCATTTCCATAATATCTCGCAGAAAAATAAAATCTTGGCAGAAAACTAATTAACTTTTTTGGTAAGAAATATTTGTTAACAAAGCAAGTGTAAATTATGTTTTGGTAACAAAGAATTTTTTTAAATTAATTTTAATTAAAAATGTTTTTCCGAAAATTAATCAGAATAATCCAAAAATTTGCGTGTAATTATGAACGCAGTTTTTACATTTTCGTACATAACTCTTTAACTGCAACAGGTAATGAAAAACGTACTTAATAAAATATGCAGGGTATAATTTTCTGTTACAACTATTTTTTTTTGTTTACCTAACGGATTTAAAGTTATAAACCCTTAAATTTAAAATTTTACCCATATTATTTTGGTTTCGTTTTAAGGAATCTTTCGGCATGTACTCAAATACAATTTTTGTGAAATTAATTTTTTTACGCGAACATTTTTTTCCGCTTAATCAAAACTTTTTTGTTGATACACAAATTACCATAATATATGCAGATTACCGCAAACAAAACTTTTTGATAAAAGTAAAAGTTGTATCATCAATTAATCAAAATTTATATACGATCATTATTCAATATTGCAGCATCTCATAATTTTTATACAAGTTTGAAATGTTTTTGAAATATTAAACTTCAAAATTACATTACTTATCCTAATTATATAAAGCACAATTTATTAAACATTATTTAAACTACCTTAAAGTGTAATTTATTAAAAAACTTACGCAATATAAAACTTTCTCTTTTATCGGATATTATACATAGCAGATAACAAGGGTAAGGTTATGTTGGCGTTAAGCAATTTTTTAATTTTTAAGTTTTTTAATTCCACAAACAGATTATTTTTTATTCCAAAAGTTGAAATGTAAATTGGTTGTGAACTTTTCTTTTAGCTCTTTAGATAAAGAGACATAAGAGTAGAGGGTACCACCGTAAACTTATCTCGTTGCTTTTGTGGTAGGTACATATTTAAGTATATTTCTACTAGGAAAAGTACTACTCAAGAGTTTTAATGTCGAATCCATGATTTTGCGAATTCTAAAGATAACTTCAGAATTGCAACTATCGGATATTGTGTATTTGTTTAGAGTTCAGTAGTGGACACAAACTTAACAAATGTATGAATTTAAGGTGGGCAAAAGCTTTCATTTTGAAATGCAAAGAATAGGTATGGCATCAATTTTCAACTTATGCCCTATAAGTTAGGCGTCTTTTACGACCCCATTAATTAGGCATCTGTCACAACCCATAAGTAAGTCGTCTGTTATGCCATGTAAGTTAAACTTCTCTAATGACTGAATTAGTTAGACAAATATTTCTTAGATCATATTACAGAGCTAAGATGGCTGTTTTGATGAAATATCTGTAAGTTACGACCATGTTATTCTGTTCAGTCAAGTACAAAACTGAAAATAAATAAAATCAGTATTTCATCAGAAGTAAATTATTTAAAAAGCAGTTTTTTTCTATATAGGACAGGCGTTGAAATCGTAGAAAGACGTCATTTAAATTTTTAATGAATAAACCCAGCAATTGTAAAATAGAAAAACTGAAAATAAAAATAATATTAACCTGAAAGAAATACGAAAACCACTAAGTTTTATGTTTAAAAATAGATTGCATAATACAACATCAATTTCTACCACAAAAAAGCTTTCAAGCTTATCAATATTTTAATTAGTATACAGCTATGTTTCGTTGAGGCTGTATTTTCTGTAAATCTCGTGGTTAAAAATGTGAATCCTTTTAAATTAGGCAAGTAATCCACCAGTACATACCGTTGAAACTAAAAACAGCCCTTAATGCTAAGCAGATTATATAGTTTGGTTTTCTAGCTTTTTCCGGACATCCGGAGCCAAAGCACGTAAAATAAATGAAAGCACGAGTGCCAAAGTTTTGTGGTTTAAACTGGTAACAGAGGAAGTTGAATTTGTCTGTACTTCCGGTACAAGTAACTTGTGGTTATATATCTCGTCATATTTGACTTAATGTATAATCAAGCATGAATTAATTTTCTCGTTTGGAGAAAAACGGTGTAGGAAAACCTACACTGAAATTTTCCCTCAAGTTAAAAATAAATAAACCGTAAATTATTGATTTAACGGCTCATGTTTGGGATAAATTAAATTATTAACTAACACCGGGTGTAATTATTTATTTATAAGAATTAAATAATATTCTTGAATATAACAGACAAATTTGCTGCAAATTGAAAAAATTATAAAATAAAATTTAAATTGATAAAATATAGCTATAGCAGAAAATTGGAATAGTTTCTCACTGTCGTTGGTACAATAAAAATTAGTCTCAATAATATTTTTCATTATGTGTTTTAGAATATTAAATACCGTCATTGTTTTTAATACAGAAACATTTTTTCTGTAATCTTATAACAACTTTTAATGGTGCCGATCACGAACCGTTTTAAAATTACTACCAATAAAGCTTTCATGCGTTTTTTAAAGTATTTGTAAGCCTAACAGCGACATAGTGGCAATCATAAGCGATTTCGTGCCTGGATTTGAATCCTGTATCCGCTTATTATAATAACAAGCATAGCTATATAAAAACCCAGATTTAAAAAATGTTGTTGACTTTTACTAATAAATTTAAAAATATAATATTTATATACAGGTAAACGTCGTTTTACGCCGGTTCGTTTTACGCCGATTCACAATTACGCCGGTTGGTGCCAGCGTGGGATTCCCCGGTTCGGTCGACACCAGACGATAGTAGGCGCCGCGATTCCAAAAGCAAACACACTTTTACACGTTTTTTTATTCTATTTCCGTGTACGCGAGCAGCTTATTGTGTGTGTTCCGAGTTAGTTTTTGTTTTGTTTAAGTACAAGAAAGGAAGCAACAATCAAAGCAAATGAAATTGGATGTTTTTTCCAAAAAAGTGTAAAAATTTAATTCATCATATTCATTATTTATATGAAGAGATTATTATTTATTTTGTAAATTTATTTTGAATATATGTAGTATTGGATATAATGTATTAAATTAACATGTTAGATTGGTCTTAGAATTTTGACACGGAACCTAACCTTATATCGTCCATTATATTTGTGTTCATTTTACGCCGATTTTTTTACGCCGGTGTCTCTCGAACGGAACCCCGGCGTAAAACGACGTTTACCTGTATAATATAAAACCCAGATTTAAAAATGTTGTTGACTTTTACTGATAAATTTAAAAATATAATATTTATATACAGGTAAACGTCGTTTTACGCCGGTTCGTTTTACGCCGATTCACAATTACGCCGGTTGGTGCCAGCGTGATTCCCCGGTTCGGTCGACACCAGACGATAGTAGGCGCCGCGATTCCAAAAGCAAACACACTTTTACACGTTTTTTATTCTATTTCCGTGTACGCGAGCAGCTTATTGTGTGTGTTCCGAGTTAGTTTTTGTTTTGTTTAAGTACAAGAAAGGAAGCAACAATCAAAGCAAATGAAATTGGATGTTTTTTCAAAAGTGTAAAATTTAATTCATCATATTCATTATTTATATGAAGAGATTATTATTTATTTTGTAAATTTATTTTGAATATATGTAGTATTGGATATAATGTATTAAATTAACATGTTAGATTGGTCTTAGAATTTTGACACGGAACCTAACCTTATATCGTCCATTATATTTGTGTTCATTTTACGCCGATTTTTTACGCCGGTGTCTCTCGAACGGAACCCCGGCGTAAAACGACGTTTACCTGTATAATATTAAATAACATTGTTTTTTTTAAATAACCCACTATAAAAAGGTTTTGTTAATCAACCTTTCATAACAGAAGCTGATAGAATATCGAATTACATGATAATATAAATTGTAAAATTGTAATTTAAAAGCTTCAATTTTAGAAGGTAGTTATCAGGATTTTAAATTTAAAAATAAATAATAATAACTTAAAAAAAAAAAAAATATTTTTTAAAAAAAATTTTAACTAAAATTTAATCATTCTAAACTTGAATAAGCATCTAAATCCTAAATTTGGTTTTAAAATTCCTATTAGTTTTGAAATATTAATTAAAACTAATATTTAAATAATAAAATTTAAAAATAAAAAAAATAGTTCCATAACCAATTTTATTCCCAAAATTAATCAGTTCTAAGTCTAATAAAAGATCAAAATCCAAAATTTTGTTTAAGAATTTATTCTTAATTATTTAAACTAATTGTAAAAATAAAATTTACAAAATAAAACAATATCAACACAACCAAAATTTTACAAACTAATCATCTACACTCACAATAACAAACAACACCCCAAAAGACATTTTTGAAATGGTCTTATTTTACTCAGAGGACCTCAAAATTAAATCCATCAAAATCTCAAATTTTAATAAATTCTCACAAAAAACTAAATTTTTACAATTTTATGAGGCAGGAGTTGACTCATAAAAAAATATGACAACATGTTGTAGTTGAAGTTTTTCAGCGTTTCCTAACATCCTAATGAACTAACATAAGAAAAATAATAACAAATAAAATAACAGAATTATATTCTTCACCTAATTGTTGGTACATATAAATATTACCCAGAGGGTTGGATTCCTGCAATATAATATAAATTTCAGGCACCCACTTGTTTTTCTTCTGCTTTGTCTCTGATGTTATCTCAGTGCGTTGCTGTATTCGTTCACTTCTTTGAAACTCTAATTTGATAGATATTACAGCCCCGCGCTGTAGGTGGAAATAATTTAGTAGTATCATACTACCACCAATTTCCTCGATTAATTAATAAATTAAAAGATTGGTTTCATAAATGAATCAAAAATAGCAAAATTAGTTCAAAACTAAATCCAGAACTAAAATCAAAAACTGAAGAAGCGAAATAAATGACTTCCTGAGAAGAAAATGAAGAGTACCCACTGTCATTTCTTTATAATTGGAAAGCTAATTCCCTAAAATCACTTTTAAAAATTTAAATTACATTAAATTTCAATTATTCGAAGTCTTGTATGTGTTTTCTGTGTTACGTATGTTTAATATCTGACTGATGGAGCATAAGTTTACTACTCGACCACAAGATCCATGTCATTGAATAATATTGGTGTTACAATCGTTTTCACGTTATTATGAAAATGTTTATCAATCATAAACGTAAGCTCGTTGAATTACTATATTAACACATTAAATTAGACATTAAACTATGCGTGTCTTTATCATATTTGCTACCACTAATTTTAAATTGAAATAACCGAAAGTTCATCGGTGCTTAATTCAAATACTAACTGATATATTTTGGAAGTTTAGGAAAGTGTTCATCGGGGTGTCAGTTTGGTCGGATATTTTTGGTTAGAAATATCTAGTTCATCCATCAAGTCATTTTTAAAATAACTTTCTACAGAGAATAATTATTTTTATGATTATGAAGGAAATGCCCTAACGCCAAATACTTTAAATCTTTAAACTATACCGGGTGCTCATAAATTGTTGCACATTTAATTCACAGTTAACAGTGAAGTTCAAAGGTTAACCGGATTCAAGAAAAATGCATGATCAGATGCGAAATAAAACATTTAAAACTTAGCAGATCAAATACGTCTATACAAAGGTTACAGCTTAAAATTCACGTTTTTCCAATGAAACCAACGAAATTCTTATAAATAACCCATAAATAGATTTATAAGTGGCGTTGTCATTTGAAATAAAAATTTTAATTTGTTGTTTAACAATCGAACACTTAACATGACAGCTGTTAAAATTTCCATACAGAGTTTGACAAGGTAATCCAAATTATAAAAAATTAAACAATAAAATTTTAAAACGATGAAAAAGCAGGTGTGATAAACTCGCAAACTAAAATGCATTCACTACCTGCAAATTAACGGCTTTTCAAGTACCTAGCTCAGGTTTGATCGACTTTGGATTTAATTCCATTTATGCTAAAATCAGTTTAATTTGACTGGCTTGTAAAATATAATTAATGCGACCCGTCCCCTAGATTAATCAAATTCAATTAGTCGGCATTCCAATATGTATATAGTGGCAGATACCTTAAAATTGGCAATATAATTTGCAGAAAGATGATGTTTGCTCTGTTGTCTTGTTTTAATGTTTACTTAGGTTATGGTACAGTTGGATTTGTCGGTTGTTTTCTGCACCATTGACTTGTGAACAAGTTCAGCTGTGCTTAAGCCTCCATTTCTACCACATCTTCTTTATAATACGATAGTAAGCATTCCGTATTGAAGTTGATGTACCAGACCAATGTAAAACAAGATTCGTCTTTAAATAATTTGCTGAAAATTTTAATGACGTGTTTCAAAGATCCCAATGGATGCGATCATTAGTAGGCTTGTAGCAAACAAAGCAAAAATTATAATTATATTGGTGAATGACACGAACGTCTCACAAGAGCTTGCAATCCAATGAAAATTTTGTACATAAACTAGTTATGCGACTGAAGAATATCAAACGGTGAAAAATGAAGCTAATGGAGCACGTTTTATACATCCATCTAGCTGGTCATGAACGCGTTCTGACTTGTTAACGCAACGACAAGCTTAAAGCTTTTTAGTCTTACTAAGGCTTCCACGATTCGTGATTACTTACGTCCGCTTATATTTTGAAATTTGCAGTACGCTATCAACTTTAGAATAGCCAACTGTATGGCATGAATGTTAAGAAAGCCTTAGAAATGTGGAATATGCTTTCAGACATTTTATCATTAAGTTTTACCTTATTAACTTTAATTTTGAAATAAACCGTTAAGAAAAAGCTCACTTTTCCATTTGCTCCATTTTAAAATTTTTATTTTGTTTCAGGTGAGTACTCTTTCAATCCACTTCAACTTTTATGTTTTAATTTACCGGCTTTTAGGTAAGAACTATGCCTTGTGCCTTCCATTTTATTTTAAATTATTTAAGGGCAGCTAATTAGCAAGAAAAATTATTCAAGTTAAGTTAGCAACACTGCCTAAATAGTTTACCAAGTTTGTTAACTTAGTTTGCTGTTGTTTTCTCAGTATAGACTACAGTGTTTGTCAATTACAAGTTGTTGCAAGTTCTAATCGCCCAGAAAATCTTAGGTATTTTATTTCAAGTTTTCTTCAACGATACCAAGTAATACAACATACTAATTGGAGTTTGTTTTGTGCTTGCAACGACTGGTACCGACACGACGACAGCAACATTTTATGGAATAATTGAAAAACTTGTCTTACCAATAATTAGTTGTATAAGTAATCAAAACTTTTTCTATACATTTTTTGAATTTTACCCTATAGAAAATTAATGAGATTATTTATCCTTATTTTGAAGCGTTAATTCTTATTTCAAGTTGTTTACCGCTAACATTAACCAAAAGTTTACCAGTTTACCTGCAACCAGTCTTGCATATATAGCTTAGTAGCGGTTGCGGGTGTTAACATGGCTTTAACGCCTTGAAAACTCAGCAACGCTTACCGTAACGAAAAGTACGAGTTTTTCATTTTGCTCTATTATACTTCTTGAAGAAATAAAACTGCTAAATTATTATTCACCTCTTTAAAAGCCAGGGGTTTGCAAACAAAGTAGATTTTATGTACTTTATCTGCATTCAAAAATTCAACCCTCAGAAATTAAATCGCCTGACAATAACGGAAATTAAAGTTTTGTTTATCTAAATCTTTTAAAATGCTTTTAATTAAATGTATTTTAGCTTTTGTTTTATTCGTGTACCTTTACCTTCCATTATACAAAAAATCGAGTACAATCGTTTTATTTGAACAATCGTAAATTAATAAAACCTGGCGACCATTGTTTAAAATTGAATTCGTAATTTATTACGGCTTTTACGTAAAGCAGATAATATTGTTTGACAAGTAAGAGGCAGTAGGGATGAAGTTGAGTATTACTTTTTAACAGTACCATAATTTACATTGATTTATTGGTACCCAGTTGAAGTATCCACAAGAACTAAATAATTTATTTATGCAACAAGTAACCTGAGGATAAATAAGTTATTTAACTTTTATTCATCACGTAACGTGGTTCTAACTCCACGGGGCTCTTCCAAAAATATTTCTGACTTTAAAAATTTTCACACATCAAACTGCTATAATGAAGAAGTAAACCCATTAAGATCCAAAATTGTGTCTCTTGAACCTCCATTTCAAGGAATATTATTAATCAAATTAGTATTATACATAGATATACTAAGTTTTTTAATATTGTAAATGTTTATTATTACTTGTTGAAAATATATGTTAATTAAATATTTTAAAGTTTCAGTATAATGAAATTTGAAAAATGAATACATTTTTCAAATTTCATTATACTTAACTTTAAAATATTTAATTTATAAGTTTTAATTATCTCTCTGTACCGGGCATTTACTACAGCCATTTAATAATAATCTATACCAACACTTTTCATAATTTATTTATAATTTTAAGGGGCTATAAATTTTATAATACTCAAAGCATTTATATCATACAAGCAAAAAGAAATAATAAAATAATAATAAAAAATAATAAAAAATAAATAGATAAATGTAGGTAGTAGTAAATCATGGTGCTAAGTGGTAACAAATTTGAGATCTTGAAAGCTGATCATTAAACCAAGCAGTAGTATGTCGTCTGCTTATTTTTTAACTTATACTACTTTGCAAGGAATCATTGAATGCCATTAATTTTGAATATTTTAGATCTACCTTTCTAAAACAATACAGCTCTTAAATATTCCCTAAATGCAAATTAGCTTTTTCAATACCAATCAGCTCTGTGTCGTGTAAAAGATCATTTTAATTTAAGAAAATCTTAGATTTTCTGTAAATTTACAACTAAAACTACCCTCAATTTTACAATAATAAAAAATTAGTAAAATCAAATAAAATGTTGTTTTAAATTTTGTGTAACCACTGTTTATTTACATAATTTTTTGTAATTAAGTTTTTAAATTTTGTATTAATGAAGTTTTGTTTTAATTAATTTTTATAATTATTGTTAAGTTTGTTACTTAAAATGTATTAGCATACATTTCCAGTTGCTGTTGGTCGATTAGTTACTGTTAGAAAATCCAAATTTGTATTTCTGCCACGATTTTAAATTTTTTTACAAAAATATCCCTATACCTATTTCATCTTCAAATTAAATTGTTTATTCGTCTTTTAGGCCAGTCAGTAGAGAATCGAAATAAGGTGGTATGTTGCAAACGGTGGTGTAGAAGATTTTATTTTTATCTTGTATAAATAGGTACAAGCATGTGAAAAACAAAAATGCTAACACGGGCGACCTCAGGAGAACTTTTGGCAGCCAAAGAACTTCAAAATTTTAGGACTTTTTTAGTTTTTGGATATAACTCCTAAACCGTGGATCCTATCAAAACATTTGTGGTTTAACAAATTAAAGAGCGTTTTGAGATTTTTTACTTATTACATATTTTTATACATTACTTCTAGAGTAATTTAAGAAAATTTCAGATCTTTATTTTAAGAATTGTAGAAATGGTAGAGCTCTTAGCGATTTTATCGGATATCTCCGTATGTTCCAACTATATACATTTACTACTTTTATATACATTCATTTTTATATTAGAAAATATAATAGTCCAATAGCTACATGTTTCTTCTTTCATTTGAGCTTTTGAATGCTCAATTTCATTAATTAGTTTAAAAGTTACAACGAATTTAGTGCAGCGCGTCCGATGCCAGACGCGCACTCACGTATACGTATATCTCAGTTTTTGACAAAATTAGAAAAAATCGTCGTTTTTTGACCGTAGTTTTCGACCATACCACTTGACCAAATTATTAAGTTGTGGTACTCATTCGACGCAGAATTTAACGCTCTTTAATTTGTTAAACCACAAATGTTTTGATAGGATCCACGGTTTAGGAGTTATATGCAAAAAACTAAAAAAAGTCCTAAAATTTTGAAGTTCTTTGGCTGCCAAAAGTTCTCCCGAGGTCGCCCGTGTTAGCATTTTTGTTTTCACATGCTTGTACCTATTTATACAAGATAAAAATAAAATCTTCTACACCACCGTTTGCATCATACAATTCCTTTACTGACTGGGCTATTTTGAAAGTTTTTGGTTTTTATGATTTTCTAATTTTTACCTTAGTTTAATATTTTATCAATTTTTTAGTCTAAGTTTAGTCCTTATTGAAAGTTCAAGTTTTCAGTGTCACAGTTATTTTCCCATCCTATATTTGAATTTTTTTATTATTAAGCAATATCGTGAGCACTGGACAATACAGCGACAAAAGTTGAAAAAAAAGATATTTTTATAAAATGTAGGTAAAAGTGATCTATTATAATACCTAGATTTTCAATGAAAATGGCTATTTTGCTTACCTAATGTAATTTAAATAGCTGGGAATAAAATTTAACTTTATATGAAATTTTCCTAACATAATATTCAAAATTAAGATTTAGATTCTTACTGATATTTTAAATTCATTTAAATACATAACCCATCTCTTGAGATATAAATTTTATTGAGATGTGTAAGCAATAAAATTTATACAAACATTACAATACTTACATTTCTTTCAAAAATTTTCCCAACTTATCTTAATACCCTAACTATATTTTCATAAATAATCCTTGGTTACTTGTCTAAAGATTGGATAGCAACACCAAAAATAAAATAAGAAATAATAAGTATATCTACGAATGCTTATAATATATTTATCAAGACACTAGTTTCGACAGCCTCACGCTGCCATGTTCACAATTAAAATAAAAAACGAAAAAAATTTAAATCTCTAAATTAATTAATTTCATTTTTTAGGCACTTTAGTTTTATCAAAATATATTAAAATGCTAAAATAAATCATTTCATTTTCACGTTTTGTTATTCAAATTAAACAATTAAAATTAATATAATAAATTTGTTATTATAATATTTTACTATTAAATTACTTTTATTGTGAAATAAGCATTTTTTCGTGGTTATAAAAGAAATAATTGTTATTGGGTATGTACCCACTAAATAAGCAAACAATTAGTACCGAAATAGCAACTAATATGGAAGACAATTATTATAACAGTAACATGTCAATTTGATACAACTACCACCAAAATATTAAATTAGTATTTGAATACCATAAATCATCTCTAAATATTGTACTAATTTATCATAATAAACAAAGAGCTAGAATGTTATTTCCTCGATTATAAAATTAATTGTTATTTTTACGACATCGACACCTGCAAAACATTTTTGATCTTGACTCCTTGTCAAATGAAAAAACCTACATCCTACATAAATAATACAATCGAACAACTTTTAAAAGAAAATTTTTTCTATATTTCGGCATTTATACCATAGTGGGAGCAACTTCATTCATACACTAGCTTCCATTTCGGAAGGAACATAACCGCTTCTTTGAAATCTTTACAATTCACTTTATGTGGAGAATAAGTCTTTCATTGAAACACTTGTTTTCTTACATCTTTTAAATCGTGAGATTTAATATGCTTATCTGTTGCTATTAGCAAATTATTCGGTAAAAAGAGTAGGAAAGACTGTGAATGTTGGCTTCAATATCTACATTACATTTTGGCGCCTATGCAGGGACTCTTTATATAGTTGCCATTACAATTATTGCAATTATAATTACAACAAGCCACTTCTATTATAGTCTGGTGTCTTTAAAATATAAAATAAAAGTTTTAATAAATTTTCTACAAAATTATGAGTTTTTCATTTGCATCCCTTCGCTTAAAAAAAAATAATCGATTCTAAAAATAACTAATTTTTGTCCAGCTAAAATATATTAACTACAAAAACGCTGTAACGTTGCAAATCTAGAATATTACAGTGATGCGTTATAAATAATCCAGTATTAAAACCTATCCAATTAAGTTGGCAACATACTACACAGCACAACTTGCAAAACAAAATGTTAGATCTCTAGTTTTTCCCATAATATCTTGTTGCTAAATCTCTCATGCACATTTTAGTTTTTTAATAAAGGAAAGTTGACTTTACTGCTCATTAAAAGAGAAACTTTTGCTTACAAACAGCTTTATTAAAGACCAAATGCTACAATGTAAAAGTAGTAAATACTAAATACACATAAACATTTTTACATAGTGTAACACATAATTTGAATAATCCTGAATACATTGTAAAACTAAGCTATAAAATTAAATTTCGCTCGATTAAGTAAAACAATCACGGCTTAGCTACAATTTTATGTACAAATAAATGTCCTCAGGGAGCATATTTAGTGGTTGTTGTTTTATGATTCTGTTCTGTGATTAAAGTTGTTTAAATTATTCCTTCATAAATATTCCAAATAATGCTCTACGAGCTAATCGATGCATACTGCGCTCTACCAACAAAAAAGCAGAGTCTACTTCTTTTGATTGGAAGGGTTCAACATTCGACACCTTAAAACTGTTTACTTTCTTCTCTTCAAAGCAATTTTAGCACAATTTACATATATTTTTATTTGCTACTGCCTATATAATGAATTTTGAAGTTATTGATCCTCGCTACAGAATAGCATCAACACTTGAGTGGGTGTAAAAAATTTAAACGGTTTCCTAGCAACTTGAAAATAAAAATAGGTAACGAGATCTGATTCAAAATTCAAGACTAAAAATAATGTTCATAATATTATCAAAGCAAGAAAACTAAAGTATCGCTTAACGTAACGTTGAAACTTATCGTTAAATTTTAACGTAAAGATGAACTCCCTTGAATTGTATAAGAAAATCTGTATATTAAGTTTATCAATTGCAAGGTGGATACCATAGCCGTCATAGTACATGTATATGTATGCAGCTCTCTGCATTTCTTTCATCTGGAAAATTAGTATACATATGTCAGTGTCTCACACCACTATGTCATAATACGCAATCATAAATTGTTTTATACTGATAGCTTTTAATTTCTTTTTCTTAAATTTTAAAGCTGTCTTAAGTGGATGCGTATTATTCAGAATTATTATTAAGTATTTAGAAAACGTACGAAATAAACAGAACGGCAAAGTTGGAATAGTTTTATTGGCATCTGAAATGTCTAAAATATGCCTGTTAACGCAGTTTTTTAAATTTCTACAATTATCCGAGCTATGCAAACGGTGCTTGAACGAAAAACAAATGTCTTCTGCTCGAAGGTATAAATCTTTGCTATTCGATTATACAAATACTCGAATATTATGTAAAGCAGTTACAATACATTTTTGCAATTTTATTGTATTTTGCACTTAAATTAAATTTTAATTTTAGTGAATAATAATAGTTAATACTTCTGCTTTAATTATTACGTCTACATACCTTATTTATTAGGTTTTGGTCACCAAAACATATTTAAACCAAATTTTAGTGTTTTGACCGATTATCAAGTTATTTTTGCTTAAATTAAACATTTTTAGTTACAGGAACTCTGTTAAATATTCAAAAATTGCGATATTTCCTGATACTGTAAAGTAAAAAAACAAAGTAGGACACACTTGTTATGATCTAAAAACTGAAAGTTGATCTGTCAGAAAACCTGACAGAAAACCTTCAGTCAGGTTTTGACTACCCCTGCATGGTGTAATGGCATTTGAAAAATAAGAACAGTAATAAGTTATTAAAATAAATTATATTAGTAAAAAAGTTGCACCTATAATTTTCCATTTTGAATTAAATTTTAATTAAGTTTTCTGAATTCGTATTTGCTTTAAAATGTAGGTAGCTATATAATTAAAAATGTTAATTGATTTGAATTTTTTGATTAAAAAAGCTTATCAATTTAAATGACAGCACCGATTTGAGTTTGCGCTCATAGTCGGCCGCGTATATTATAATCGAGGTAGTACCTTTTTTATGCAAAACTGCGTTAGTACTTAGTATTATGAAAATTGTGGCGTAACATTATAATTTTGTAATGCCATGTTTACAATAAAATGATCGATGATTAGTTAATCTTATCACAATGAACAGAAAGTTAAATCTAGTAAGCTTCTTCCAAATAATGCTACTAATTGGAGATTAATTGGATGTGATGGTCTCTGCCGCAAGAGAATTACATTGTCCTGATAACAAGCCTGTATAGCAGACGTTTAGTTTGCGCTAGCGTATTTGCTTAAAATGACGACATTTTCAGGGTTTGTGCTAAAAAAATATAGTATTTTTTGCGCGCCTAATTTAATTTTTCTCCTTTTTATCGAATTTAGAACGACGTATACTTAAAATATTTCGTAATCACATAATTAAATCTAATGCGGATTTAAACTCTTAATTTTTTGATTAAAATTTATAAGCTTCTGTAAAATGTAAAGAAATTGTAAATTCTAATTAATAAAATCTGTTTTAACTTTCAAAACTAAATTTTTAAGTATTTTGTTAGAAATTATTTTTAATTAAATAATATATCCCACCAAATACCTCGAGGCTTAGTACTCTAGTAAATATTGTGTGTACCAAATGTGTTTTATAATTTTAAATTAAAATATTTAACCTAAAACGTGTTAGCTTAAAATAGTATTTCATAAACCATTTAAGCGAACATTTAAGCAGTAAAATATGAAACAAGGGTTGGAATATTTATAGGGAACAACTAATAAATTTCACTTAACAACGCCGAAAATAAACAAGCTTTTAAAACTCAAGAAAACTTGTTTTCCTTGCAACAATGTGAAATTTCAAACAAAAAGGTTTCCAAAAATATTTATCTCGAAGTAGTTTAAGAGAGTGCGCTTGCTGGTAGCAAAATTTTAGCCAAAGTGCGTCTTGCATGAGAGATAATAATAGTAATATGATTAGCGCTATTAGAAGAACAAGCAGATACTTTTTATTAGAATAAATATTATATTTTTTAAATTATATTAAGAATTTCATCTCTTTGACAAATATTTAATATTTTTTATTGAACGACATAAAGTTGACTTTGAAGAAAAAAAGATATTATTTATGAACTTGACAGAATATTTAATTTTGGTTTATTGGTCGAATTGTAGTCCAATTTATAATTGAAACACAATACTTGAAAAAATAAAGCTGCAAACAAGAAGCTTGTTCTTTTAAAAGCTTTTGTCTGAAAGTCAAGAAGTGTCGAGCGTTCTCTTTCTATTTTCAACAATGCGTTCTTTAGTCTCTTTTATTTAGCGCTTATGAAACCGCTGAAGTATTCATTTTAAAGGTGGTAGTAACTTTTGTAATATATTTATAAGGCCCCGAATACTACGGTTCGAAAATATAAAAAGGTTTTATTAAATGTGCACTTGCTGTATTTTTAATAAAATTTATTAGCGTTTTAAAAATAACAAACGACGTAAACTCTTTACAACCGCGCCGAAATACAGGAGAAGGAACATGATAGTAAGAAGTGCAGGAATATGTATTTAATTAAATTCTAATAACCGAAATTGCTATTACACATTAATTTGGTGAGCACTGAGCAATCATGTCACTTATAATGAAAAGGCTCTTTGATATTTAAAGGTAATTAATTTAATTTTCAAATTATTCGTAAATCAAAATGTGAATCTATCTCTAAATTGTTATTTGATTTATACAACAATGATTTGGCAGGGAATTGGTTTCTAATCTGACACGGTACACCGTCTTAAGAAAGCTGATCATCCAATACGTTAAATCAAATTTAAATTACACACCAATAAGAATTTACTAAATTCAAACTTGGCTTTAAAAACTATTTGATTTCTTTTTATTTCAGATTCGATGCAAGCGCTATGCAAAAATCATTTCCTTCAACAAGTTTATAGAAAAATTGATGGAGCTTTATTATGGTCGCAAAACGAAAGAAATTTAGATTGCGTTGTCACTTTCCAAACGCATTCAATACTTCAACGTTTTATGTTGAGATTTGATTTTCTTCAGTTAGATTGCAACGACCATCTTTATATTTACGATGGGGCGCATCCAGTTGGAACTTACAAGGTAAACTATTTTAATTTTATTTTATAGTATTAAAGCTAAGAAAAGCTTACAAATAAATCGAAAAGCGTACTGAAGAGTTTCTAAGTTTTAGTGTTAGTGCTTAGAAATCGTCTATGGGGTACTGGCACAAAAAATGTTCAAAAATTAATGTCATTTGCTATAATAGAATTTTTTTATAATTTTGACGCAACTAACTTTTAGGTAATTAATTAAATAAAGTTTTGCTTAAAAAAATGTATTTGAAAATCTGACCCGACATCTCTATATGAAAGAAAAACGATTTTATAGAAAACGTTTTCTGGGAGTGAATTTCTTTGAGTTCATTTCCGGACATCCTAGCAATCTGAAACTTGATCGACGGCTTCCAACAGCGGGACATTTTAATATATTGTATTGTTTTAAATTATTTATAATGTAATTTGTTAAAACAATAGTATAAAAACCTGAAAGGAAAAGACTTAGCGCTGACTTACATTCAAAACACTATACAATCCATGATCAACACTCAAAAGTAATAAATAATCAAATTTTCTAATTTAAATTTTATTCCACATTTATTTTGAACGTAAGTATTTCGTTCCATTTATAACAATTTTTAATTGTTTATACCAATTTTCTATATCACAGACACCTCGACCACCATTATCAATCGATCATTGACACTAATTTTTTTATTTTAACTTTTCAGTTTTCTTAATCTTATTAATTTCAACTCAATTTGCTTAGTTTTTACTTTAATACTCATTTTGAAAACTTTTTAACAAATGCATTTTATGTCTGCGCATCATGGCTTTTTCGATAGAACTCGAATTTTTAAGTTTCTCGTTACGGTCACTAACATTTGGCGTACCAACCCAACACAAATTCTGGAAATAGTTCAAATTAAATTCTTTTGTTCCACTTTTAAAACACTTTTTATTGATTTCCAAATTTTAATTTTCTATAATTATTATGTCACTGTTTTATTTAAGCCGTCATAAATTCAAAATTAAAATAAGAAGCACAATTTTTATCAATAAATAATAATTTCAGCGAATAATCAAATTTCCGCACAATGATTATCTGTTTGTTTTAGATTTATCAGCGTGAATTTCTCTGTTAACTTAACCGTCTGTTATGGCCTAATTATTATCATTGGGAAATACCAAATATACACTTTATCAAGCTCCTTAGTAACGGGTCCGTCAAGTTAGCCCGATAACTTTGCAATTTTTTATATTTGAGCAAGATGCGTTGAATTTAGAAATATTCAAAAAGCAGATTTCATAAGTTGTTAAGTTTATTTTCTATTTTTTTATTACCTGTATTAATTATTGCACTTATTAACTAAATCAATAAGTAAATGTTTTACTAAAAACTAACATAATAGTAATCAATCAATCAAAATTCCTCATTTTTACCGGCAGTGGTTGTGGTGATATATTTCTCTTTGTTTATTATTTTTTAATTAATGCTTTTTTTCTTGTTTCGTTTCATGTTTTTCCCTCTTTTTCAGTATCTGCCCAATATCATCGTTCCATGCTTTTAGCGGTCTACCTCTTGTTCTTCTTCTCATTATCATCAATTGTCACATTTTTTTCATTTTGTCTGTTAAATCATTATACAGTTCCCATTTTTCTCTCAATCGTTTGGCATTATGCCAAAATATGACAAACTTTTGCATTATTTGAATTAAAATTTCCTACTGTTATAATAGATAGAATTCTTGACAATTGGGAGGTTACGTCTTCTTTGGTAAGCGTTAACCATTCTATGAATAAATAATTATTATCCAAAAAAACTTTGTTCTGTCGTGTCTCAATCCAAAATGCACGATACTTATTACTAACACCTTCAGTAGAAAATTCTTCGGAAGCGTTGCAGTTTTGGCACACGGATTCTTCAGGTTTTGATCATGATAAGTATTGATTGTTCATTAATTTTGTAAGCAATTCCCGAATTGGACATATAGAACAACTTGTTGTTAAATTATATAGCATTTTTCACTCAAAAATGCTGCCTGACCCCTTTGGATTTGTTTAAGTAACTTTTTTAGGCTTCTTTTAGACTAATTTAAAGCCTGAATTTTTTTGAAAACATCAATTTCGACCCGTTTTAAATTCATAAAAATGTGTGTGAAATCAGGAAATGAAGGAAGGGAATGAGCCGAGATTATCTTCTATTTTTTTAAATTAAACCTTAGTTCGAGGTTTAAATTCGGCGATTTAATAACCAACTCATTACCGAACTTGAATCAAGGATCAGCGTGATCCGAGAATAAACTTTTCTTATACAATTGGTTTTATGGGCCTTAGTTTAATAATGTGGATTGATAAAACACGAACAACTCTATCGGTTACATTTTTAACTGCTTTATCCTTCAAATTGTCCACTTTTGCTTAAGGAGAAACACGAAAAACTGCACCGTTTACATTTTCAACTACATCATCCTCCCCTATCTGTAAATTGTTCATTTTTAAAGAAACTAGTCCATTTTTGTTACAATTCTTTTTTTTTCATAATTGGGTCTGTGGTACTATTGCAACTAGTAACATCTGGGGGCCCCTCTATAGATCCACCACTGCTAGCAGGCTATTTTTCCCCAATTGTGTACAATACCCCTAAAATTTATATCCATAACTTTTAATTATTAAATGATTATATTATAGTATGAGATAGCCAAAGAATAGGATCGTGGTATCCTATAACTTATTCTTATATAAAGATTCTTTCACAAATGAAAAAATTCTGACATAATTTTAAGTGAGAACTAAACTTGATCTTTACGCAGACTCCTTGCCTTTCATCCTCTAAGTTTTCAAAAATTATTTCATATTATTTTTGTGAAAAATATGTACTTACTTCTCTACTAAGCATAATAGTATTATCATTAAATAATTTATATCATGGAAATTATAATTGTTAGTTTTAAAAAATAATTTTGGGAATGATTTCCTCTTTAGTATTATTTCGGTGCCTTAGATACAACTAAAGTTTTGTACTTGTTCTCCCAAGGAGTCATTTTAGCATAATACCGTATAGATGTTAAGAGAAATACGATCAGAAAGAATTGCTGCAATATTATAATATATTTTCTTGTGCAAGTATTCCATTTATAGACTAATCAACTTGCATCGCAGCTTTTCGTATGTACTTGGATACAAATGCGGCTCTAGAGACATTTTCGATGATGAAAACATAAAGTTCCCAGAATAGAGGTTAAACTCGGATTTAAACAATACTTCAATGTTAGCGTGAAACTACAGCTATTTCCAATTTGCTGGTAATTTAACTATTGACTTCCGTTTGTATCAACCGAAGTACATGTACATGTAAGAAATGGTGTTGAAGTTATATGCCAATACGTAGTTTGAGAAAAGACCATAAAGTTGAAAACGAAACAGTGTTCGTACAATAACGCTATGTACACAGTGTTTCAAAAAGTAAAACTTGAAATATTTCATGCCTTTCATGAATTTAAATAAAGCACTAAGAAAGTCAATAAGTCGCACTTATAAATACGACAAGAACATAAAATTAAGCAAGCTAACAGAAAAGTAGGAAAAATTGCCAACTGCAATGAGATTCACATAGTTATAAAAGGTGGCAAATCAAAGACACGAACAGGAAATAACGAAAAAAATCTAAATGAGATGGGTCGTGTTTGGATGCAAGCACGTATTGAAAAGTAAATTGACCAGAAATTAACGAGTGGGTAACACCAAAACTCCGGTTCAAAATATTGCAAAACTGCCTTCATGAACGTTGATCATACAATCAGAACTCATGGCGTAGAGTGGACTCGAATGGTATTATAATGGAGCCCAAAATTCAACGGAATTGGATTGAAATAAGAATAGAAAATAGGAAAGCTAGTAATATCCGTTTAATATCTGTTACCAGTGCAAAATCAACAAGAAAATGTATAAAATTGTGAATATTTTAAAACAAAATTATGTAGAAAGTATTTAATTATAAGTGTTTATGGTTTATTTTGCTTTGCAAACTATTAAATTAGAATTCTTAATTAGGAAGTGCTGATATAATTTTGACGGGTCTAGCAATTTTTATCAGTAAATACTAAATTTTGTTTTTGATTTACATTATGTGAATATAAAATAATGTGATTACCACACTCGTATGATATTAATTTATATTTATAATATACAAATGGGCAATGTAATATTATGGAACGATAACGATGGGCAGTAACACACATAACTATCTCAATTTTCCATATTTAAAGAAAATGGATATTCTTTCCGGCGTCTTTCACAAACGAGGCAATAGCGCAATTGTTGAAAAACTCGAAGATACAATCATTTACAATAGTTGAAACACTCCAATCGCTTATCTAGAATTTTTCTAACTTAAAATAATTTAAATAGAATGAGAATGCATCAGGCCCCACTAAAACTAAACAAAACAATCTCAAGTCAGTTGAATTCAAATATTTACTTTTCCATTTATTCAAGCGCTTTGATTTTACTAACAATTCTTTAGTTAGATATTTTTCGAATGTGTTTGTGTTAAAAATTTCCACATATAAAAAATATTAGTGCCATAATATATAATGCCAAAAAAATAATAGTACCATGGTGGCGGCACTCAAACGTATAATTACATAATTATTTTAAAATATTTATTTTTTTATATTTCTGATGGCCTTATTCTAATCTTCATTATAAATATCCAAATCAGCTTCAAAGTTTAAGCAACAATGAAAATTTGAGTCACATTTTCCTATTGGAGAATCTGACCCGTCACAATCCTCTTTACAAATTGTTAAGGGTACTTCCCCACGTCGACTGTTGTAGTACAGGGTTGCCCGCCTGTAAAATAATATATTATTTATATTAGTAATTTTAGATACATTTGAATTCAACAAGTGTATAGTGACCTTTATTGACTAAAATAACTCGGCCTTTATAGAAAGACCGTTTAGTGAACGACAAGTTTAACGGAAAGTTGAAAGGAAACCTCTAAAAAGTTACGTACACTTTTTGAGTCGAACATTTTCTTTAGATAAAGGTTTATTATTAAGTAAAAGCAAAGACCCAACATTTTTACACATATAATATTAAAATACAGTGTTTCTATTGATTCAATTTTAAAAATATCCTTTCAAATGCTAGGTGTTCATTTTAAAATGAATCTTATATAACACCCGATACAAAAAATTGAACCTTTATGCCTTGTGGTTAAAATAACCGTAGTTTCAAAACTAGGTGAACAAATAGCTATTTTAAATACATTTTATTTACTAGCGAAAGGTTTTAAATAATAAATATTTTATAAAACAAAATAACTCACTCTGCTGCAGCAACACCATATGTAATAAACTTAAGGCAACCAGAAAAGTTAGGAATAGTTTCATTTTCAACTGAAACTAATTTATTTTACTGAGCAGGAAACCGCCGTAACGTATTCAATGCAAATATAAATTGCTCTACTTTTATTTTTCGTATATTTATACACTCCGTTATCAATAGTATTATTTAAATTTTTTATCGTGCACTATACAGTTTTTAATATTGCTTATATACTATGTATGTATGTATGTTTTGTGATAAATGTAATATCAGTCATTACTATTCTACCTACAGGGTGAACTAACACAAATAAATACCATGTAGAAAATTATTAGTCTAGGTCCAGGTCTATCTGATGAGAATCAAGAAAATTTAAAATATATGTATAATATGATTCTCTCTATCAAGGGTGACCAGTTCTGAATTTAAAAAATTTAAGAAAACATAGAGAAAAGAAAATTATTGTTTTACGGAATAATTTTTAATTTTTTTCCATTTTTGTTATTCTACTATAATCTAGAAAATAATAAAATGTGTTTATGAAATCATTAAATGTGTTAATTTTGAAAGTTTTGGTAACTTTCCAAATACTTTCAATAATTGTGGTTGTGTGTTATTCTGTTATATAAATGTTATTCTTTTTGTTTCAGTCTGACTTGACGTGTAAAAATACCAAACAGAAGTTGGGCGTGATGTTCACCAACACAAATTATGTTACGTTGAAATACGTTACTGACGCCTGGGGAACAGATTCCAACGGATTCAAATTAGTTATAACAGCAGTTAAGGACATAAGTAAGGAACTTTGTCAAATAATTATCTTTACTTAGGTATTTTGTTAATCGTGTTTTAAAGACTTCCGAGAGTTCTTATTTGTATTTGTGTACATATTGAAAATGTTCTTAAGTGTTGTCTGAAAACAAAAACGTTGCAGGAGGAAAAGGGAGCGATTTAATAGCTTTATAACTACCAAAAAACCAACATATTACAACATTAATTAAATAGATTAAATCAACAATTATATGTTGAATGACACATTACTTGCACATTAATAGCAACAAATCAACACTTAAGTATAGGTTTTTCTGACCCAATTTTATAAAATTAACTACACGAAACGGACGAAACTTTTAGTAGGTATAACCTTTGCTTGCATTCCTTGATACAATTTTTAAAATACCTTAAAACTTCTAAATCCTTTAATGTAAAAGTATGCAGAATTTAATTTATAAACTTGCAGTGAAGCTCCATCATAAATAAATAATACATTTTTTTTGAAAGCAATGATTTTAAAAATCGCATAATAATAATCTATACTTCTTTGATCCTGTCGTTTGGAACGTTAGGTATTCTCATATTTAAATTCGACAGTTTAAAACGATCTCTTTTTAGAAACCTATTATGTAGTTGAAGCAGTTGATAATAAAAAATAAATGTTTGCAATTTTAAATATTTTAAAAGAAAAAATGTTGCAATCAATTTCTTACGGTCGAAATAAAAACTTTTTTAGGTCAAACTGTACAAGACTTAGATATTTTCTTCTGGTTAATGGTTTCTTAATGACGTATTTTAGTTGAAACTTAAAAACTTCTTATTTAACTTTGTACTATACTATACGAAGCGTAGTAAAAATTTAAATTGTCTTCCACAACAATGTAAATGTAGATAGCTCAGTTTTCTGATAAATTTAAATATGTTTATGTAAATTTCCTGAAATAGATAATTTTATTTTGTAAATAATTGAAACTCGAAATAATTTTAGTTTGCAGCAGGTAAATCCAATTTATTTAATAATAAAATCACTAGAATACAGCTTAATAGAAGAACTTTATATGTATTGCATGTTATACTAACATGTAGGTATTATGTGTATTGTACATTGTATACACATATGTACATAATATGTATTTTAAACAACTGGTGATAGATAAGTTATAACTTAACAAAATTTGGTAATACATAATTCTACACAATTAGAATTTTTCGTGAGTTTGTATAAAGTGTTTATCCTGTCGTGGTGTATTGTTAATTTTCTTCTTTATTAATGAATATTTGCAACTAAATTTTTCCTTTTTTGCCATGTTTATAGTTGTGTCTATAATTTTTAATTCAATCTATGTTGTGTAGCCATGACATCTCTTTTCATCTCATTCCTCTCTTATCTTTAATCGTTCCTTGAATAATCAACTACAGTAATCGTTACTTTACACAGAGCAAAACTGCCTTAGATAATATGCAGTCTTCTTTTTCTTTATTATGATGAGCATATTCCAATATTTTTCTGTGCGTTTTAGAACTTCTTCATTGGTTACTTTTAACAATCATGAATTTTGCTTTATTGATGTTGATGGGTGGACCCATCAACAACTTGCAGTCTTTCTCACCATCTTGAGAACTTCTTGGAGATCGTTCATATTCTTAGCTATTAACATTGTAATGGTATTTACCCATATCCCGTTCCCCTTCATGTCTCTTTCTATGTCTTCAAGTGCCTCTTAAAAGATATCTTACAAGTACACGTTCTTTAATTGTAGCAGTTTTGTTTTTGAATCCGTGGTAAGACTATTGCTTTCTCGTACCCACACCCTGTCTCAAATCAAACTGCGAGTCGCTATTGTTTGTGTTTAATAAAGTGTAACTTATGAAATCAGTCTTAAGCTGGAGGCTCTTCCTTCCTTTTAACAATTTAACTTGCAAACGACAGAAGATGACCAACCGGAAGTTAATGCAAAAAATATAGATTTTTGAATCTCTTAAAAAAAGGTTTAGTTTTTTTTAAACCTGTAGGTAATTCAGAATCTAAATACAATGACATGATTAAAGTATAAACAATTACTTAACGAAATCTGCTGAAAAATTGCAGAAACTCTGCTTTATATTGCATAATTCTAAATTTTATAAGTGAGCGTTACTTCTATTTCTGCTGACCCCTACCTAAAAAATTTACCCCGATAATACTGCGTATACTTTTGGGCTTTCTAATGTTCTGATGACAACTAGAAATTTTATCCTTATTCAAAAAATATGGGAAAAGAAAATTAATAACAATTTTGTTAAATTATTACTAATTTAACTTGGTTGCTATTAAAATTAATTCTTAAATATATAGTGTTTCACAAAATTGAGGGTACACTACATATAATACCAATATGTTTAATATGATTAATATTAAAATATAATTAACATAATTATTATTTACCTCTAAGTTACAACTCACGAACAGTATTATAATTACTTCTCCTTACAAGTTGTAATAAAAAAAGGTTAGATAATCAAATTCCAAACTGTTCAAGTGTCCTTAATAGAAAGTTTCCAGCTTGATGTGAAATACTAAGCTAAGTATTGAAAAGTTTTCTATATGGTGGTTGATGTTCAGCCTTCCTTTGAACTGTAATTACGTACTTATGAAATAAAATAAGAATGTCCTTTTAATAATGTAGGTGTAATTGTAATGTGCGGCTCCACATGAATTGTTATACTTAATAGTTAATAAAATGTTACTACGGTATATTTTTAAGGGTAAGAAATTATAGCTGGGATGGCATTATTGTTTTCGCTTTTCGTGAACGATGTTTCTTGAGCACCGCTTTTGGGTTGAGGTTTGATATGCTTTCTAGTGTTAAAAAATTGTTGGTCAAGACGATTTCTCTTAGAAGTGATATTTCGAGATGCCTTCGCAGGTGGTTCAGTGCAAATCAACTGCAATATGACTTCTGTTCAATATTAGTAAGACATGGTTTTCATTCCTATCACAAATAATTAAATCAGCAGATGTAGATTTGACATTTTAATAGCTTTCATTGAGAGCAAAACTGCTGTGTACTAGTTGGGAGTTTTTATAGGTTATTCTGTTAGCTGCTGGCGATGGTTTTTTAATTGGCCATTGAATGCTGACCTATTTTACTGTAACGTAATCATACGTGTTCTATGGAGTAATTTTTTGGGAAGAATTGGTTCCGTCACATAGGTTCTGTCCTCTAAGGTAAAATACCCTTTAACAATGATCTTAATCGATCAGTATGATCTCAGAAAAAATTCCTAAAATCTTTTTTTTTACTCGATCTTAATTTACGTTACTAAATTGATGGGAAAGTAAATAAAAACTTAAGTTTCCTTTACCAAAACTGAGTAAGATGCTACGATTTAGAGAAAAGTAGAAATTATATCATAGTGAATAATAATCAATATATTCATCACATCTGTTATTGAAATAATAATCAAACCCTACTTATGTATTTCATTAATTAACCAGGAAAACCATTAGCGCTATAATTATGCTTCAGCACTTTTCAAAATAAGTATTCTTGAGTTGTATTACAAAAAAAGTATAATGGATTAACACAAGCAAAACATGCAAAAATAAGCATATTATGTTCAATTCTAAAAGCTTTCAATCAAGTAAATTCAAAAAGCCAAAATTTCAACTAAACTTTTTAAAGGTTTGTATAACATAACGCAAGAGGCTAAGTAGAGGCAAAACAAATAATATTACATACACATTATTGATTACGCTCAGTGTCAGGAAAGTACTTTACTAAAAGCAATTTCAGTCGTCAAATTTAAATGTTAATTTTGCTGTACTATACAAACTCATAGCTTCAAAAATTATGGTTTATATCATGGAATCTCGTGCTGCTGGGTAAATTTAAAAAAAATCAATTACGATAATTACATTACTTTTGATTCTAACTGACAGACCAATTTTTATAAAAATTTGAAAATTGGTGTATTGTCATTGTTTTATGTGACTCTGTAACATACTTGAGAGGAATTAAAGGGGAAAGAAAGCAGAAATGACGAGGGTTAGAGCTAGGTCGAGCTTTGGCGTAAAATGCCCTCTATCATTGATATCCATAATATACAGCGTGTTCTTTTGTTTAAAAACAAAATGCATTTTTTGCATTTTTCAAAATTGTATGAATTATCAATGCATACAATTATGGAATTAATATCTTGTGTGCCTGTTGGATAAAATCAATATGCAACGAAAACAGATAGGTTACAGCTGAAAATGTAAATACTGAAAAATTTTACACCGTCCGATCCGGACCATGGATGTAATGTTACCTGGGGCTAGCAGTTAGGCATTTAGAGAATAAACAATATTTTCGAGGAATTTTCACGGAAATGTTATCCGTCAAACCATTCACTAACTCGCCTACTACATCATAATAAAATTTTGACTTATTTTACCTCCAATTAAACTTGCGCGTAACTGCTATTTCGGTAAACTTGTCACTTACTTTTAGTGACTGTCAAATTTACTACTTGTTAACTGGTCATTTAGTTACTTTATTTTACCTGGTAGTTTAAGGCGAGGTGAAAAGATCGACCCTAAATCTCTTAATTCTACCCTGTCCCACAAACGTTGTGAAAGGTAAATTACTTGATTGTTATTTTAGTTTTGAAACGACCTTTCTTTACGCACTAGTGATTAAAAATAAATGTTTGCTTACATGCCAAAGGCGGTTCTAATGTTTAATTTAGGTTTTGATTGTTTTCTGTTATTTTATTTAGTTAATTAAAGTTTGGCAACCTAAATATTTGTTTTAATTTAAAACCAAGTACGAGATATCGTAATATAATTATTATAAACAACGACTTGAATAGACTTGAATATATTCACAATCTCACTATTAGTTTGAAATTAAAATAAATATTTTCATTATACTAACTTTTAAGTAAAATAAGGAGAAGCAAACCATAATCAAAATACAATCGATCTCAATTGTTAACTTGAAGGAGAGCTTCAAAAGAAGAGTTTTTAATATAATAAAACACGTTTTCTTCTTATAATTAGCCTTATTTTAAAGTACATTCAAAATAGTACATAAACTTAAAAAATGTATTTATTAGTGTATTGCAACGTGCAGGTTCAAGAAATGAAAAGGAATAAAACATTTAAATAAAACATTGTGGGCCGCATAATGATAGAAAATCGTGATGAAAGCATTTTAAGGTGATCGGCATAGCCAGGAGGTATACAGTCAAGATAGATATTACCGGAAGTGCACGAATATCCGTTATAATGCTCCATGAAAACTCTTTTCAAAATAGAGTGAAAATGTCCTGCAGTTTGGAGCCCATATTAAATAGTAGGTCCCCGTGTTTGTAAAAAAATTTAGAACGTCCAACATAGGAGAATGGATCACGACGTTGTTACCATAAGATTTGCTCCTCTGAGACTATAAAATATAATAAATATTACTACTAAACAATATTACATTTTGAAAACCGTTTATAACAAAATTGATTTAGGTCTAACATTATTGTAGTTTGTATAAAATAACACATCATGGTATTCTTTAGATCTGCTATTTCAGCTCCAACGTGTATTGCTGTCGAACGAAAATCTAAATCAACATGTTCTATATGTGTACAGATTATGTGGTCAATTAATTATTAAATACCTGTGTTCACAGAAGAGGTTGTTCCATTTAAAACCTCGAATTATAAGAAATAAAATATAATGGAACTTTTGAATTAAAATTTAAAATGTAAACTGCTTATTATAATTGGTTTAATATTATATCAAAGTAACTTGAACTTCAAAACATTTTCGAGAATCTCACATAAAGCTTCAACTGAAAAATTCTGTAAGCTACACCTTACTAATATTTTGGAAGATTTAATACCATGAAAAGAATTTTGTACAGATTTTGATATAATCATTCGAGTCGTTTTCAGAAATTATAAATTTATAATAAATTTTCGTTTCTATCGTGGATGATCAGCAGTTACGTATTATTTTGTCTACGGTAAAACAAAATAGAAGACGAAGGGTCAATTTTTTGAAACGGTGTTTCCTCGGGAGATTTTGTATAAATTTTGTGTTAAGATTCATTACACTAAGAAATAACATTATTTTCAGAGCACACGTGTACCGAATACCAGTGTAAACTTAGAAAATTATGCATCGCCACGGATTTACTTTGCGATGGAATTAATCACTGTGCTGATGGATCAGACGAATCGTCCAATACGTTATGTCAAAGTAAGTTAATTGTGCATTATATTTGTAACGAGAAATTTAATTAATATTAATAGACCATTGTTAAAATGAAGTGAGTTCGTTTGTAATTAATTTTCCATTACGACTAATGAGTCGAATTCACCTTTTTAAACTGCAAACTATAATTTTACAAAATTGGCATTTCATGCATGTAGTTTTTGGTACTTACAAAAAGTGTCAAAACCAGGCAAGCCTTTCAGTTATTACCTGTAATTAAAATTTATTGATTAGCTGTTATTTTATTGCTTGCAGACAACGAGTCCGGTCCCATTCTCGGATTAGAAGTTACAGGGTTCGTCGTAGTGGTAGTAAGCATTCTTCTAGTTTTATTAGTTCTCATCGTAGCAGTTTCAATTTGTATTTGTCGTCGAAATTCAAATTCTAGACCACGAAATAGTACTCAACAACAAAACGCATCATATTCGAGTAAGTTGAAAGTTTAAACAGGAATAAATTGGAAATGCTAACGAAATGTTGGCTTGTGTTGCAGTCCAGCAAATGTACGGCTCCAATGGAGCAATGAAACAACAAAGTTCGATAACAACGCTTCCCATACAGGGAAACTGGTGCCACCCTGCGGGCCCACTAGGGTTCCGCCTCAGCACGCCGCCCCGGGCGTGCCTCTACTGCCAGGCAAAATAAGTCATGCACCCGCCAACGGCGGTGATGCAGACCTCGTCACTCAAAATCAACAAAAAGATGAGTGGTTCGTCTAGCAGTAGGTAAGATCTTAAAATTTCTATCCTTCAATACTTTGACGCCTCGGTGCACAGATCTAACTTCCCTGTAGCTTTTTACTGCGAAATAAATTACGAACTCATCTGTATAAAATTAAAATAATTACTTAACTTGCACATTTAACCATCCAAACAGGGAATCACATAATTTAAATTAAAGTTACTTACACTGCAGTCCCTGAAAGCTGCATTAAATTGGTAGACCGTTGTAATTTGCTTTCCAGTACAAAGCTCGCCATGTAATTCAAAGAGAACATTACCACTAACAACAGGTCTATTTAAGTATTTTAAACTTTTACAATTATATGAACCACAAGTTTGGAAAAGGTTAAAATGTAACCTTTTCACCGTTGGCAAAAAGCTCGTGCATCATCAGTTGTGCGATGTCTATTCAACAGATTCAATTTACTGCATAATACAGCTTCACTGTACAAAGATTCATTTGTAATTTCTATTCAAAAGTCAAACATTTAATTGCTCAAATAATATTATTTGCTTGATGAGTTTCAGATGGTACGAATTATCTTTGCAGAGCAAAAAATAAGTTTATATAATCAAGTTGGTCGTTTTCTGTGAACTTGGTTCAACTCCCATACACGTATCTACTATATTAACTTATAAGTTTCATCTAGCACTTGCGTTTAGCTTCTTGGATGTATTAATCATCTTAACTAAATTACTAATACCGATAAGATCTTCCTTTAAGTTATAATTAAACCCCCACATATTAGAAAATAACATAAAATTCAAAAATAGCGACAGAAATTATAATTAGGAATTAATTACGGCTACCTACCTACTTTTTTAGTTTCAAAAGAAGCATTTTAAAACCAATAGAAAATTACATTAAAACTTAAATTATGTTTATGAACGAGGAAATACCTTTCCAATATAATGATATCAAATTAAATTAAAAAAAAAATTAAAATTTATGTTCGTTCCTTATAACTTGGCTTAGTTTTTTGTGTGTATTGTTACTCATTTTAACATTTATGAGGTGCTTCCATAAAAGGTCATCAGCTACTTCTATCCATCCTACATCAATAAATAACATTTTTAATTAATATCTGTGTAAGGTTCATACTCGTATTCTGCTTGAAACAGGTATTATTGAATAGAACCTTTCAATTTCTAAAAAGCTTTTTTTGCCCAAGAGGTTAATAGCAACGTAAATTTATAAGTACATCGCTCCGACTACTTTTTTTGAAACATATTTTTTATTTCAGATTTTTACATCTAAATTATTTATCAAAATCTTAGTATTTTTTTTTGGTTTGGGAAACTTTCTATTGCATTGTTTTAAAAGTCACTAGTAATAGTTGGTACAACATTAACAAAAATTTAAATTTTTCACAAATTTAGTTTCAAGATAACGTAGTGTAAAATTTATTTTAATTTTAATTTGGTATACAGCATGCGTCTCAACATGTCATCCTTGACGCTTAGACTACCCTAATGTCAGTCGCGTTGGTAAATAACATAATTTTAGGCTGAAAAAGAAGAGTAATAGGAATTGGTATATTATTTAAAAATAAAAAAATGCATTTTAATTAATTAATCAAAAGTATTTTTTAAACTATTTTGTTAAAAATATACATTTGGAGAAGAGATTAATTACTTTACCATTTCAGTTATAGCAGTGTCTTGAATTATATCCAATATAAATATAATATAAAATGCAAATTGAAATTTTATTAATAATTTTAATAAAATATTAGAATGTTACTGGGATAGTTTAGGAGCCAAAGGCCCCCGATCACCTCATCATAAAAACATCCCTAGCCCTATTTTAATTTTCTTTAATAAAGTTTTTTTAATAATATAATAAAGTTTTCTTTCCATAAAATAATATGATTATTTTAAGAAAAAGATTTTCTTTTCATGTTTTCAAAATTTTATTTATAATAAAAATAAAGTAAGCGTTCTATATAATTATTATTGATACAAAACATAATTAATAATTCATTATTTATTGTAGATAAACTTTTATAAAATCAAATAAAATTTGTTTTGTTAATTGCACTATGTTTCAATTTATACAGTTTATAGGATACGTCCTCGACTTTCTTAATGTTGAATAATAATAATAATAATATACGGGCAATCGCCCATTAATTACAATATTAACTGTACGAGTATTATATACTTGACATCGCCAATGCAGAAAACCAGCGTGTGTTAACATAATCAAAAATAAACAAATTTATACAGATCCAATAAACAATATACATGCAAACTAACGAAATTATAAATTAGCTAACTTAAATAGGCCCGGCTTGAGAAATTTTTTTCAATCCAGGCTCTAGGCTGCTACCCCCACCTACAGTTAATATTATGTGCAACTTCTTATTCCCAATAAACCCCTGCTAGAAGTTTGTTAATACAACCTACTGAAATTCAGTGAGCTTATGTTAAAACGTTTAATGACAATTTAAACATTTGTAATATGTCAACTACTTTTCTTAATGATAATTTATTTTAAACAACCCTTAACATTAATGGCCATTAAACTTGCAGTGTGTCGAAGGTATTAGACCCGGCTAAACAATAAATAGCATTAGTAAGGGATAACTAGTAGAAAACATGATTAATTTGTAGCTAAACCTGTTTACTAACATTAATTTGATTGAAAAATTAATTGGTTTCTCGAAACAGTTCGCTAGACTAAAGTTGTAGCCTGTTCTGCAAACTTAAATGCCAATTATTTTACACTAGTCCAGTAGGGTAGCCCAGCACACAATAAAACATAATGGTGAGCCCAGTAAACTGACCACTCTCTAGTGTTTCATTTCAAATGTATGTTTTATGCCATTAATTGTCAAAAATTGAATGTAAAACTACCAAAATGTAAATAATTTCTCCACATATAAAATATAATTGGTTTATTAATTAAAAATGCAGACAAGTTCGACATCCCATTTATCTACGAGGAGATTATTTATACTTTAGTGTTTTTACATTCAATTTTTTGACATTATGCGCAACTTGCACTACATCAGCACAGAAACCATTGATTACATTTTCAGAATGTTACAAAAAGTAATATAATCTCTATATGTATTTATTGTATATTTCGTAACATAAATGGGAAATTTTTTTGATGTACTCGTAAGGTTATAGTGTAAAAGTAAAAAAAATTTGTGACGTTCATCTGATTTTTCTTTACATTTAAATAAACACTAATTGAAAAATTATTTTAATTTTTGTATTAATCTAAAAATATATTACATAAAATGCGAATTACTCAATATGGGTAGGTAGTTTTAATTGCAAAATAACATGATGTCGTGCATGTATGTACCTACTCCAATACAATTATTTAAGTGGAATCTGACGATTACATTATTTTGCAAATGTATGAAGCAATTTCATTACATCGGTTCCCCACAGACCTCATACCCAATATAGCACTAAATAGTGTTTTTAATCGTTACAAACAAACAGAATAAGACTATTCCAAAAAATTAATGTCTAAATCTAAACCCCAGAGCTGGAAATACTTCGATAAAAATGTATTTCTCTGTTTAAAAACAAATTACTAATTTATTCAGTAGTTTTGTTTAAATTTTTTATATTATATTATCTTGAGCTTTACCTATTTTTTTACGATTGTAATTATATTTGTAAACACTGAATTTCACTATTGTACTTAAAATAACTTGTTTTGTCCTAATCAAAGTTGTTTTACGAAATTAACTATGATTGAAAAAAAATTTAATAAAACGGTATTTGGAGTTAAAAATACTGCGGTCACCCAGTAATTTGTAGCAGAACCTTTTTTGTTTTCAATTGAAAAGTGTTTTGTGGTTTTTCGTGGGATGATTTCTTTAAATTTTAAAAATTCAAGTATTTCAAACTAATCAATGAAAATCAAGAATACTAGTTAACCTTTAAAATTTACAGGAATCGTCCTACGAAAAACCACAAAATACGAGTAAATACAAAATAGGCGGAATTTACATTTGCAAGGCAAAGCTTGTGTAACCGAGCTTACGTAAAAGTCTACGTGCCAAAAAATACAAATTTGAAGTGGGAGGTAAACAAAGATTCAGTAGGTCTCCAATTTTTAAAATTCCAGTAGTAAAATGTTAAATTAATTAGGTAATGTACATAATGTCAATGTTTTATTTTAATAGTTTTTCAAGTATAGCCTACAAAATATTAATTTTAAGTAGTAAGTAAACTCCACAAAATTTAGAGTTTTGCTAGGTCCACTAATCTTTATTTTATAATACCGGAAAATTCAGGACTTCATCTACATACGATTTCTATGTAATTATATTTTTACTTCAAATTTTATTCTAGCAAAATTTTTTCATGGAACTATTCTTTAGGATGGTTACTAGTGTGTAAATAAAAAGGACCAAAACTACGGCTGTTTGTTAAAATCGATTTATTTAAAAATTATATTTTCTTCACACATTTTAGAATTTAAGTTTCCTCAAGTTAAAAATTTAGTTTGAAGCCCATTTCTTTGAAACAAACTTTGTTTAATTAAGTGAAAATTTGACTAAGATGATTTTTCATAGTTCGGTGTTTTATTATCAAATTTCAATGCGTATTTTTCCAAATTTGCTTATAACAGACAAAGCTTCTGTAAAAAAATGTTAAATACAAAGTTAAACTTCTAATAGGTAATTTAATTGCTGATAACTTTTTTTTATCTCCCTACGGGAAAAATTAATTAAGTTATAGCATTTTATATTAAAAAAGTGGATTTTCATGAAAGTTGTTAGTTTAGTTATTTTAATTCCGTTGTGCCATAAAATATTTTAACAATTTTTTCTTGCTTTTGAGAAGATAAATAAAGCTATTTTAAGTAAAAATAATTTATAACCTAAATAAGTCCATTTCTTTTTAAAAATGAAGGGTTTTCTTCAAATTTGTTTATTTATTATTTTTAGGACAAAATTACCAAAAGTTTTCTAGTTGTAAAAATGATTTCCTTAAAAAAATTCTTTCTTTGAGTGTAACAAAAAAAACTAAATAATTTGTTTATTTACAGTTGTAAAAAGCCATTAAAATAGTTTTAGAGTAAATTCATTTTAGTCAGAGTGGATTTATAGTTCTCACTTCGATAATATGCAAATATACAGGACCAACATAAAAAATTATAGTGTAAACCATAATTTTAAATGCATTTTTTATAGTAAAAATGGAAAAGAAGCAAAATTATGATTTTATATCAGCTAACTAAACAATTTAGTAAAACATAAATATTCATATTATGTACATAATATCGTAATGTTTTCCTTCTTATTTTGTATTTTTCAATTTTTACAGTTTGATACTAAGCTTTAAAAATAAAAATTCAAAACAAAGACCCAATAAAAATAAAAATTTGTTATTATAAAATGCGCATATAATAACAAAGAAAACTACAATAGTCAATTTGGGAGTATCAAGTCTCAAGTGAGGGAATAAGGATCGCCCTCTTGTTTCCTTCGTAGTATTATTATGAATTATTATTGTTGCGAAATTTTGTTATCGTGTGATCATAATTTTTTTTTTTGATTTAGTTGAACAACCAAAATATTTACTTAAAATTAATGTAATGTTTTTTTGCAGGGGCGGCCGGGTCGTAGCCTGCAGGGTGAGTCGGGTGCAGAACCCAGCGCCCGGCTGGCAGCATGGCTTGCCGCCTTGCTGATCAACACGCAAGATAAGTTTTGCTGTGTGCATGATCGGCTAGAAATATAAAAAAAACTTTTAGATAAAACAACTAAAAAAATGTGTAATTTTAATCATCTATCCTTTTAAAATTTCGATGAGTGCTTGTTATCGTTTGCAAATTTTTTTATATAATATAAAAACTAGGTACTGTTGTAGATTTAACGTTACTGTAACTTAATTTTTTTAAAAAAGAGAATTGTAAGTATTGTAGAAAAGATACCAAATTGTCTAATTCTAGATTTTTCTATTCTTCAAAAAAAATGTTCCAGGATGGTGAACAAAAAATTAATGCTAGATAATTATTCGGCGAGTGTGGATGATGACAATACGACCCTTAATTAATACACGTGTAATTGTTGCCTAAATTTAGTAAACAATTAGTGCATTGAATGCGTCTGATTGCAATTTGGTTTTACAATTTTAAAAGCAAATTGTAACCGTCTTCAGCAAATTGTGAATGTATGTTATAATATCAGCTCAGTACTGCCGAAATACGCTTCAAATGTTGCGATTTGGAAACGCGTGTAAAGCTAGCAATCCCCCTTTTCTCAAAAGATTAAAAACTGTATGCCGAATCAAACACTTCCACCATTCAAATTTCGAACAGCACTGAAAATGTCTGTGGGCTTTGGTGGTGGTGTCACTCGTTACACTCGGAGCAATAAATTTGCGCATTTAACATTAAATACTCGTTGAGAAGGTGGGAGTGCCACCTTTATGCACATGGTTTGGAATAACGTTGAAAGTTTAAATGGAGATTTTACAAAAATTTGTCTCTCTTTTCAGATATTGAATAAATTTGATCAAATATTTTGTTAAATTTCCAAGTGTAATATTTAGAATAGCAACCTTATTCCGACAATGCAAGTATGTCAACGCACACTAGAAATAGACAAATACAATACACGACATAGTCTTTTAACTAAATAAATGTTTTATAATAACCAGTAACAAAAGAAATGCAAATATTATAATAAATTATGATGATGTTTTGGAAATACTTTGTGTTTGTCTATTCTCGTGTAATTATTTAGGATGATAATAATAATATAATGATAATAGTGATAAGCTATGAAGTTAGCCATAATCCTAGTGTAATACTCAAATGTTCGTTGCTTTAACATATCGATTTAACAATAATTACGAATATTAAACAATTCCATTATCTATAGTATAATGATGTTGAAGTAACGAACAAACCAAATTTCCAACATTAACCTTTCATACCATTTTTTACTATAGCATCCCCATATATTGAGTAAACAAATGACCTTTAAATATTTTTCTGTTCAGCATTGAATCTAGAAGTGCTAATTAGCTTGAGGAAATTAAGACGAGGGCTTTGATTTGTTTTAGAGCGAACGCTTGCAGTCTTGTGAGCAAAATTTTCATTCTAAACCTGAAGCAATAATTGACATAATTACAACTTTTTTATTATTCAATATCAAAAAATGCAACACCGTACATATCTCCTGACGTTACGTTTACCATATCTCAACATATCAAAACATCATTAAACAATTTGCTCTCAAGAAAAAAACCACTTGGTTTTTGAAATAGTATCTAATGTCATTCTTAAGTTTGACCAAAATGTAAACAAAACTCAGGAATTTGTTTTTACAGTTTTACAAAATTTGAATAATCGAAACACAAAAAGAAGAAGAAGAATGTGTTAAATATTAAAACAATGAGAATCGTTTTAAACAGATCCACATACATACGTTTTTGAGCGATCCTCGTATACAATACTCACCCAAAGTAATATTACGATACTTCATAAAAAATGTAAGCCTAGAAAAGTATGAGCATAAAATGCCTTTTTGATACTTTTTTTGGTTTTATTATCCATTATCCAAGCAATTTCTTTCTTATTAGTTAATAAAATAATGCAAGTGGTTTTTGTATGGTGTAACACAGAATGTTAATTGCGAATGTTAGCAAATAATCAATTAGTAACAAAAAAATCCATGTTTGCTGTCAATCAATTTATTATTTAGATTGACATTTGATAGCAAAAAGTTTTATTTTACAAAATGTTCGTGTGTGTTCTTAATGTAAAAATGTTTCTTTAATAAAAAAACCAAAAAATATGACCTATAAATTTATTCAATTTGCCTAGTTAGCGACGATATATCTGGAAGTCATAAAATTAGTTTCAATAAAAAAAGTAGCTTTTCGTTTGTTCAAATATTTGATATAAGAAATGGAAAGAAAAGCGAGATTTCTCGTAGAAAAATTCAATCCCAAAGTCATTTCTTTTTCTGCATAATTTAGATTTGAAAAGAATACCTTGCCTATCTTGATCCAGGGCGGAAAAATGCGAAAGAAACAATCGTCGAATATTTTAGGAATGTAACCAAATGAAAATGTTTGTTTTCATCCAGGTGCTTGAACAAATTTCTTAAGGTAAGTTATTTTTTTATTCTTTTTTTAGATGAAAAAGTTTGAAATGGTGGTAAATGATGACGATCTTCGGCCGGTTAACTATAGGAAGCGCCTGTGTCAGCATATTGAAAACTGGCGGGTATTCAAGTTATTTCAGTACTCCAGCATCCTGACCTCTCCAAGTACCACGTTTTCTTCTTCTTAAGTCAGTATACACCGTGACAACGGTGATGTCTGTGCTGTAACCAGGTAAAAATAAACGATCACGTGCTTGTCGAATTTTATACGAACGAATTTTGAACGCGCTAATATTTAGTATTACGACAGTTGAACTTTTTTTGTGTGAATAAATAATGAAAAAATCGACCAGGATTAAATATTTATAAATTGTGTGTGTGTTATGGTTTTTATTGTAATAGAAGATGACTAGAAGAATAACCCTAATTGTTTTATTTATATCGGTGTTGTATCCAATTGAATCAGTAAAAGTGAGACATAATTCAGGAAGCAAACAGGGTGAGATGATTTATGTTACATTTTAATAATAAGCTTTGTTTTAATACATTTTCATGTAGGTGTTTGGCATTAGAAAACCCATTATTAAAAGCTCCTCTCCGGTGTATGGGTTTATTTTGTCATGTTTCATCTAAATTAGTGAATTGGATTTGAACCATGACACTTTACTAATTATTTTATCAGTTATTGATAAAATGACCTATATGCATATTTTTAGACGTTAAATCGTTAAAACTATAACAATAATTGTAGATTAATTATTGGAAAATTGACCCGCAACATCCGCTTAATTGCCACTCTTATCATTTTGTATTATATGCTAATTGTAAACATAACAAATTTATCTAGTTAAAGTGATTTTTTACGAAATTATTAATGGATATTTTTTTAAAAAACTCTTTTGTATGAAAAAAATATTACTATTACCAAGATAATGTTATTATTCTATCGTAATCGCTAAATATAATAATTAATAAAATTATATCATTTGAGGAAAATTATTAGTGTTTCAAATGACGAACAGAATTTTTTATATTCTACGGAGATAATTATTATCCGTACATGTGATTACTTTACCACAAAACATTTATTTCTATGTTTTTTTTAATTTTTCGACTTCTGAATAACAATAACGGAAAGTTTCGCCCAAGTTTTGTTCTATTTAACTGCTTTGTACGTAGTCTGCCTGGTCGTTATAATTTTTCGTAAACAATAAAGGTACACACATACAGTGCGACCTCGATAATCGACACAAGACAAAATTTTAAATTTTCTTCATTTCTCTCTCCGAAACACAAATTACATTATGGTTTTATTAAAATAAAATTGATTATTCAAAAATTTAATAATCTAAACACAGTCATGCATTATTTGGTTAGGATTATCATGGTTACACAGATTTCGTTTTAAAAGTTTTGAAAATCTGTATTTTTGACAAAGAAATTTGGTAAAAACAAAAAATACTCAATTGTTGAAAACTTTTCTAATTGTATTATATAATTATTCAGAAACTCAAAAAGATTTCAGTATTGCCAAGATTACTGTATTAATTTAATGTACTGCATACAGTTAATGTATAATTTTATTAAAATCATACTGACTAAACGTAAAAAACACCGAAAGCTTAACGTGGAGTCTCAACCACATCTAATTAAGATTTTTTTAGCTAAAATTAAAATACTCGATATTTAAAATTTTGGGAAAACATGTAAATTCTAGTTAATTTTATTCTGAGATTGCACCAAGAATAAAACTATACATAATCTTTTTTTTAAAGATTTGAGGTAGTATTTATTTACTTAAAAAATTTTAAATTCTCAGCATAGATATGCGGAAGCCTCGAGCAAAGCTTGACCGCAGGCACTTAAGTTATTTTTTACTTTTCGAGGTAAAAAAATAGAAAAAATTAGTATGGGGGTTCTTTAAGCGCCGATTTGCCTTAACCCCGGTCTCTTTCAACCGGGTTCTACGATTTTTTTAAAACAACCTAAATGTACAAACATATATTATTAAAGCCACCAATTTCAGTTTTATAATTTTCTAAATGAATTTTATAATTTACTATCTAATATCAAAAAATTTGTAATGTAAAATAAAACGAGATTCCTACTTTTGTGTAATACACAGCCTTCTGTATGAGACAACTGTCTTAAAATGTTAATCTTTATTATTCATTTTTCTGCAGATTTGTATCTCGTTCAAATCTTTATGTAAATGTCAAAAAATGAAAAGAAAAACCAACAGACTGCGTATGCAGACCAACTGTGTCCGGAGTTTTTATTACTAATTTAAAAAATTAAATCGTTTAATTTACTATTTTATTTTTATTTTTTAATAAATCAGTTTAATATTTGATTTGTAAATTTAATTCGCACCCAGTCGTATCTACACCGACTCGGATCGTAAATGGCTGACAATAATGTGTAGTCTTATATAAAAACTTAATATAGATTAAACCTTATATTATAATAAGTGGTCCCGTTGATATATTAAATTATGCGTGTCTTTGTCATGTTTACTGCTACTAATTTTCAATTTAAAGAACTGGTTTTAGTGCCAAGTACAGGGTCGTGACACAATAGTTATCTTTCCTGGCAAAGACTATAAATGTATGTTATATTGAACAATTGTCCGGTTCCCAAATATAACTAAATGCGTCGTTCTTTTAAAGGGGTGGGTAAAAATCTCTGCAATAACACAAAATCGAATATTTACTAATATTTAGAACTTCTGCAGAAAAGATCGCTTATGGCGAATTTGTGCTCAATTACAACCACAATTAACGATTTATCGACTCCGTTTTCAGAAGATGGACTAATTGCGTGCTTTGAAAATTTAGCATAGTTAAATAGCTAAATAAATCGCCGTGAAAACAAGGTCACGTGTACGAGTCTCGGCGCTGAAAAAATTATAAAAGTGCGATTCGAAGCTACAAGCTAGCAATGTTTATTAATTAGTTCGACCGTTACTTAGTAGGCTTTTCCTAACCTAAGTTTTGTATTGTTTTTAAATTCCAGTTTCATTTTATTGAAACCTACAATTTTGAGCTATTTTCAATATGTATATTATACGTTACGTAGTAAATAAATAAATCAATCACAATGAAAAGTATATACCTATTGATGATTACAACAACTCGGATTTATTTATTATGACTTGCGGTTATTTGCGGAAATAAGGTTTTTATATTGTACAAGAGCGGTTTCTGCCTTTGAGGTTTCAATCTCTTTCATACCACTTAAGCAAAAATAAGTAAAATTTCCTTTGTATACAAAGTAATCTGTAAAAGATAAAATTTCCTTTGAAACTGAAATTGTAATATCAAAAACTATATTATAGGTAGTATATAATAATAATACATATTTAATTGAAACTCTGTGAAGCTCCCATTACGTAATAAAGTTGTTTCGTATTGATATATCCATACGTGCAGATTCATTATTATTCAAAGCACATTTAGGAAAGGACAGGGAACGTTATGAATATTTTACTTTGTTGAGATACAACCAAAGATAGTGGTGGCTATTTGCTGAACTTGGGCAATACGGTACCTATAATGGGATAGTTTTAGCTCCACTCTAATGAAACTTTCTAATGCAAATTCTCCATTAGTGTAATATTAATACTAATATATTCTATTCTTCAATGTAAAAAGTGACATAAAAACATTTAAACTGAAACTAGGTGACATGTTAAATGGAAATCCCCTATACACATACTACATCGGTGATGTGACTAAGACTGGATTAGCTGGCAACACGACAAGAGTGAGTATATTGGCAAACCTTGAACTTCCTAGAAAATTCGGTAATTTATTCAAACTATCATCATCGTCGAGGGCATTTTTTATCCGTAGCTTGCTCCACTTTTGCAGTCCTTCAAGTCTTTTGATCGATCAGAAGGACATGATTTATTTCGATACTGGACATTTATTAATTTCCAGCAAGAAACTATACGGTCTATTGTGGTAGGTTAGCATTAGTTTTACAAAGTTTCAAAACAAGCAACGATATTATTTAAGCAAAGTTTGTGTTAAAACATAGCCAAGTAAAGTTCATTCCAAACAAGCTTCATCTAGAAACAATCATCCAAGTTTGTATTCACTTATTGAACTTTTTGTGTAAGCAACGAGTAAACAATCATTAAAACTTCAAAAGTTCTATTTTAGGGAAATGTACGTATTATATGAATACTATACAGAGTGATTCAACATTAATGGGATGAAATGAACCGTGTTGATTCATTGGATGTTCCGACTATATTAGTTGGTTGGGTGACGTCTTGACAAATGGTAATGATTACAAAATAAACAAGTCTTTCATAGTGTCATCGTGTAATTTAAATAAACATTTAATAAATTGAATTGTACCTGCAGAAGAAAATAAACAAAGTTTAGACGTGAATCGTTCTCGGTTAGGTATTACTCCACCCAGATTGCTTCGCGTGATGCAATATATTGTAGATCTAATAAATTTGTAAAATTGATACTTGTCGACTGAAGATTTGTAAAATAACAGTAGCCATATGGTATAATCAAAATAAAATTTAAATTATGTTATTATTACATTAAATATGATTTTTGATAACTGTAAAATTTATTTCTAGTTTTGACAGCTTTAGCTATATAAATATATAATAACAATGGCATTAACCTTAACAACTTGTTTATTTAACATAATAAAGAAGCTTTAAACCTTGGATCCGTAGGTATCGTCTCCAGAACACCTACGACTCACTTCCAAATGACATATAATTTTCATTCAATATGCACTTAATGAATATAAATACATTCAGGTTCATTATACCTACGATATATTTTTAAACAATGTCATTGCCAAATATAATTTAAGCACACCGTTTTGTCTATATAATTTTATCCCATTAACTTAATAACTTCTTCAATTTATGTACTAACAAATTTATAAGCATGTTGAGTTTAAAATTAAATAACCTGGCAATAAATAGCAATTTATTTTGCTTGAAATTAATAATTTATTGTAATTTTTTATAAATGAAAATTATAGTGAACAAAGAACTTGTTAAGGGTTACCGCACACCTAATTCCGGTTGATGTTGTCTTTAATGATTCCGCTCCTAGCTTTCCTTCCAGTCTACTCCATTCATCATAGTAGTTTCCTCAAATATTCCATGTTCTTGTGTTAGGGATGAAAATGATTATTATAATAATAATAATGCACCGAAGGAATTTACATTTTCCTTCCACGAAACTTGCGATAATTTCATTAGCAGCAGCTGCTGTGGTGCACTTCAGTCGCAGGCATCCACCCTTTTGGTTGCATTCTATGAATTATTAATCAGTAATTTGTCGTAATATTTCTGTTCTTTTTTTCAAAACGTAACGTTCAAGTAAATTGGTTTTTCATTTCTTATACATATGAGACACTTAAGTGAATTACTTTTCTGCAATATTCAATCTACACTTTTAAAAATCAGTTTCTCATATTGTTTTTGTTACAAATGACATCATTTTAGCAGTGGCGGGGTAAATTTCAGTTGTGCGGATACTCTGCCACTAATTATATAGTGTGGTCTTTTTCTAATTAAATGTACGATTAGAGTGGTGCAGTTCGTTTCTAATCTCATCAGTTGCATAAAATGGCGCCTATAGTTTCTTGAAAACCAGTATAAATTAATGCATTATAACGCAATTTGTGACAAAACTGCTTAATCTTAAAATTACAATCGTTTATTGTAGTTAATTGCCTGTAAGCAATTACACTGTAAGCAACATCTATCAAGGTCAGGTCAGTGTTGGTCAATCACACAGAATGTAACAAATGTTCTTTCAGAAGCTTTCTTTAAATATATAAATATTTTTACCAGTTATTGATAATTGCGAAAGAATGCAAAATATGATATTCATTAATTTGCCATAAGCTTTTCAAACCAGCAATCAACGGAATTGTATATTTCTTAATTTATTATTATATCAATAAAATTTTATTTTAACTATTAACGACTGCTGTAAATAATTCGTGTTAATTAACAAGAATATAATACAACTACATAAATTTAATATTAATTTTTCAAAAGGTATACGAGTTTATATTATAGCTAACATTTATATAATAGCACGTATTAGTAACAGGTATGGATAGTATATAATATTATATTATATATTTCAAAAGTTTAATGGTGATATTGCAAATTATATAAACATTTTAATGCTTCGCTATTTTTCTGAATAAAACATTTCTTTACCTCCAACGCAAAAGGAGCATACCTGCTGGTACGATTACTCTCTACCAGCACTTCTCTAAGAAAAAATGAGAATGTTGAAGAAATTCGTTCTAAATCGAAGAAAACACGTAAAGGTAAATCTATATACCTAGGATATGAAAAAATAAACAATTGTGTCTATTTAATAAGTTAACAACAAATAAACCTTCAGCTTCAAATCGCACGGTTCATAATACAGTAGCAGTTTATAGTTTTACTTTCAGCTGAACAAATAAATGACATCAAATTTATCTGAACCACAAATCAATCGCGTAAATAGTCAATAGCGTAAATAAGTGAATGGTCTGCTGTCAAAGAGCCAGAAGTCAAAGGCTTCAAACAAATACCCAATTTATCGTAACACAATATATATTGTACTACGATAAGTTACGTAATTACAAAACATTAACACACTAAAAATAAAAAATGTAACCACATTAAACTAAGACTTGTGTAACAAGTGAAAATCGAGTTATACTTAAAGATTAATAAAAGAAAAATTATTATTAATAACTATTCATACACCAAGTTTCGAAACCAGGTTATTTTACCCACGACTTTAAAACATAAGCATTTAAATGATATTTAAATACATCGGGAACATTGAAACAAATATTTACAAAATAACATATTATTATATCGTAGTATTGCAATATTACATTTACCCCGTTTTTCTCGGGAAACAGTTTCGTTAGTTGACTTTTTATTCCCCACGGCTATTTCCTTCTTGTAAATTTGGAGGGACAGTAGAATCTTGATAATCCATTCATGTGCGACCTTAACTTTTATTTAATTTTGTTTTAAGTAAAATTTGTAAATTATGTATACTGCAATTAAGTAGGTACTACATGTTGATGTTATAAGCCCCGCATGTTCCAATTGATGTAATAATCATAAAAAGGCAATAATTTTGATTTGTTATATTTATTGAAAATTAAGTCACATATACTACACAAGTAGTGCAAATTACTCAAAATATATTGAATCAGCATTGGGTAACTAGTTCATTGTGCTGTAATTTAGTTATTATTAAAACGTCCTACTCCGGCCACAGAAGGAATTTTTGGCGTTGTATTGAGGCAGCATTTAAATCCATCATCGCATTTGCCTGTAGGTATTTCAGCAGTAGTGCAGACATCTTCACACTGTGTACCAGGGGTTGAAATATCCATTATTTTGCACTGCTCCCCTATACAAAAATTAATATTTTTAGACATTATATAGTGTACATATGCGAAATAGAAGATAATATAGTATGTTCCAGAAAAGTCCGATTTCTATTCCTTTTACATTGTCATTTTAAATATCTAATTAAAAATATGTAAAAATAGTTACATAAAAATAAAATAAAATATGAGATAGGTACAGTAGAACCACGCTTATCCGCCGCTCGCTTATCCGACTTTTCGGAGAATTTTTACCTATTATTCGACTGAGCAGGCCGATGCTTCTTATATTATAATCTCGCCGACTGAGTCGGAGCTAGTCACGCAGACAGACAGACAGATTGATTACATACTTTCTTTACTCGAGAAATTTTATACATTGTTTGAATTACCTTAATTAACAATTATGTTTACCAAACGGTACTATTCGTTGTGCAAAACGCTAAAATAATAAACAAAAATGCTATGTAATAGAATTCAAATGCAGTGTCCAAAAAATCCGACCTTTTGCTTAACCGACCTAAAATAGATCCCGTTTAGGTAGGATAAGCGAGGTTGTACTGTATTCTGCATTCTACAACATATAAATAGAGCATTAAAATACTTATGTACGTTCCTGCGAGAAGATCACGTTAACTAAACTTAAAACAACAATGTAGAAGATTGCTTTCATCTTGAAACTAAAAACTTTTTTTATAAAATAAAGATGTCGAGTAGTTAAACCACCGAATTACTAAACCACGAAAATATCTACTCCGTAAATTATGGCTTACAATATTTATACTACTTTTTGTTATATCTATGTTATTATTTCTAATTTATATAATATGCGTAATATGTAAATTTTTATAATTTTAATATTTACGTCAGATAATAATAGTTTTATTGTAGGTCGGTTATATGCTAAATTGTGAAATTATTAAAATTAAAAAAATTTTAGGCAAAAATGATTAAAAATTGATAACTTCAAGGTTTTCTACAACTATGAAAAACAAGTCGTAAATTTCAAATAAAAATTTCAATATTGATTTAATGTGTGACAACAATGTAAATTTTTAAATATGGGGTTGAGCTACCTATCCAAAAATCAAATGCTCCATTCGTTCACGAAGGTTAATAAAATTTTAGCTATCCAAATTAATATTTGTTTTAATTTTAAGCCTAAAAGTAGATATTAAAACAATTAACATTACAAACAATTAAGAAATAAAGCAAAGTCATAATATTAAATAAACCTAAAACATTTATATCTTTTGATGTTTTGCAATGTGCAGCAATTCAGCAATTATTTCACCAATGGTACAGACATCTCCACTCTTTGTTGCAGTGTTTGAAATATCTAAGTGTTTTGCACTGCTCTCCGTTTGTAAAAAATTTTTGGTATAATACACTTTCTTTCAAATAAGTTGAATTTCTTGTCATTTTTATTATTTAAATTTTTGGTTTCAAAATATAAAAAATGTAGTATAAGAATCTAAAAATACTTAAAGTATATTATTCCAATACTGACAGTTATAGTAGAATACAAACATATTATGCACAAAAAATAAAATAGGTATAGCTAATACTATTTGACATAATATAGCATTAAAACACTTACGTTGTTGCGAAAATTCCTTTAACTATTAAAGCAATACTGCAGAAGATCACTTTCATCTTGAAATTGAAAAGTTTTATTTATAAAATGGAGGTATGAAGTTATAAACCACAGTTACTAAAATACTGAAAAGGTAATATACACCAAATAATTAGGTTTATTCTTATTTATTATCAATAATTTTTAATTTATTTTAGGCCTAGGTAAATTAAAATTTCATAAGTTTTTATATATTATGTTAGATAGTAATAATTATTATCGTCGGTCGGTGTACCTTAAATTGTTAAATTATTAAAATGAATTAAATTATAGGTAATAATTATTAAAAGTTGGAAAAAAAGGTTAAAAAAAATTGAGAGCTTGGTTAGAAAATTTTGATGCATCCACGGTGTAGTACAGACATAAGCACCCTCTGACTATCACTTATTCCGATCTCTACAGAACTTTCTCAATGGATTTAAGCTGGTTTCAAAAGAAGCCTGCAAAAACTACTTGATTCGGTTTTTCAACCAGAAACCACAGAAGTTTTTCACCGATGGCATCATGGCTCTACCCAAAAAATGGCAAACATTGTCAATAATAGTGGTGCATATTTTGGTTTATATAAATTGATTTTCATAAGAAAACCAGTTGAATTTTCAACTGTTTGATTCGATTTGACTTACTCCTGAAGTAAGTAACGTTTTGTTGTTATTTCTTTTAATCTTGCATTCGGTTGCTTTATGGCTCATTTTTCTACACTTACGACAACGACATTTAAAGAACGTTTCTACCAAGTTGTTCAAATTTGAATTTTTGGAACGCATCTGTTTAAAATTCTTGTTCTCAAAAGTTCAAAATTATTAGTAAAGTTAAAAAAATATTTATGTGTTTCGAAACAAGTAATAAGCATTAGCAATTTATATAATAATAATATCTTTCGACTTATTAAAATCGCCATATTTATGATTCACTTAATTTGCTCAATGTTATATAAAAAACGTAGATGTGTTGATGTTTGTTGGACGCAATAGTAATACTTGTTAGAAACTTTAGTTTCAAATGAAACTAAGTCTAAACTAACTAAAACAAAAATCTAAGACGGTCATTGGCTTGGTTATTAGCGTGATTAACTACTAACGTAAGACGCCCAGTTCGAATCCGGGCAGAGGCTCACTTTGTGCGGCAGTTCTCCGTGCATCGAAAGACACGTAAAGCCGGTGGTTCTCTCACAAAATGCTAGCAACATCTTTCAGGTATTGAATGCTCGAGTACCCTCTGGGGGAACGGATATACGACGTAAGTTGTATTCTTGCAAAAGGAAGAAACGAAATATATATAATAATTATCTAACCAGTTGGGATAGACATAAAAAGGCAATAATTTTAATTTTTGTTATATTTATTGATTGTTAAAACACACAAATACTACACATATGCTACAAGTAGTGTAAATTACTCAAAAATAAATTGAAGCAGTATTTTGCAACTGCTTCATTGTGCTTTAATTTGGTTATAACCAAAACCTCCTCCTCCGCTTGCACCAGGAATTTTTGGCATTGGATTGAAGCAGCATTTCAATCCGTCATCGCATTTTCCAGTAGGTATTTCAGCAATAGTACAAACATCTTTACACTCGGTTCCAGGGCTTGACATATCCATTATTTCGCACTGCTCCCCTTCTGTAAAAAAATGAATATTTTTAGACGTAATATAGTATCTTTGAGAAAAGCCGAATTTGTGTTCTATTTCTTTTTACATTCTGTTTTTATATATTCCATCAAAAATGTCTAAAAGAGTTACATAAAAATAAAATAAAATATGAGGTAGGTATAACATTTTGTAACATAAATAGGGAATTCATTAATTAACTAGTAAAATACTTACGTTCTTGCGAGAAGATCACGTTAACTAAACTTAAAACAGCAATGTAAAAGATTACTTTCATCTTGAAACTGAAAACTTTTATTTATAAAATAAAGACGTGAAGTAGTAAACCACTGAGTTTACTAAAACACAGAAAGAAAATATACTCTGTAAACTTCGCTTATAGTATTTATACTTATTTGTTGCACTATTATCATTCCTAATTTATTCCTGTGCATACATGCATGATACGCTTACATAAAATTTTGTAATTTTTAACATTTGTGTCAGAGAATAAGAATAACATTTGTCAAATTATTAAAATAAAAAACAATTTTAGGCAAAAATGATTACAAACTGATAACTTTGAGGTTATTATACTACAACTATGTAAAACAAAGTCGTAAATTAAAAATTTAAATTTAAATATTGATTTAATGTGTGACAATAATGTAAATTTTTAAATATGAAGTTAAACTACCTACCTAGAAATCAAATGCTATGTACATTTGTACACGAAGTCGAATGTAATTTTAGCTATCCAAATTAATATTTGTTTTAATTTAAGGAAACCGGTTTATGAGGTCGAAATTTTGCTGTTTTCATGATTTTTTAACCAGGAAGGAATAATCACAAATTATTTAAACTTGGAGGATATTTTATTTATGTTTTCATGTACACTTTAGAATTTTTCAAACGATTTCCGCCTTAAATAGAGAAGTTACCGCGTGCAGTCCATGGGCGATTGCCATCCGAGCATTTGGCTTGCGTACATCCCTGACGTTGCAATTTTTATCTGTAATCATCAGGATTTTTTTTCATTAAAACATATTTTCTAAGAATATGAACCTAATTTTGATCAAACAAATTGAAAATTGCATGTTTTTGAGGTGTTTGAACACAATGTCATGTTTTTATACTATATTTTTTCATCTTTCTTGCATAAAAAAATATATTTTTAATAACAATATAATCCCAGAATTTGGTTCATGTTACGTGGAATTGAATAAAGAATATCTACACCAAATTTCAGAACGATTGATCAATAACTTTTTGAGCTAGAATGTACGCTAGTCGAAAAAATGTCGTTTCGAGAAAACCGCGTTTGAAATATAATGTAGCGAAATCGAGAAATTCAAGGCAGTATTTAATTATAATTAGCGTGCGCTTTTCACAGAACCGATGGGCGGTCACTTAAGTGCTCATTGCATTCAAACTAATGGGAATTTTGCTTTGAAATTTTGACCACATATTCTTGAATAGTTATACTAACGATTCATGCAATAAAAAAAGACGATATTTCGATCGGTCTAAACTGGTTTCCTTAAAGTCTAGAAGTAGATATTAAAATAATTAAGAATACAAATAATTAAGAAATAAAGCAGAGTCAAAATATTAAATAAACCCAAAATATATATTTTGATGTATTGCAATGTGCAGCTTCGAGAAATGAAGCGAAGTACTTCTTTGAATCGCATAACAGGAGAGAATCTATCACAGCTCAAAAAGAAGAAATAGAGTCAAATAATTATGACAAAAGTATGCAAAAACGTCTTCTACGAATTGCAATTCAACAATTATTTCAGCGAACGTACAGACATTTTTACATTGTGTTGTAGTGTTAGTGAAATATCCAGAATTTTGCACTGCTCCCCTTCTGCATTTTTAGACATACAATACAATATTTTTCAAAAAGTCGGATTTTTTATCTTTTTTAAACTTTTCATTTTGAGTTATAAAAAATAAGTGCAAATTTAAAAATTCGTATATATTATTCCAAAGTCATATGGAATTCAAACATTGCACATAAAAAATAGAATAAGTATAGGTAATATTATTTGGCATAATATAGCATTAAAATGCTTACGTTTTTACGAGAACACCTTTAACTATTACAGTAACAATGCAGAAGATAGTAGTAAACCACAGTTACTAAAACACTGAGAGGAAATATACTCCAAATAATTCGGCTTATACTTACAATAATTTTTAATAATTTCTCAATTTATTTAAGGTGTAAATTCAAATTTCATAAGTTTTTTTATACATAATATATATAAGATAATAATAATTTTATTGTTGGTCGTTAGTGTACGTAAAATTGTCAAATTATTGAACTGAATGGAAGGGTTAGGCAAGAATTATTAAAACTTGATAATTTTAAGGTTTACTGTATGAAAAAAAGTGGTAAATTTCAAATCAAAATTTAAATATAGATTATGTAATGCATGACAGAAGTGTAAATTTTAAAATAGGGTTGAGCTAGAAATCTAAAAATCAAATGCTTCAGGAGCCAGAATTTGGTTTGTAACAAGGGGGCACAGAATTCATTTAATTCGTCAAGTGCAATATAATCTTAACTATCCGAGTATTGGTTTTAATTTAAAGCCCAAAAGTAGACATTAAAACAATTTTCAAAATAAAACAGTAAAAATATAAACTTAAAATATATCTTTAATGTATTGTAATGTGCAACATCGGGAAATAAGTTAAAATACTTCTGTAAATTCAATGTCGGAAGGGAATATGTCACAGCTCAAAGAGGAGGAATAGAGTCAAATAATTATGATGAAAGCAGGTAAAATCTTCTTCTATGAAGTTTGGGTTGCAATTCTCTTGTAGAAAAATAACCTGCCATTTCCAAAAGTTAAAAATGTCTATGTCAAAATTTAAAAAAAAATCTTGAGTATTTAATATTTAATAAATTCCAAGTAGAAAATTTTAAAAGTACAGTAATTTAAAAAAAAATTAATATTAATATGATGTTCATCCGACTAGTTTTAAGTATGTATAAAGCACGTGTCATGCGAAACAATATAATAAATATGGCAATTTTATACAATATAAAAACGTGTTTATAACCAAGTAAGTCTTTTAATAGCTAATATTTGATAAAAACAAACTAATTAATTCTAACATTAATAATGTATAAATTGAATGTTGAGACTGTTAATACTGTCTTTCTTCCATCGGAAGACAATCACAAACCAGCGCGGTGTAAGCCCACGTTAGGTAAGGTTATTCAAGTTATTCGAAGCCCACGTTAAACAATAGGATCCCCATGTGCATTATGACGTTTATCACGCAAAAAACAATGTTATTTTAAATTATAAAAAAATGTTTTCTTGAAAAAAGCTGTAATTGCACTGATAACCTGTAACGACTAAAAATTTATCTTTTGGAACAATTTTAATAGTAATATTTCAGGATTACATGTGCATATATTTACGAGTAACAAAACCAATAATGAAAATAGCTTCTTGGCTTCGATATTTTTGATTTCTTTGCTCATATGTAGTACATATTATTTTGCATTTCCAATATCCAATATTGTTTGTCTTTATATTGAAATATTATCCTTCTGTGATGTTATATTTATAGACAGTACAGATTTTCACCTAAAAATAGTTTTTTTTTCAATAAATTATAAATGTAATTGAAATTTTCTGTATTCCTTCCTTTCGTTTTCATTTTAATGTGGTTAATAATTCGGTCGAGCAAAAAATATAATTTTCATAATTTTTTTTTATACTTTTAAAGTTTTATACTCTCATCCATCAAAATGAAAAAAATCAAAGTTTTCCACTTGCAAAACGCCAATGATGCCGTTGTTACTAGAAAACAAATAATGGTGGAAAATTTAATGAGAGATAAAACACTAATCTTTTTTAAAAAAACCAAAATCTAATCGGATGCAGATCGATTTTTATATTTTCGTGACTAATGCAATTTAAATCGTCATTTTTGTTAAAATTTGCAATTAGTGCGATAGTTAATCGATTTAATTCAAATCGTTCGAATGTTTATACCAAACTTATTGCGTTTACGGTAAACTTTTGTATTCGTTTTTCACAAGTAAAGTGCAGACTTAAAATGTTATAAAAAAACAGGTAAAAAGTTAACACAATGCTGAAGAACTGAGAATACCGGAACCAATTTTAAAGTGCACAGCCTAAGGTGACCAGGGAATGTAAACCCATGGAAAAGTGTAATTGGTGAGTTTCGTGGAACTTGAAGGCATTGTGTGAGGTCGAACTGTTGATTTTTCGATATTATACCACCGCGTATGCCATTTAATGTTATATTTTAAATAAAAATGGCGACCAAGTCCTGTTAATATTTGGTAAAAAGTGATTATTATGCAAATTGTTTCAAGAACTTTTTTAAATGGAATTTATTATTGATGACAATTTTAAGGATTTTATACTGCACCGTGTGAACTTTTGTTATTGTGGGTGTTGTCGGCACCACCCCATACTGAGTAGACCTTCATTAAAAGTACCTCGTTGTGTACAGTGTTGATATTTTAAATTTCTAAACGACTTTTTTGGTATAAGAACGTGAGTTTTATTGACTCTCTGGCGCTTGTTGAAGTTTTATAATTTCTTTATGTTCTTCTTCTTGTACAACTTGTTTGGTAAGCAAGGTGATTGCACGGAATATAAACAATGGGTTCAATCCCCGCTACGTAACTTGCCCGTCTACGGACCAATATTTAAATCTCTTTTTTGTGGTACAAAAATAAGGAAAGTAAGAAACGAAACGAGAAAAAGTAGTGGCTAAAGTATGTTTGAATGATTTACAGTCAATTAACTAAAACTAAACTTGTTCTGATTATTATTTACAAGTCTAAAGCTACTGTTGTCGATCATCGCACACTTCTTGAAGTTGTTCAGTGAGAACGCAGCGTTAATTTCAAGCTTTTGCAGATAATCGCATGTTTAGCGGCATAGTGATGTTAGTAATATTCATAGTAATTATGGATATTTATCTCTTAAACATCTTCTACAAAGTTAATGACAATACCAGTTATTTACGCCTTTTGCTGCTTGCATACCAAAGATTAATGATTAAATAAGCACTTAAGCAGTGTGCAAGTAAAATGTTATTATTCCTTCTACATTCGAAAATTGAGTTTTATTTTATTGTCAAAAAAATATTGTGTTCAATTGGCACGCGTTGCCAAAACAACTTGTTCTATTTATTGGGTTCGAAACTGACCAGCCTTATTGTTGGGTGCGAAAAGAATCTTCACGTCATAAAAGCACCGATACAAGTTTTGAGGGTACCCTAAACTTGTAAATCAATTTAAAATATTTGTAATGCCATTATAAAGGGAAAATGTTATACATCTTACGACAAAGTGGCGCCATATACACAAAAAGTCAAGTAACCAGATTTATTATAATTTTTACCACCCTAGAGGCATTCATATTCGTAGTGTGACATAAAAAATGTGTCAAGATAGAGATATTACACGCTAGGATTAAAAGACATTGAATAAAGTTTAGGGTTGCTATCTCATGAGATGATACGGAAAGTATTGGATGTCTTCTTTTGTTAGTTTAATCTAAAATCTTCCATGGACATAGCTGCAATAAAATTAATACAAAAAATTGAAATGACAATAAAATAACGACTTGGTCAATTTATTTAAAAATACAATACTGCGCGGATTTTGTCGATTTTAAATTTAGTAAGTAAATAATTTATTTGAATTTAAATTTATGTGGTTGAGCAATTTATTTTCTCGATTTGGAGTGTAAAATGTGGTTGATAGGAAGAATGATGCAGCGACTATAGAAAGCAATAGTACTTCGTTTAAAAGTGGATACTGGGAATATCCCCGTGTTCCCTGTTCGTCCATTTCGTTACTTGTACTCGTATTGATCACTATAGTATAGTTTGGATATTTTCGGTAATCTGTTGAGACAATCAATCGATAGTTACGTTTTACTGTAGAACAAATTTTTTGTTTATGTATAAACAGGAAGGAGAAGTTGTAATCTACCGTTAACTGGGTAACAAAATTGCTTCTCGTTTCAACACCTGCAACCATCTGATACTCTGCGATAATTAATTAATTACTGTATAGTTTTCCACAAACTCAAGTCTGTGGAAAGGAAAAAGTTTAAAGAAAATGTTTCGAGAATGAAACATGACTTCAAAATTTTTACAGTTGGTCACGTCCTATAATATTACAGTAGAGTTCATATATAGCGACTTCGCTTATAACGACTAACCGGTTTTAGCGACGAAAATGTTTACTCAAGTTAGGTTTCATAGTTAGGTATGTACTTAAGAAATAATCCGTTTTGTACGTTATCCGGTTAGTACGACATAGTATCGCCGGTCCCTTGAAGGTCGTTATATCCGGATTCTACTGTATATGAATTACATTATGATTAAGTAATCTATTTCATCGTGCCACTTGGATGAGAAGAGCAAGTTTCAACCTCTTCATCATCGGTGATTGGTAGTTTCAAAAACGGTGTAACATTGTATTGTAAAAGTTTGATAACTAATAAAACTGCAATACATTGTAGCCTTGCAATAAAATTAATGTCTATTTGATTTAGAGTTTTTAATATTTTACTCGTTTCCTTTAGCCGATTTATCTGACCATTACAAAAGAGGTGGTAGATTGCGACCACAGTTAATGTTTTACATTGCAACGTAATTTATGCAATAGAAGTGCTAAAATCAAAAATTATTCAGGAAATTGTCACAAATCTAAATTAAATGTTGTTGATAGTAAACTACCTATGCCAAAAGATTTTATTTGATAACTTGTTTCTAAATTTTCAATTTGGCCTATCATCCAAAAATTGTGCACCGGCTTAGTATGTAGTTATGAGTTATATGTATTTCAAATACCCTTCAAGCTACGTATGTGTTTTGGTTGGATTCTACGTTAATTCAACTTTGGAACGATAACTCAGATGTGCCGAGTGTAATACTGCTTTACGTTCGAACTATCTAGAGCTCGAATCAAGGTTGAAAAATTCTAAACAAACGTTTTTTGTCTATACAAAAATTTAAACGTTTAAAATTTAAGGTTTGATTTAAAGTTGGCAGCATTAATTTTAATTAGTTGATTATTTGAAAGTACCTACTTGAGTGCTTGAATGACGAACTACCTCAATTTTCTTGTATCAAGTAACAACATCCTCATTTAAATCTCTAAATTTTATCTTGAAGCTTAATTAATTTGAATTTTGATCAAAGCGAATTTATTATTGGCCTAACTCCAAATTTAATAAGGTATTGCAAATTATTTCGTTATTAAATGCAATTAAATACAATCTGTATCAGACATTTAAAAGTGCCGAGTTCGTTATTCAATAATAATCAATTTATAATCAATAAATTATAGTTTGCTAAAAAATTATTTGATTAATGTTTATTTGACCCACTTAGTAAACACTAAAAATGATTAGATAAAATACGAAGGTATAGGTTTTAATTAATTATAACAATTTTCGCTATTAAAAGAATTTAATTACATAGTTAGAAACATTTTTTGTTCTTATCAAATTGGCTGCAGTTGTAAACCAATAATCAATTAGTGACAATAAATTATTTACGCTTCATAATAATTATAACAATTTGCAATCTCAATTGCACCATAAATTAATTTGTTTAAATATTCTTATTTTATTTCATCTGCTATGATATTTCTGTCTTCGAGGACAGCAAAGAAATCTTTTTGGTATTTTTCTAATCGTCCCACCGTTTAATAAACATTACAAATAATTGTGTTAACAATAAATTATTGTAATTGATAGTAATTGTGCTGTAATATCACTTACCACGTCTTTAAGTGATTGATGAAAATATACCCGGTGTTTCTTATGGGTACCATAAGTTGATGTATAATCATGAATTTCCAATAAATCATGCCATGTAATGTTTCCATGCTAAATTACAGCAATCATCTTATGGTTATCGTTTTATTTCCAAGTTATGGCAAAGAAGTAAGTGCGAATACACTACACGTGAGTAATCTTTAATAGTAGAAATGCGTAATATTCTTCATGGGTCGATGACTTTGTTTTTACGTTATATCGTCCAGTTTTCCACCATAAAGGGATATGATTCCCTACAAGGCCGCATTTATGATGGTATGAGAATTGCTCCAAGTTCAGCAAACATTTCTTGAATTTTTTAGCTTTTATACGGTTAAGTACGTTTATTTTAAGATCAAAGAATGCAAGCATTAAACTAAAATTAACATGCAATTTGAAACATTTTCTAAACTTGCAGTTAAATACTAAGCATAATTTTACAAAAATTTACCTTTAGAATGGGCAGAATTTAAAAAAGTGCAGGTTCATTTTTAAATAATGAAGAAGACTTACAGGATCAAAAGTTGTATATTTGCTCCAGTTAACAAAAATAAATAGTAAAAAAGAAAATTATTTTAATTAAAATTTAAAACTTGTATTACTTGGCATACCACAAAAACCACACAATGTATACTTTTTAAGCTCAGTAATGCCGCATGCAAGTTAACCGCGAACGTTTGGATTTGTATAAGGATTCCTTTCTTACCATATAATTTATCTTAACAAAGGTTAATTTATTAACAAATCTAAATTACAGTTACTTCTTTACATAGAGTAACCATAATCTGTTATTATATGGTAAATATAACTAGAATCGCCGTCGTTTTCATATTTGTAATCACAATTTTTCATTTACGTGAAGTTTTGGAGCGATGCATGAAAACTCCCCTTGTTAGCAGGGGAGAAATACTAAAAGATCTGCTTTTGCACGGTTGCGTGTTTACATTTGCAAGTATCTTTGTAAAAATGTTCAAGTCTACATGGCATACGCGTTTTTTCTTTTAAATCAGTCTCAAAATTGGCTGTTTACCAAACTTCGCTTCCAACGGGATTAATTGGCAACATTTACGGTTTAAATGGGAACTTTGATTTAGATGTACGGAGTGAATTTATATATCAATAAATATTGATAAAATTTTTTACTGATTAGCGGAAGAGATATTAGCCACGACTGAATTCTTACGGATGGCTTACTGTGCACCTAGAGTATCTGGATTAAAATTTTAACGCAGTAAAAGTGTAGTTTTTTAGTTAAATTTATTAACATTACATGTTACACCCAAAGGCAACGACTTGAAAATATTTAAAATAAACTAGAATTTTTCTTATAAACTTATCTTGCATAACAGTCCTTCAACCTGTCATGTAATTTTAAATTTGAAAATTTTAAACCTTCCTGCTTATCAATAGAGTAATATGGGTATAGGGTAATGTTGGGTATTATAATGACGTAGTAAATTAGGTTATTCGAATAGAATTTTCGAAATACCCAAGTTAATTAATAAAACTAAATTTATTGTTCACTTCGGTGATTTATGCCAAAGTCACAATTATTAGTTGTTATACTTCTAAGGTAGTTTGTTAGGTTGGCTAGTCTAGGATGTGCTTATGATCCTGTTTAGGTTTTTTTGAAATTTATTGTACATGCAGGTCATGACCGGAACTTCAAGTGGTGAAAGCAATATTGGCTTAATTTTCAACTGTTTCCGAGAAAATTGAGTTAGAAATATTCGATTATATTCTACTTTTGACTACTTTTATGAGCAAATGGCTATTGTTCGAAATCCTCTTCTACACAAACCGTTTTAATTCAAATCTTCATATTTTTATAAAAAAAAAATGTTTATGATTTACAAAATAAGTGTTGAATCCACCCTGTTTAAATTTTAGTTTGAATGATCTCCAAATTCATAATATATGCCTTATTTCGGGTTTATATAGCAAACCTACATTTTTGGTATATTAATAATTTCTAAAATTAAAGAGAAAAGATTGATAAAGAGAAGTTTAACTGGACCCTTTTCGAACTACCTAAATTATTTGAACACATTTAGACATAACCACAGATTCCCAAATGCGAAATTTGCTATATTTATTTATTTTATAAATCAATAAAAAATAATATGCTGCAGATTTAATGTTGTTGGACATTTAAAAAGTTTTAATATTAAAATATTAAATACAAAGTTTTAATCAACAACTTTTTAAAGAACTTGGAAGGAAGCGTTTTCTAGACATTTTATGTTCTTTCATTTAGGTCTTAACCGTGCTTTATATAAAATGTATATTCAAGCATTATTTATAAAAATCGAAAAGCTTTGTAATTTACACAGTTAATATTTTTATAAAAAAGTAATTTGTATAATATTATTTTTGCTTGTCACAGCGCCGAAATTTTTTTTGTTTAATGAAAACCAATATTTTTTCTTCTGTATTTTGTGATTTTATTTCCATCGAAAAATTTATTTATTTACGAATCAAACAGTCAAACATTTCTTCTCTTTTCGTTAAATAATGAAATAATTAAAATAAAATTTTTAAAATTGGTATCCATTTGAAAATCAATTTCATAATTTTTGTCAGAATGCCAATAAATAATAATTTCTTGCCTCCATATCATCGAGCTTTAATTTTTAATAATTTCCTTTTTGATTTAGTAACAATTTGACCAATGGTTTCTGATTAATAGTTAAACAAGAAATTTCTTCAGATCCTCTATATTAAAACCGTGAGAAACTATTTCAAAAAATTAAAATGTTGCCGTGACTAGCTTTCAACAAACTTTAATTTTTGAAAATTGTAAATCTTACGTTTTGATGAACTTGGTTATAATGTATAACCACAGAGACGTGCTAGGGCAACTTTACACCCTGACGTACAACTTTGCACCCTGATGTACAACTTACTACCCCGATGTTATAACTTTCATTGCCGCATCCTCAAATTTTAATTTAGAATTATTATAAACACTGCGAGAATAAACGTTACAAGTGACCTTTGTGTCACGATTAATGGCACTGTGATTTTAGTCAAATTTAAAAAAAATAAGGTTTTTGTTTGACCTCAGTAAAGTTATTTAAAAAAAGTGATTTTATCAAAATAAATATAGAGGATGGCCGAATTACGAATGCTTCCATTTTTGTAAACATTGTTATTGTTTATTAGAACTAAATCATTACCGTGTTGATGAAAATCAAAGTACTTTCGAACGATAAAGTTGTTGATAATTCGATACTGTTAGCAAGATCAAAGCTAAATATAAATTGCAAATAAATTTAATTTAAAAGTACGTAAATTAATAACAACTTTAATTTTATATATCACGTAATATTTTGTCATACAAAAGTTTCAAACTTTGTCAGCTTTTGTAATCTGTAATTTTCGTTATTAAAGTACTGGATGGAATTTTAGTGTGCCTAATGTCAAGCTTAGTTCTTAGAACGAGTATGATAGATAGATTAAGTTTTACATTAATTAAATATTATATAGCGCCATTAGTTAAAAGTTTCGTTGAGTAGACAATGCTCGTAAGTACAAAATCGAATTAGAAAAAAAAATAAGAGATAGAAAGAAAAAAATTGTGTAGTTTTAGGCAACATCAATCAAATAAAATCTATTATTATTTTGTAAGGTTCATTTCCGACATTAAAAAAGAATTCTTTACAATTTTTTTCTTTTCTTTTTCTATACATTTTGTTTTAGTTTTTTAATTGTCATCCTGTTGATGTAGGTTTGAAGTTTGAATAAGTCGTTCGACTGTACAGTATAAAAATAATGCCATTCAGCTTAAAAAGAAGTTAAATTAGTCAATTTGTTAGGTAATTAAGAAGAAATATTTTTAGAGACTCCATTTTCTCACATACTATTTTAACTTCTTTTCTTAAATGATAAGTGAATCGCGGCGTCTATATAACTTAATAATAATTATAGACATCCTTATTGGATGGGTAGGTAAGATCGCATCTTTATGAGAAAGTTAAGCATCTCGTATGCATGCACGAGTAAAATGCGTTATGTAATCTGTTGATTTAATCGTTTCTACAATTTGTCAGGAGAACAAATATGTTTTTCTACTTTTTGTTATAATTAATCATAAAACCATAGGCGTTGCGGTTACGTTCTTCTCGTGCTTTCGACAGGAAACTTTTAGTAAACGATACGCCACACTAAAAACGGGTTACGGGTTATTTAATTATTTTTTGCCGCCTGCCACAGGGAATCAGCTTTATTATAAACCCCCACTCGACAACCCGGATTTAATGATTTCCGTGCTTTCCTGTTGCAAGGTCAAGAAAACACACAGAAACCAACACTAATTATTAATACGAAAAATTTGTAAATAAAATGTTACTGTTTTTTCACCGCTTCCATTAACTTAACAACGAACGGCTTTTATATAACAACTTTACTGAAAAACTTGCTTAATTATGTAAAGTAACTTTTACACTAAATATTCCCCAAGTTTTGACTGTAAAAACGAGTTGCTTTCCAGATACTAATTAAGGTATAAAGTTTTAACAGAAACAAAAAAAATTAAATTTTTTACATAATTTTTCCATTGTATAATAATTCCTGTTTTGTTAAAATCTCGAAAATGATTTTTTGAGCACTTCCGGAGGTTATAAAATATGAATTACACAGAAGTAAATGTTAAGCTCATAAAACGATTAAAATTAATTGTAATCCAGGATTTAATTTGTAAGATACAAATCCCCATACGAAAAAAAAAAACATAATAATAAATTTATGAGTTAGCATTTTGCGCAAACCCTATACAGTAATAATTAAATATTAAATGGTCAAATATGTGACTGAAAACATTCGGTAATTCAATTTAATCTTATTTTGTGGATGATCATGATTTATCTTCCGTTGATGGTGAAAAGGATTAATTTAACATTTTTAGCACTTAACGTAGGTACATATACGCATTTAGTTTAATTGATTTTTTAAGTAACAGTTAAAAAAGTTCTTTCGCTATGATATATTACGTTGACAGTAATCCCAAAATAGAATTTCAATTGTACTCTTAATGATTGCCCGTGCCCGTTCGTGGTTTGAAAAGTTACTACTGACAGAGTCACACGAGGTAAATAAAATAAAATTCAGAAATGTTAAAGTAAAACGAAATGGAATGAATAAAAAAAATTAGAAACTTGACGTTAAAATTACTACGAAGAAAGTAAAAGTAATGCTAATTAAATAATTATAATCATTATTTTTTATGTTGGAAGATAAAATAAAATGTTTTATTCGGTACAAAAGCGACTTTTTATGGTTTGTCTGTAATTGTTGAATTTATTCCACTTGTCAGTCAACCCTACATACTCGGAACGAAAATTTTTATTTTATCCTTATGAAATAATAATGTGCCATTATTAAGAACTGGATTGTCAATGGATCAATTTGAATTCACCCTATATTATATTATTTAGGTTCCTATAAAATAATTTATGGTTTTTGCATCAATACAGTGTGGAAGTTTATAATTTTAATATTCTAAATATTGAATAAAAACACCAAAAAATATTGACTTTAGTTTTGACGACTTTACGTCGCGCCGCCGCCGTCATGTTCCTGACATTCAAACTATAGTAAGTTTTAGTAAATAAGACAGATTATTTTGGTTTATTTTATATTTTTTTGTGTTTTTTTTTTAATACTTAGTATTTATTTACGATTTTACTATTTTATTAACTAAATTAGAATACAATATGTACCTTAGGGAATAATTTTTAATTCACCGTACACGTATTTCACATAGATAGATAGGTGACAGATACATAGATATATAGTAATAATTCATTGCTCAACAGTGTTGAGTAATGCTGTTGAATAATAAAGCTCGAAAGCGTTAGCTGACCAATTACAGTAAATTTGATCTATGAAATAAAATTTTAAATTTTCATCAAACTGAAATTTGAATAATACATCTTTTACGACATTTATTTCAAGCGTTAAAAAAATTTGACTTTAAATCATCAATTGAAGTGTAAAACTAAAGGAGATTTCCAATTTTGGGAAATCATGCCGGTAATACGCCTTACATATGGTACTTTGGTGCCGCTCATCATTAAATGTTTTACTTTACTGATGTAGGCGGGTAATTGTAAAAATGCAATATTAATTAATTTTAATAATACATTTTTAAACTTCAGGATTTGAAAAAATAGCATATTGTATTCTTAGCAAAGTGACTTTTTGCAATTGTCGGACTCGCTCCAGTCGTTCATCATCAACTCGACAGGCTTGCCACAAAAAGTCCTTCTTTTCCTCCTTATAAAACAACATCCCATGTCCAAAACCATTAAAAATATTAACCTCGATTCTGAATTCGAGTGGCAATGTTATATTTTTTAAAATGTAAGGCAAGCTCTTTGTTCTATTCATCTTGGTAAAGTTTTGATAATTAATTATAATAGCATCAGATACATAAACATTATGAGAGACAAAATAAAAGAAATAAAGCGACAGTGTAAAATCAGATTATTAATGCATATTTGCATATAATTCTATACAATATAAAATGATAGTATTATATACATCTAAATCTAAGTAGTGTAAATTTACAGTTAATATCTGTCAGTCTAGTAGTAGTATACGAGTTTCGTTGTTTTTCAACTCGTCAGTTAGGTATAATCGGATTAAAATTAACAAATGTATAAAGTGATTGGATGTCAAATATTATAAAATTTGTAGTATTCCAATAGAAATAACTGTAAATTTTCTGAACGTTTCCAGCCTCGTTTAAAATTTTTCTTAAGAAATCTTGAAATTTATACGCCCATGTTTAATTCCGTCAATTTAATTTTTTGTTCAATTCGTGCTTGTAATTAATTATAACAAAACTTAAATTAATTTTGCATCACATCTCTAGTCCTGATGCTATATCTTTTAAAATAATTATACATGTCGTAACTCAGATGATTAATTATAAATTCCGAATGTCTTTAAATAATAAATATTTATGTAGTTTCATAAAAGCAAAACATTAAACATTTCGTGTGCATATAAATAAAAAAGTAAAATTAAAATTTTGATTAACTCGCACAGTAATTTTTGTTGTGAGCTTTAAAAGTTAATTATTTTGATCGTAAAGTTTTTTAATTAATGTTTTGGAAAATTTAATTCTTGCACCCAAACCATTTTACATCAAATGTTTCTTATTTGATTTGAAGTACAACTTTAGTTTTTTTTTGAAAATGATCCCTTTTTAAATAAAATTAGATAACAAAAGCCGTAAAAAATTTGTTTCTATATTTCTAGGATACGAATTGTAAAGCTGTTGAAAAAAGTAATAAACCCTCCAACTTTAGCCATAAGAAACTCTTCAAAACTTTTTATTTTAAAAATTGTTAGAAGTTGTAAATAAGAAAATAAGAATTATTGTAATAGAAATCTTTTCCGTGCTTTTCAAGTGGAAACAACTTGTAACTTGTGAAAAGTAAACTAAAACTCGGACGATGTTGCAACTTCATCAAATAATAAAAATATTAAAAAACTTAGGCGTTATAAAAGTTTTCATGTAATTGGTTATGTAATCTTTTATAGCCATTACCTTGTCGCGACTGAACCGCATCGTGCATATACAACGTAAACTAGAAGTACCTAGAACGATGATGGCATGTTAGGTTAGGATAAATATTTGAACCAAACGTTTGACGGTACCGTTCATAGGCAGTTTTCTTGTTTTAAATTAAAACGGCCAAAATGGCTCACGCAATCATCCGTAAGACATATTAAAGCTATCTAAAGAATAACCCAAGTTTTATTGTTCCATTGTATTCTTTTAACACATTGGAGAATTGAAAGATTGGCTGTTTTTCTTGATTTTATGTTAAGCAATTAATTAAGGTCTGTTAAAATGAAATAGCCGTTTGAAGGTACAATGCGATCACTTGACTAATGAAAATAAATTTTCTCCGTAAAAAATAAATGACTTAAAGGTCGAGTTTGATATAAAAAAGCTGGAAGAAGTTAAACGTACAAATTCGTTTTTACAAACTCTCTCCTGCACAAAATTTTAGTTTTCCAATTTAATTAAATATAATTGATCGTTAGAGTTTACAAATAGAACTGCTCATATTTTCAATTCGATAAGTCCATTGAATTTAAAATAACAATTTAAGATTCACATCTTTATTCCCCCTAGCAGTTTGTGCTAATGCATTCATGCAAGCATCGAGTTGAAGATAAAGCGATTCAAATTATTAAGTCATCTTCGTGATAGCTAAATAGACTGCAAAAGTAATAACAAAAAATAGCAAAAAGTAACATCATTCTATAGGGGAAGGGGAAACAAGATAAAGAGGATATCAAAATCCAAAATCTGCAGGTATTTAGCATGCAGTGGCGTAACAAACTGTGTTTCGAACCGTTAAACAGCGCCACAAATTCTATTTTTTGGTAAAGTAACCGTGGGTCAGTAGTCCATTGCACCTATTTTATACCTTTGCACCTTTACCCTAGTAAGAGTACAATAATTGGATTAAAAATATAAATCTTACATTAGATTAATTATTGTAAAAATATAAGTAGGTAGGAAAACAATCTTAATTACAAAAATTACCAGAGCGACAACACAATATAAATCATTTTTTTACTATTAATATGAGAAAAATTATAAACTATATTATAAGCTATACATATGAATAAATGCTTTAGTTATAAACGAAGAATTTTAATATTGAGCAAATTTATCTATAGAAGAACCTCTCAACTGTCCCATGTTGAAGTAAAAAATTTCTTATTTTCCCCACTCGTTGAGATAAATTGAGACAAATTTTTCGTTATAATAATAATTTTTTGAACTAAATAATCACAGATATTATAGCAGAATGCTTTAATTTTCTTATCTCTGCATTGATAATACTTAATTAACTATTGTATTCCTGCATTGTTTTTTTTTGTTCGTAAGGCTTCTCGAAACAGCGGTAGTTACGCCACTGCCTAGATAAAAGCAGCAAAACTATGAACAAGAATACATTTTTATCACAATACATTTAATCGTTTGCAAATCAATAAGTTGTGGTAAAATAATACGATTTTTTTTTGTGGTTGTACGAATTTATATAAAGCCAAGGTTTCATTGTCCAATTAGCTGCACAGCAATATTTTTAACTTGACATGAGTTACGGTTCCGCCGCAATGAAATTGCTTTTTCTTTCAGATACGAATTTGTAGGGATTTCAATAGCTAAGTTTGGTATTTGGAGATTGTAATCATGTTTATTAATGAAGGAGTAATAGCGATTTTATTAAAATTTTTGATACCGATAATTTATGTATACGGCGCACTGTACGACTAGCTGCCCAAAAATTTAAAATATTTTTACTTTTAAGAATTTGTTTTTGATGACAGATTTTTATTATTTACAAGTGTTGGGGAATATCGCGTTGGTCATTTTGTGACAAGCGTTGATACATTCAAACAAGTGTTTGTGACTAAAAATGTGAGAAGACCACACGACTTTGAGATGAAATCAAGAAATTCCTGAAGTCAACATTGACAAGGACAAAAAGCCTAACAAATAGAAAGTGGTTTAAAGTTCTCGGAGACAAACTTATTCCGTATATTACATTCAAAATCTCTTCACAACTTGATTGTATGTTAATTCTTAACTCATCGCTTATCAGCCCGAAATGGACACAAAGCTTGCTTTCTAACCAATTTTGGTCAAATAACTTTTTAGTTGGACTTGCCCCACTTTTAATAGTGACTTGATATGTATTGTAAAAGCTATATTGATTTATGGTATTTACATGTTTATAAAGGGCAACTTTATGTAAAACACCAACGTATTCAACTGCCAGGACACAGAGCTATATTTTATCAGAATTATGCATAATTCATAAATGTTACTAAAGCTTTCGGATACTTGCTCTCTATTGCAAGGAAAGTTATCTATGAAAATGTAGGCACTTTAGCTTCATAACTCAACCGCGTTATCTAGCAGTTAATTTTTCAAGTTAATCAGATTGCGTACCACACGTCAAATCCTAAAAAAATCTATTAGCGAAAAGTTGCATGCAACAATTGTTTCTTAAACTCGACTTTCTTACTTACTACCATCTAAGGCACTTGTTGTAGTACAATAAAAGCAAGTTCTTACAATCACATACTTACCGATTTTGATAAAGCCTTCCTTATACGGTAATCGCAAGGTGAGGGTAGTTAAAAGCATTGTCTAAATAGAGCTTTGTCTGAATCCTTTTATAGGTATTCAGTTTTTTTTCTGCTTTGTAAAATGAACAATCTCGGTTCTATTTGAACACCTGAAATGCTGCATAAAATCTTAATAGTTTAATTAAAAATTAAAGAGGATGTCGCAGAGCCGTCTCGAAAAATACTAATTTCATTCGCAAATATTTACATCTGCCGTCTGAGATATTTATAAACGAACACAAATAGGTTAGTACCTTCATAAAGAGAAATGTAGACTACACATAAAAAATTGTTTTTCACTTCAAAGATATTGCACAATCATTTTTATTGCTTTACAATTAGTTTAAAAAATTACTCTACAAATACTACATTAGTAGTATAGTAGCATAGCGAATTAAATTCTATTTTTAAAAAGCGGTTAATAAACTTGGCATTCATTGATAATTTAGTCACGAAAACATTGCTTTTTAATGGGGCGTTTTATCAATTTTTGTTGATTTTATTGAAAAGTAATCAACTAGTTTATTAAAAAATTAATATTTTACACGATATTTACACGAATTTTAATTGCTATTTACTAATAAATCATTTTTCAAATTTTATAAATCCTCAATATTCAAGTTTCAAGTCAGTAGTTGTTCTTATTCAAGGTAGAAGTAGTCTCTTGTTGCTTTGCTTCTCACTGGAGTTCGGTGGATGAGAATTGCCATCTCTGTGCCCATCTCTTAGGCGGTCCTCCAGGTACTCTCAAAGGTCATCCAGTTTTTACAAATGCGGGTTTTTTTATCAAGGTCTTGGTCCATTTGACCGCATTTTGCATGGCACATATTCTTTTTACATCTTCCTTTCTTTGGTGTTCCCAATAATAGCTTCATTTCTATAGCGCTGCTATATTGCCATATTCTGGATATGTTAGGATTGGAGAAATTATCACTTTGTATCTTCTTGTTTTGCCATTTTGGGTCATGTTGTTTCTTAGGTACCCTGCTACTTGTACTGCTTTTGAGTATTGGATTTCTGGTGCAAATCTCTGCTACTTATTATTTCTGTGGTTAGACATGATTTTCTCCACCATTCCCTCGTCAATTTCTACTTTGCACCTAATCTCTTGACTTTGATCTTTACTTGCATAATTGGATAGTTAATATCCCGGTAAATATCTAGTAGGTAATTAAGTATTTATTGACTAATATTTAGGTTAATAAAAGATTGCAACACGAACTAATTAGCGTGGTAGGAACATGGCCAAAAACTATTTTCTAGTAAGATAAGGAAGGCTTATATCCAACAGCAGATAAAACATGCCTGGATCATACAATTACTTGGCTGCCCAACTAAAAACTTGCTATTGAAACATATGGGCAATATAAACTGTTGTAAGATAACTATTTTCAGCTCCCACTGTTGTTACCATCCTGCCATTCAAAATTGGATCAATTTTCTTGGTATTTTATGCAAACAGCAAAATTCAGCATAGCATAAAGTATATCGGCAGCACACTTTGCAAACTGTAAGAAAAAAGCAGAAAAATGTCGAACGAAATGTCTAAAAAAAATTAAATTAAATATTCATAATGGAAATGGGCGACTCAACATAAAGTTGACCAATAAACTCAGTGAACTATATACAAAAAACTTAAATAAAGAAGGTGATCAATTTCGGTTCGGTCTACAATCTTATACTATTAATAGCTTTATTTTTCATTTTCTGAAGCGAAACGGAATATCTTCACGCTCAACTAATCCAATTTTTGCAAGAACTAGAAGTCCTCTTTCAATTACATTAATTCAAGAATGACATTATTTAAGTTTTTAATTCTTCTTGATTGAATTGAATGCTGTGTTAGGCTGCTGATGTAGATATGGCTTGGAGTAAAGCAAGATTCAATTAACTCTTAGTCGCCCATCTGGTGAAATGTTGGTACTAGATAAAATTCTAAGTTTACCTGTATTTCTTTAATTAATAAAAAATGGTTTGCCTGTACAAATTTGAGCTTTGTAATCAACGTTTTCTTTGTGAAGAGTAAAGTTTTTGGATATCCAAGTGCCGATAACAAGAATGTCAATATTTTCTCCTACTTTAAAAATAGAATTAAATGGCGAGGATATATTGATCGCTGCCTTTACTACTAATTTGCCAGCATCTTCTGTTGCCCACCGAACTATTATAAAATTATCAGTAATAATTTTTGTCTTTTACGTAAATAGAAAATTGGTCACCGAAGTGTGGCTATAACTTTAGATTAGTTCTGTAAGGTTACCTTGGCTTTTAATCTTGAGCATAACTATTAAGTGCTGAATATAGCAAAATTTGATCTTGAATTACCTAAGGAGCCCATGAAAGTTGACGAAATAATTTGAAGTTTACTGAGATCCTTAGCTTTTAAATTTAATATTTTGTTAATATGATAAACACATTTGATGAATATAAAAAATAAAAAAAAGCAATACAATTTAACAACACAAAGTCATTATAATGATGCCACTCCTTTAACAAAAACGTTTGTTGGTCGCCTTTTTATAAATTTTTTGAAGTCGAGTGATTCTTGAATTATTATCTCGTGCGTGTATAAAAGAAAAGCAGCACTGTCAGGCTGAAAGGGCTCTCACCATTGTTTCACACAGGGGGTCTACTAATCCAGACCTACAACCCCATTGCTAACCAAAAGTCTCGTCACAAATCTCAGCAAGCAATGACAAAGGCATTCGTGAAGAAGTATTTAGTACATTTTATTGTGATACATTTTAAGTGGGTAAAATAACCTACACGAATAGGGTAGAACAGCAGGTTTATCGATGAATGTGATTTCTTCAAACGTTTTATTAGAAAATTCCGAACATGCACGTAGAAAATTTATTAACCAATTAATTTGAAACGTACACTTTTAAAATCTATTACGTAGTGCTATAAAAGATATTCGTAGTTTACGGGGTGGTACAACTTCTAAATTGTTCTTTTATGTAATTTAAACCAATAATTTTTTTATAGCTACGCAACACTCACTAAATCGTTTCTTTTTTCGATATATAAAGCTTTAGGTACTTTTACGTTTCAAGTAATACCGCTCGAGCTCATTTTTAAGGATAGTGCATGCTGAGAAAACATACATAAATTCGTCTGATAAAAATCCCGACAAAGAATGCTCAACAGACAGGTTCCCAATTTTAAAAATTATTTCTACTAAAGAAAGATACAAATATTTTCTCCCTGTGTTACCAATAAGCCAACTAATCGTGCATCGAGCCCTTGAAACTTGCAATCACGTATAAGCAAAAGCTCAGGATTATATCAAATGGATACGATCCAAATTACCAGAGGGCAGTGGCACTTATGAATAAAACATGCCAGTTAAGTAACTCTTCGAACTAAGTAGTTTGAATTATCTCGAAAGTTTTCATAATAATTACGACTCAGAAGGAAAGCTTACAAAAGCGCAAATGTTCCTATAAGTAATCCTCAAAGAAAATATTAATAATTTCAACTATAAATTCAAATCTCCTTATATTCTATGTCACAGGTAAATTAATGTGAGGTTAAGATCGGTTTAAAAATATACTGCCAAATGGAAATTTTTAATTGTTTAGATAATTACAGCGCCCTGAAAGGTCTTAAAATTTCGATTTAATTAAGTTGTTTTTCTACATACATTAATATTAATTAGTTACAACTAACTTCCTTTTCTGTAAAATAACAGGTTTCAAAATTTTAAAAATTACCTAAGCGATTTTATATCAATTTAAAAAAGTGTAGTTAAACGTGACTACGTTATTAAAAGCTTTTATTGTATTTATTTTATGTCGCACGTGGCTTGTCAAGCAATTTTAAGACTAATTTTATCTATAACGGAAACAAGATTATAAATTGAACATTAAATAATGCAATAAACTTGGGACAATTCTCATGTAATTTTTCATGCAAGGGCAGAACCATTACCTCCAAGTTGCTGTCTTTAAAACACGGTTGTCATGTCGTAGAAGATTTATTTTAAAAATTAATAAATTGAATTATTTATTTTATCAAGTTTTATGTTCGGAATTTTAAGTACCTGCCCAGTAAGTAAACAAAATGTATCATGATTTTGTGAAATTATTTTCACAGTCACATGAGTCCCGCTGAGGCGGAAACATTACCTTCTTATTTAATTGCATTATATTGGCAGGATATCGAGCTGGAAACCGCAGTTTCATGCCAGCTACACTGTTTTGAAAAGTAATCCACTTCATGAAATGGATTATAAGAGCTTTAAAACTTACTCGAAAGTTGCCAGGCCTAACTCATCTCGAAGAGGGAGAGTTCTTGCTTAACTTATTAGGTGCGCGTCGGAGCTAATAGTCAAAATCGCAGATTTATCGGTATAATAGGCACCGTTAGTTAGTGAAAACGATAATAATTGAAAAGGAATAACCAACTCAACTTCAACCGATAAGAAGCTTATCAAACGAAATGCAACTCTAGTTAACTTCTCTAGTTCAACATAAAAGGAACAAAAAAATAAGCCAAAATAAAGCATTACAATACAATATAACAACAATTTCGTCAAGTAAACATAATACACAGAATATTCTATATGGTAAGCTTTTAACAGGACATCAAAAGTATGAAGCTATCGATTGACAGTAAATTACCATAATTCCCCATATTGAGCTTAAAATTGTGAAAGCACACTCCACGTAAAAACAACAAACATATACGATGATTTTAGTAAAAATTGGAAATAAATTTAATAATTATTTAAACTACGAATTTGAATAATTCGAATCTTAAAGTAATAAATCAAATTTTACAAATTCAAAATTTAATAAGATAAAAATTTATTTATTATTCGTGAAATTTATTTAAACAGCACACGATACAAAGTAGATTGGAATTTAATTTGTTAAACATGCAATTGAAATTGAATTTAACTTTTCTTAATTGAGAAAAGATTAAGAATGAATTAGGACAAAAGGGGGAATTAAGAAAACTTTGTCAATTCATATTGTTTACGTAGGCACTTTACAATTAAACGTTTGTACATTTTATTAACTTGACACAGAATCTGATGCAGGTCAGACTGAAACACGTTCTAAGAATATTTTATTTAATTAATGCTTAAAAGCTTCTGATATAATTAATTTTTTTAGTATTGCCTGTTAATTTTTAAATTTGACTTTAATATTAACTTTATAATCTAATAGTTTATATATTTTTACTACTGATGATAATAGAAAAAATTTTTATTTTATTTTTTGAGCAACAAATCTTCAAAATAATTCATTTATCAGTAGTAAGCGATGCAGGTTATCCATAAATTTAAAGATGAAACGATACATAAGATAAATAACATTGCATTTATCAATAAAGCAAGTGATGAATAAAATAATACTCGCCATTGGACGATGTTCTTTTATCTAACTTATAAATTTTGTAAAGACGTGGCTATTAATTTTAATTGAGAATTAGTAAAAAATACTAGGCTCAAAATTTTATTTCTAACACCCAAAGGAAAAAAGTTAATTATATTCTTAAATGTTTAATGTTTTCGTGTTGTAAAATCCAGTTACAAATTTGTGCTTGTTGCCAAAGTTGAAACTAGTAGTCAATTATCAACAAATTAACATAAAATAATTGCGGTAGGGAGACTACACGAAAACTGAATGTTGGAAATTTGAAATAACTTTATTGAAACTGAATTTTGTATTCATTACTATCTGTAACTACATGAAATGTTCAAAGTTTGTTGGATACTAACAAACTACTATAAATAAGCGTTAACATGATTAGAGCAACACTGTCTCATTAACGAATGTGTCCATTTTCGTGGTGGAAACCATTCTCTTCCCTTGCTGATGTTGAAATTGTTTACAAAACATTGCGAAAGTCTAATGAGTGGTAACAAATAATTAATTCAATATACTTACTTGCTGAGTGCACATCGACGTCATATCTTAACTTTCTCGACGCCAAAAGGTTTCAAAGCATTTTAAATTTTAAAAACAGTCGAGTTGGTTTACTTTAATCTGTATTCTTTTAGGAAATATGAATAATAATAATACAGAACTGGTTAGTAAATAGCAATTTCCAAAGCAATACAAAGAAAATGTAACTGTGAGCTAGAAATAGGCAATTTCTGTGATTTATATGTATACTACTAACTTGTCAGACTGACAGGTTACATCTTCCTTTATATTTAACCTGGAGTCGTTGTTTTACCTTTAAAGACATGCACGTACTCTTTAAAATCCAAATGTAATTCTGACAAATCGGAGGCGTCTCGTTTCAATTAATTAACAGTATAAGAAATGATGATGCCAATTATAACGCGCAATTAGTTATTTAGCGCTGAAATTATTATGAATGTCAAAATTTACACAAATTTATCAAACAGGGTAGATTAATTATTGCAATTTGAAAATTACTAATTTTTAATGTTTTTATAGATTTTTGTTATTGTTCAGATTTATTGCATTTTGTATTCACATTAATTGCATTTGCAATTTCAATCGCCCTAAAGGGCTTAAACCTGCAACGCAAACAAAAAATTTTAGATGTGGAAAACATTACAAGTGAGTCAAGTCAAAAATCGCAGAAATTGGAAACCCAATTAAAATAGTTACTCGAGTTAAGCGAAATCATAGTTAATTTTAAGTTTTAATAGCAGTTCCAAAATTTGAATTTGGGGACATTTAAAAAAATTTAAGTAACTTTTAGAAATTTTTGGAAATGATTCACTTAAATTGAATTCAGGGTTTAATCTTTAAGTCTATTTAGTTGGTCAAAATTTTAATGTGAAGCTGAGAAATTAGCCCTAAGTCAGCGAATTACCTGAAATTTTAGGTTAAAATAAATTATTGAAAATAAAAACAAAGAAAAATAATCTTATACATATAGAGGGTCCGAAGATGGTTGCATGTGACCGAAATGTATCACCCTAAAGAGTGAAGATGAAGAAAATGCTGCAGTAACACATATGCACTACTCTTGTTCTACGTAGTCAAAAACTAAACTTTTATAAAACCTATAAAACCTTTTTTTTCAACTAATTTTTTAACAAAAGTTTCGAGTAAAATAAATCTTGGTTTTTAATTGAATAAATCGCAAACAATTATGGTCGATTTCATAATAAAACTTAATCAGCCATTAAATGTATAATGGAAGAATTAGAGTCAAACAACCCAATAAAATGTATTAATTAAACTTAAATTATAAGTAAATTTAAATTATTAAAATAAATTTTACTCAATGAGCAAAAAAGCCCTTTGTGAAATTTTTGAAATGTAAAAATTATAATTTTACTAAATAAAAGTATAGAAATGCCCGCATTGTAAAGCACGTGCAAAAATTTATCCATTTAGTTTTCCATTCAAGCAGATTACTATAGTCATAACTTATGACTTATACCGGGGGTTCTTCATACGTTGAAAATTTTGTACCACATAAATAAGAATCAAAAAATGTACATATGTTCCACCAAGAAAGCATATTCAATTAAAAATCAATACATTCCAAAAAGAACGAATTTATTTAAGTTCATCATAATTTTTTTATAATAAAATAGAAAATGTATTTGTTTATTATATTCTGAATAAAATATTTTAAAAATTACAAGTTGAATGAAATTTGAAAATTTTCCAACTTACCTTTTTTTTTACTCAGTGACATTCAGTTTTAGAATCTAGTATGTCGATATGGGTTTGTCAAAGCACATGTCAATTAATTTATTTAAAAAATTTTCCATTATAGTTTTTGATTTCAATTTTAACGGATTTTAATCCATTTTCATTCATTTAGGGATAGTTTAGCTGATGAGCTCTTGAAAAGACAAAACCACTTATTCGCAACGGGGTCCTAGACTAAAATGTAAGTTGAAAATTTTTAAATTTCATTCAACTTGTAATTTTTAAAATATTTTATTTAACATATAATTTCAAAAGTTAATAAACATTTACAATTTATTTAATTAATTAATGTTAAAAATAACAATTAAAGTTTATTATATTCAATATGTCAAGCTAAATTTCTTTGAACATATAAATAACAACTGTAAGAACGATCCCGATATATCGCACTTGAATAAAAATTCATATCTACAAGAAACCATTAAACAAACTATTATTATTATTAAGCATAACATTCCTTGCGGAATTGAGCTGTCTTTAAAGCTGTCTTAATTTTGGGGTGAAATTAAGAAATTACGATATTATGCATAACAATGTTTGATTTATAAATTTGCTATGTTTATTTCAATTAAAAAAGTTTTGTAAACAGCTAATTATTATTGTTATTGCATAATATATTCATACATTCAAGGTAAATCTCGTTGCTCGAAACGAATAGCGTTTAGTTGCATTGAATTTATACAAATATTTTAAACGCCAGAAGGAAAATTATTGTGCAAATTTGAGACGCTATCAGCTGTAGAAAATAAATTATTACTAAATTATTATTATTGCAACGTAGATTAATTAGATGCACTAGGAATCTTTCCTTTATATGTTTTTATTTTATAAACCGCTTAGTCGCCTTTATTTTATATTAAAAATACATTTAACTTGGTGGTATACCATTTTATTTTTAGCACATTCGTCTTTCCTGAATTCAACTACTTCGTTATTCCATCTATTATCCATTCCACTGCTATAATTACTGTCAATGTCAAAAGTTTAGAGAATATCGTAGCAATATCTTTTTAACAGAATTAAACAATTAATTTTTTTAAATCTGTCCATCGATTTATTATAAACATAACCTCCAATGTATTATATAATAACCATCAACTTTCTAAACATTAATATCCCTATCAGGTTGTGCCAATATCGTTAACAAATTAACATTAGAGCTGTAAGAATAAGAGAAGCGGATAGGACTCGGTTCAATCGGTCGATTTGAACATAGCCTCATTGTCGTTATTCTTGATAGATAGTTTGTTCATAAACAAATTGCTGTTTAAATTTTTTATCAAAGTAGGCGGTGGTCTACTTACTATTTGAATAAGTACTTGAGCCCTTGAACGACTAATATTACTTTTTCACGAGACGAGCACAACAAAATATTTCATATTCTTGCATAATAGCGATAAGAATTTATCAAGTTCTACAATTTTTTGCTCCAGCTTTTAAGAGAACGTTTTAATAATTTAATTTGTTACAACCACACAACCTTCTTCAATTTTATAAGTTTTCCTTTCAAAGATTAATTAATAAAAAAATATCTGCCTGCTCGACTGTCTGCCTGGATGTGCGTTTTAATTATTAAACAATTTATCTCGGAATTATTTATTTAGATTTATTGGAATTCAATTTGATTAGGATTTAAAAATTTTCTTTATAAAAGTTCCTAGCACGTCGCACTGTTTTATTAAAAATCTAAAACTCAATTATTATGATTTATGTGTTTTTGGCTGGAAGTACTACACACGATCCATTCAAACCATAGTAAATCTCAATGAAAGTATTTGAACTTAGCTTTAGTATATTATTTATTAAACATGCATTAAATACTTTGTCGGCTGGTTTTGTATCACATAAGTGATGGTGTATATTTTATGTAATAGTACTTATTATTAAGAGAATGTGACGTTAAAAACCTGAAGTTCATTAATAAAAAACCCATAAAATAGCATTAAAGTCGTATATGGACAGAATAGATCGTTTATATTACATCCATAATTTATCTCATATAACAGCCATTGCAATAATAGGTAGGTACCTATGTATCGATGTAACGCTATCAATATTTTCTCTTATTGAAAATTTTATAAATTTAGCGTAACTCGATCACGACTTATTACAAGCTAACTTATTTCTATGCCAAGCATTTAACGTAAGAGAAAATTGAAATGACATTGCTCGAGAAAATTGTGTTGAAGGAAGTTTCGCTAATCGAAAACTTTAAAATCAAATTGTTTAGCTTTCATTAAAATTAATAGAAAGAGGAAGACTTTTCTATATACTTTTATTTTATTTTTAGCTCTGAAATATATTGGATATGGATACGGAAACGACGGTCAGTATTCTGAAAATGTTGGATTATGGCCTTCTGCATTCAACGTAGCGACAAAGGCGTTAATTTTCGTTAACGCGACATGCGGTGAAGGCGGTAGGGAAGAGTTTTGTAGAATTTCGGAAGGAATAAGAGGAAAATGTGGAGTTTGTGATAATTTTAGTCATGATCCCGGAAGAAAACATTCCATTCACTTCGCAATTGATTCAAGTAATCGATGGTGGCAAAGTCCAAGTTTATATTACGGACCGGAATTTGAATATGTGACAATTATTATCGACCTAAAGCAGGTAAGTGAAAATTTCTTGTTCGAAATCACTGAATCGAGATTTTATTTATTACTCCATGGCACTTCGTTAACAACCTCGCTCGACCTCCACTAAGGTTTGATTTTCACTGCAGGGGTAATTGGTTTAACCCGAATTAAGCTTACAAAATGAAGTCATTTTAAATAAGGAAATCCGATTGTAACTCAAAATCGAATACATAAATATTAAACTGACGTTTAAAATTGATGTGTTCGTTGTACCAAACATGTAATTTTCGATAATAATTAACGACCTAGCTAGCCCGGCAATTTTATTTATTAAAAATTAATTTTACCCAATTTTGAAATTTTAAATGAAATTTCTAAGCAATTTTGTTGTTTAAAATAAGTTTTTTTGTGAATACAGTAAAATTACAATTATCCGAGTTTTGGTTATGCGATTGTCAATTTAACGTAATCGATCATCTTTCATAATGCGACTAATTCCAAAATATTTTAACTATTTTTAACCCTCTGATTGAACTCAAAGCATAAAATAGTAAATTGTAAGATAAAGGCGTAAATTAGATTACCTTTAGGAGCTTGAAAATTGCAGAACAAACCGAATGTAATTTTATATTATTATTAGCTTGTAAAATTAATATTAAATTAAAATTTTAAAAAATTAACAGGTTTTCCTAAGCTTTCAGCAATGAATTGTTGCTGTCATCAGATGTTTTATTAACAAGCTTATAAAAAAATTCGTTTAATTATTCAGTTAACCGGTTAATTGTTTTTAAATTTAATATAATATAATTATTGTTTGTTTTCTTATATAATAATCTTTTATTTTGTTGATTAAATTTCATATTAAATTTACAATAATCACATTTTAAATTAAATTATTTAATTAAATTGCACGGTTTATTTCGGCGATATTTGAAAAGCTTGAAAACTGTTTGTTTATTAGAAAATTCTGTGTTTCTAAATTAATTTGTTTTCTTTAAGGGAAATCTTATTAAAAGTTTCAATAAAGTTCACTAGAGGCTTCATTAACTCTGGATTGTTTATAACTAACTTACATAAAAACGTTTAATACAAATTGAAATTGAAACTTGTTTTACTTATTTGATCACCTAACAATTTTTAATAAAATATTATTAAACGAATGTAAAATACAACTTAACATCAACACAATGTTTGTCGGAAGCTGTTAAAATAAAATTAAGTGTTATTATTGCTGATCATAAAACGAAGTGTAAATTAAAGCCATCTGGAAACGTACTCCTAAAACTTTTTTAAATTTTGCTTTATTTTGTTATCCTTGACATGATGTAGTATTTTTAGCAACTCGAAATTTGCTTGATCCTTTAAAATTTTCAACCCGTTAATTTGAAAAGTAACTTTTTTTATTATCCTGACAGTATCTGGGAACTTAATTCCGACAACAAAAGTGAGCTTAAAAAAATTAAAAGTAGTTTATGTTACTGGAAACTACTCGAGTAGCTTGTATCCTTAATGTAGATCCAATTTTGTTAATGGTTTTATGTTGTAATGTTCAGCAGTTTTAAAAATTTCATTAAAAATACATTAAGTGGAGAACGGCAGTTTAGAACTTCTGCTGCTCTTTTCTAGTACGAGATACTCCATCCTACGCCGACAGTTTTGTCGGAACAAAAAGATAAACTTAGTTTATTGTCGATCTATTAGTAATGGAATTTGGTTCACCTGTACGTTTCAAGAAAATTTATGGAATTTTAATTGTGACTGTGTTGAATTGTTATCTAGAAAGTGAATACGATTTAATTTTCATTCTTCGAAACTCATGTTAAAAAACCATGGGCAATTTAGTACCATCTATTAAATTACTTTTAAGTCGACTCGATATAGTAAATAGTCTTAAAGTGGATGGGCAAACTTATAGAGACGATTTTTTTCATTTTCCCACACTCGAGTGTGTTTATTTTGAAACAAACCTGTCGGCGAAGAACAAAAATTTAGGACAACCTGTAATAAATTTTATTACCCAGATTAACGCTATTAACTTTGTATGGCTTATCTGCATCAGAAAAACTAGCAAAATCAGTTTTTTTGGAAACTTCCAAAAAATTTCTAATTTTGGAAAACTCATATTATCGTTAAATACCCAATGTAGCCCAGTAATTTTAGTTCAATTTTAACATAACATTTTCAAAAATTTGGTTCTTCTAGAAGTTTTGCATTATAGCGGTAGTTCCATATTATACTATGTTGTCATTAGATTAACATCTTAATGTTTCACACGCAAAAAGTCGCAAAGAGGTGCGAAATTTTTTGTCAATATTTTTTTTATTTATTGATTCTACCGCTGAAAAGGTTATGATATAGTTGAAACGAGGGTACGTTATAACAAAGCACTGAGTGTAGCACATTTGACGGATATTTAAATTACACAATAAACTTAACGTAGTTTTTACTGTGAAGTACTAATGGATGCTAAGAATCGGCGAGGTATGCTTGAGAAAGTATCTTTTGAAAATCACATAACTGTAATTGGGAGGTCGGGGAGAGGAAGCATGAATAACGGAAGGCAGTCTTTTAAAATTGTGGAAATTCTTTCTTTGGATTCTTGACTAAATTCAAGCATAGGTGACATACTGAAAAAAACACCGCATAAAAAGCTGAATCCATGTGTAATAAGATTTTTTCCGATCTCTTTCCTTGCAAAGGAGTTTTGAAATTTTGACACTGTTATAGCAAGGTTTTAGTTCTTAGGTCTGCTGTAGTAAAAGGTAAAATGGGCAAAAATTTAATAGGGTCAATTTTTAAATGTTCAATTAACAACATAATTTATAAATTACTTTCTCAAGAAGTTGACATACTATCCTTCTATTTCTGATAACTTAATCATACAAGCAGAATTACGTGTCCTCTCCATAAAATTCTTACAATCACTAAAAATCTCGTTAAGCTATTCATGCTTATCCTTAATTCTCCTACGATGTCCTCACTTCGTTGCAAAGCCTGTTTTGGAGAAAAAGCGCCTTTGGTTCATCATGATAATGCAGATTAACAGATTCTTCTTGCAGATTTAAATGCGAGAGTAGAAACAATCACACATCTAAGGCTGTTGGTATATTTGGCGAAGCAGTATGCAGTATGCATAAATTATAATAGACATCTTCTTAGAAATTTTGATTATTTAGCAAAATTCCCATCTAAATAGAGGCATGTTAAATGGATAACATCAAAATGGTCCACTGGAAAATCAAAAAGTAGAAGTTTATAAAGTGCACTTACTGCAACATAGGATAAATACAGAATAGGGAAATTTGATAACTAAGCATGATATGAATGAGGAATGGTTTTAAATGCAGAACCAAAAGTGAAATTAAGTTTAAGTTTTAGGAAAAAAGCTAAAATATAGAAAAAAAAGATATCTGAGACTTTGGACACCAAAAGCAAAAAGCCATTGGAAAAAGACAAAAAAAATACATAAAATACCAACCAACAACAAATAAGCAAGAAATCTACAAAAAAAAGAAATATAGTGAAGAGCTTGGTAAAAGCTCATCAAGAATCCTGGGAATAATATATTATAATAATTATAACAAATTCATTAATATATTTTTCCGGCAGGATATAGATTTAACAAAAGCCAAGTCCGTGAAACCTTGTTTATAAATCAAACTTTACAAGCAGTGTTTGACTAATCGACATTTTTAGGTATTTATCATTAAATTGTCAATAAGCAATCAGGGTAGAATATATCATCACTTTGTACTTTCTGTTTTAAAATTAAACAGGGGTGGAATGAATGATCAGTACGGTTATATTTACTTATGCCGTGATCTGTCTTCCGCATCCGTGTCATGTTGCTGACAGTTTGGCTTAGTAAACCAATCTGTCATGCTAAATTTGATGTGTCTACTTTTATTCTTAAAAATTACTTTTATTTTATTTTTCTTGATTAAACAAAATTTTTTAACTTCATTATGTAATATTTCAGCGAGATGGCAAAATTAAGTTGCCTATTTGTATTCATTTCGGCTTTTGTTAGATGTTAATTGAAAGATTTTTATGGCATTAAAGAAGGAAGATATTTTACGATTACACTTTTAAACAATAAATTTAACAATAGGATAAGGCAACGAAGTCGTAACTTGTTGAAATGGGTATTATAAATTTGTACGACATAATTATGAACGTTTAGAAACACTAAAATGGATTTCTAACTGTAAAGTTATGACGTTTACCTTTACAAGTACCTACCTAACAATAAATGAAAATGGATAATCCCTTAAAAATTTTATGGTTTCGCAAGCAATTTTATACCTCCTCATCGTTGACTTCAAGCAGAATGTTTCGCAAATAATAAAAAAAAATGGATAACATTTTTTGTAACAGTTATGTAATTGCTCGATAATACAATTGCTAACAAATCATTTATCAATTTAACTTGTTTAAGCCTTGTCAAGCTTGATAATAAACAATAACTGTATACGAGACCAACTAATTTATTCTAGTTTTACTATTTGTTATCTGCAAATCTATTAGCATACGATTATTATAACATGATTTTTGCATAATAGAAACTGAAGAAGTAATGGCAAGATCGTTTTTCTCGATGCTTGTAATCATAAATATAAACCAGAAATTGATATGTCGTTAACACAGGTTAATACAAATTTTATGGATCTTATCCGAAATAATTGATTATTTTCGGAACGATTGGGATGGTATTAAATTACATCGAAATCAAAACATACCTACCTACATCGCTTATCTTCATCTCATTGCAAAATTCAATTTTGACCATATAAAGTGTCTTTCCAAAAATGGAAGATGTAATATTTTATGTTTTGGTTGCTGTTTTTCAAGATTATCTAAAAATATTTACGTGTCACGCGGCCGAGCACCACATTATGTACATATTTACATGCTTTAATGAAATCCGTCTCGAAGGACCGCTGTGAGAAATAAGGAACCGAGTTACTTTTAATTGGATAGTTACAATGCCAAATAAAAATAATTGAAAAAATACGCTCAGAGCAATCGCAATTTCTTTGTAATAACCAGATTCCTGTGATTAATTAGATAAGCAATTACATAGTCTGCTTGTACTAATTATCAAATCTTATAACCGTGACACAGGTAACTTGATCGATAAAGTGAACAGATCGATGTGCCCAGTCACGCATTTAAAATTAAATGTCTGCCGCGAACATAAGCGGATACATGTCTAAACATTCAGTAATGCAAAATAAAAAATAAATTGACTGGTTCTTCCTCATTCTTCTGCATGTCGAGATGTTCAGATAGCCTCAATAAAGGTTATTATTTATAATGTAATCGTTGGTTTCACGTTTCCTTCGTAAGCATAATTTTTTGCCACTATAAGAAGTGTATATGTAGTATGTACGTACCTTGCAATTATCACAAACCGAGTAAATTTGGCTAATTTCCAAAACAGTACATTTAAAGATTATTATTATTTCCTGAAGCAATTAGCCACATTAGTTACGATGACACTTAAATGGCTTTGCCAACTTTTAGGTTATAATAAAGGAAAAAGTTTCCAACTAACGCATTTAGGCGGTGACTCCATTACAAATGGGGTGAAACTTTTATTTCTCACACTTGATAAGTCTTTACACGGTGTCTTCGATAAACTACGAGATAACAAGCGTTCGGTTTTGTCTTAAAACCAACATGGGATAACATATCGGTTAGGATTTACATAATTACTACTTCTAATTAAAAGTGTCGCTACGAAAGATCCTTATCAAATCGAAGGATCAACTTTTTTGGGTTCATATCGCCGCAAAAAATTGTGTCGCACATCGTACACAATCGGAAAAGGTAATGCTCGTAATTTATATTTCCCTCATTACAGATTATTGTCCTCCGACCTCCATAAACATTATGCTATCGCTTTCACTATTTGTATTTTTACAAAAATTCTGCGCTTACTGTGTAGGTAGCAAATTGTATGGTTCGCGCAACATCCTGAACTTTTAACTCCTACGTTTAGTAATCGGATATTCCCTCACGCAATATTTGAGGTATGGCGTCACATATGCATAAGTACTAACCCCACATTGTCTGGACACGTTCGATAACTGCAACTGAATTTATAATTTCTGTAGTTGTGACTAATATTTTAGTTCAACTTGTGTCAATTAACGATAACTAATTACGCGGAGGTGGATAAAATATGTTCAACGCGTAGCTTTGTCTGTACAAAATCATTCATCACACTATTATAAACAAAGACATACAAGAGGTCCAGACACTTGAGATATCGTTCCACTTCAGCTTAGTTTTACCCGCGATGGCGATGGCCGCAAATGAAGACTTCTCTTCCGTAACAAACTGCTCCATATTCTGACACGTTGGTTACCAACATAATAACCGATCGGAAGATTCGGTACGGTCTTTTTTGTAATAAATAATATACCACCCAACCACCGACACATTACCACACCAACATCCCTTGGGCGTTCGACAATTTGTTTCACATAATATCCGCCTTCTTTTGAAATGCGGGTTTTTATACTTCGACATAATTGGTTTGTAATTCAGGTGTAAGAGTAAAACAACCCCATTATAGACTTGTTTAGGAGTTAATTGCGTTTTCAACTTGTAGCGTGAAAGAAATCTGACGATGACGTATCAAACGAAACAATTACGAAATATTTGATTGTAACGGTTCGATATCTTCAATTGAATAGCAAAATTAAATTAATTATAAATTTTGAGTTCATTATTTCCTCGTTAATTTTAATGATAATTGTTGGTTTGGTATGTGCTAATTGCGAACGATCCAATCTATTAACTGTATTATACGAGCGATTTGTTATAATAGGTGGGCTCATGTAGTATCTGCAGTATCTAATTGCTGGTTTCGCTTTTTATAATATAAATTAATTAAGTATTGCTTTATGATTAGAAAAGCAGCTGAGGACACATTGCAGTATGAGATACCTTGGAAAGAACGCGTCTTCTATCCAAAGCTGACACTATCTGACAAGAAAATCCACCGAAAATTAAAGCAATCTGGTTGAGGGAATAAACTTTTATTGTCGAATTAAACTTTGTGGGTTTGCTATTAAAACTTGAAAACGTATCAAAAATCTTTTATATTTCTGATAACTTGAAGCGAACGAACCCAACGATCTGTGTTATTTTCTGTGATATTGTAACAGAAGCAATAATTGATTTTTTAAAAGGTTTTTTTAGCCAAACCAATTATCCTTCGGATTGTATGATCATACGTTCATATTATTTTAGAATGTCTTTTTTTTTCGAATTGTATCTGAAATTCGTTCTATAATTATCCAAAACCAGATGCTTCTCTTTGACAACGCATAATATTTTTGTACATAGAATCATCGCAGGAAAGTGGTTGAAAATAGATCACTTTGCGTTATTATGATACTTCCGGGATTGCAGTAAATATAAATCACAGTTTTGGCAGCTCCTGTATGACTTTTTTTGTTGGCATTAATTAAATACTCGGAATATTTTTACATATCAGCTTATTTATTTTAGTTGATACCTCCGGCGATGCATGCGAACGTTGCCGTTGGTAATATTGAAACACCAAACAAAACTATGGTTTGAGGTTTGCGTTAAATATTAATCTATTACAATGAATACAAAATTACAGGATAATTCATGAAAATTTTTGTAGAACAATAGTAAAAAGGGAAGGTTGATGGCATGATATCTTGATTTTAGAGAGTTTCTGAGAGATAATAAGGTGGATGAAAACAAATTTAAAGTACAATTTATACATGTTCATTATTACCATGGACAATTATAAACGGCGCATTGTCCTTGTGTAAGAGCACTTTTTGTACATCACTCTTGGCTGTTGCTGCTTGAATTCGTCTTGCCCTTTTTGCATAAGCAATCATGACGATTCCTTGAAAATTCAAAACCCAGTAGACATCACCTTTCCAGCTGATAAAATAGTATTTTCACTTGACCTGTTATTGTACATATATTATTTTAGTAGCTGTTTAAACTGTGCTGTATAGTGATGGATCCAAAATCTTTCGGATTGAAATGAAGCATAGCTAAACACTGCGTAGAAATGTCTTTCCGAGTGAATTTTTGAGACAGTTAATAATTGCAGAACCTATCACGCAGACAGTTTTCTCATATTTCCTTCTACATTCATAGTCAATTGCGATTTTGTCTATATTAAAAAGGTTTACCTACACAGGCCGCATTCCAAGGGTTTTCTGACTCAAAGATAGGAACCAAGCCATTTAAGCACAATTGTACAGGCAACTCCTACGTCGAAAATCTGAGTAAGCACATTCTACATCACACCATAGACCTTGTGATTAGCATTTGGGACTTCCATCGATGTAATACCGGTAATTTACAGTTGAGCTGATCAAGAAGTCAAAAAAATGCACTGCTAAACTTTTCGCTACGCGCCTCCTAAAGTGACTACCAATTTAAGAGCTTGCTCCATTTAACACTGGCTGGGTAGTTACGGATAATCCGGGTTGGCTACATTCAAAATATCCAGGCTTTGAATACCATAGTAATCTTCCCATCCACGACCTCAACCATCATCTATCCGTATCCCATGAACAAACAAACGAAAATGTAATACTTAGCTGATGATGTTATGATTGCACTTTTGGAATGCATCCTTTACCCATAAAGAATCTCAGTAACTATATATTTTACAATTTGCATAGAACATCTTGTATTTGCTTCCAAAAGAAGTGTTATTTGGTTTCTAAACGCATCTACTCACACACTAGCTTTTTCCCTTTATGATATGCTCACAGATAAAAGACTTGTATATTCGTTCTTTATCTAGATGGCGTAGCAGATAGTACCTCCCAGACTACGTTAAACTTAGTTCCTTTATGCCGATCTCGTCTAATTCTTTAGTCTCTTGCATCAGAAACGTTTCGTTCTTGATCACCTTCATGCAATTGGTCTTGTCAAATAAGTCAAAATAAATTATATACACCTGGAAACGCAATGAGGCGAGTAAGAGAGGTATGCACCATACAATGCCATTTCTACCCATGAAAAACGCAAGGAAGACTACCGCAAGTTAGCTCCTTACGAGAGCAACAAATGATGTAGTTTTTTGTTTTAACCAGGACGCGAAATCTCAAGTCGATGAAAAGCAGATTGAACATTTTAAACCAAAGTTGATATGATTCTATAAAAATTAAACCTCATATATGCTAGAATTCCAACATTTATTCCTTTTAAAAGTAAATTATGGCATTGTTATCTGAGTTTATAGCTTTGAATCTGGTTCTCAGATTGCCCTTCAGATTTGAATATATTTAAAATGAAGAGGTTATGAAAAGATTGAATATAGATCATAACTGACGTTAGAGCAGGAAATGTGTTTTAAACTTTAAATGTATTATAAGACACCCCGATGGGAAGTGCAATTTTTGGTATCTCATTTAGCAGGAAAACAATAATAAGCCAGTGACCATGCAAGACGGAGTAAACCATGAGTGAAAATCTGAGATAACAGTCTAGATTAGCTTTAGATTCGCTCTTCAGAACACCAATTAGCACAGTAACGATTGCCAACAGGATAGCCAATATTCGCTAAGCAGATACGAAACCTCGAGACCGCGAAAGCATAATCAAATTCAAACTTTTCATTATTATAAAGTTTTCATGTTGAAAATAGTTTTAAAATTTCAAGTTTACGAGCGGAAAATTTAATATTACAGAAAATTTAAAATTGTTTAGTTTGGTGAACCAACACTTATCACATTTTTGTTATTTTAATTTGTACTTCTTAACGAGATCGTAAATTTCAATTTAATATTTCATTTCTCTTTTGGCGGCTACACATAAACTGCTTTCCTTGCTGTACAGAATTTTTATTCAATTTGGTGTAACCGAAATATTCGTGACATTTCCATCAGGGTTTTTATTCTCCATGCCCTTACTTCCCTGCTTCACCTAAATTAAAGGCCGGACTTTCGGTATAATTTTTTTGTTATTTTAATTAACTTTTTCACGACTTCGTAAAATGCCTTTTTAAGTTCAACTTTTCAGATAGTGGAACAATTCAAAATTGTTAGCATTAATGCAAATTTTATTTAAGTAATTAACATAAAAAAGGCGTGGTAAATGGGCACATTTGTGTATATTACCGGATTAAACGAAGTTAAAGCATTGCTGAATTTCCATATAAAGTACCAACTTTAAACAATAACATTCCGCTGGTCACTTCTGTTATAAATCCACCACTAACATGACTGTCCAATAAAAATAAAACTGGGCTCTTTGATAATCAATGTGAGCGATGGGGTTAATGTACAAATGACAATTTGCACACACTTTTAAAATTAGAGCAAATGGGTTTTTTCGCGTTTCCTATGTCAACAATTATTATTATAATTTCTACTTGCATTATTTTTATTTGCGTGATATTTTCACATTTTCCGAGGTGGACATCCGGATTTTTAATTAAAAATAATCAACACCTGAACTAACGGAGGCGTTTAAAAATAAAGTCTCATCAGTAGACCGTACTTCCCTTTGATCCACTAGTCGAAATAAATTGGAAATTGTAAAAAATTTTCCGGCTAATACATCAAATTTCTAATCATCCACTGTCGATCGAATAGGCACGGTAACGGTTAAGCTGTTAAGCCCTTTCTGATATAGTAAACGGTAATAGAAGTCGTTTTTACGTTGTGTGTGGTCTACGTTTGTCCACCACCGTTCGTTATTGGACCAAGCTCGTGAAAAGCTATCGGCAATCGTTTACTTGATTATTTATTTAAAACGCAAACATGAAACTAATAGTAGTTTTACTACTTCACTTTTTTTATTACTTTCCGAAAAGCAGGAAAACGTGTTAAGTCACAATTTTACAATAACTTACAATCTAAAGTGACAGTTTCTTTTCTCATACATGCACAAAGGTGATGAAGTTGGAGTTATACCTTCAGACATATTTTACAAATCGAAATTTATGCGGAATTTGTTCAAAACAAGCAACTATAGTCACGTTTATTTGTTTATTAGACACATTCTATGCATTTGCCCATTTATCCAAAAACTGAGCTTTTGAATATTTCATAGTTTTCATAGTATAGTTTCATGGAGGTGGAGAAAAGAGGGGGACAAGCTTTTATAGCGATTTAAATTTGAAAATCGGTTAATGAAGTGCATGTGAAGCGATAATGAACCTATCACTTGAGTGATAAGTGTTGAATTAGTTATAACCTACTAGTGTTTGTATAATACGTAAAAAAAGAAAAACAAACAGCAATTAAAACTTACCAAAATAAATAGTAGCATGCATTCCAAACTAAATTACTAGTCAAGTAGTTACCACCCCTTTTGTCAATATTTTCCTTAGACAAAGTAAACTCGACAGATTGATTAGTTTGCTCGATCCCTACCATGTTCGGCTGTAACCTAACAAAGTCTAAAAAAAACTACAATTAATTATAAATTATTTCATATAATTAATTGCATTTTAGAAATTTCATTTACTTCTTTACCGCTTAACATTCTTTCTCACAGCTGTCTGCATAATGCATACCAAGATGTAACAAAATGATCCGTAACTTGGCTAAAATTGTGTGAGTACTTGAGCTGCATTACTAATGTAGATCAGCAATACAACGCGTTGTTCACAATTGCAAACAGCACGTGATGTCACGTTTCCAAAGATGCACGCTTTGATACTTTAAATACAATTGCAAGTGATGCCTATTTAGAACAATCAAAATGAAATTAACAATTCTGTAACAGAAATACAATTTAGAAATTACTTGTAAATGTCATCAGCATTGTATACATTAACGAAATGTCACTGTGATACGGGTATCTTGGTTTTAGAACATAAATCAGATTAAGAGGCAGGCTTATATCATGAGTTTATGTTTAGCTCAGAAAGTTGTAAATAACAGAAACATTACAAAACTTGAAAAATATTGGCCCTATACTTTGTACTTGGGGAACTCCACTTATTCTCACAAGAGAAATTACGTATTGAATTTAAACCTATATATTATGTAAATATTGTTGTTGGGAGTTAAAGTTATACAATTAATTGTAGAGTGCACCACATACTTTCTAAATGGTATGTCATTGAAGCTGACCCACCCTGTATAATGAAATTTTTTTAATTAAAAAAGTCACTGTATACTCGAAGCACATTTCTGAATTGTTGCTATTATAAGAAAAATTTTTGTGCATATTCTACTTTTGCACTCTTTAAACACAAATAGCTATTATAATAATTTATTAAATTTTATATAAGTTTTTTGAAAAATATTGAAAACAAAATTTCTAAAATTAATTTATTTTATTATGTTTGTACCTATTTTAAAAATAATTTAATGATTTCAAGTTTAGTGAATTACAATTTTAATGAACCATAAAAATATTAAATATGTAAAATAAAAAAAATGAGTATCATTAGCTTTTATTAAAAACAGCGACTTTGTTTAAAACGTCAGCCTCTCACAAAAAAAATGTTTTGTTGTAATCATTGTTTTTAAATTCTACGGTATTCGGGTACAAATTGCTTGATATACTCCCTCCCAGTTACGAAAATGCAGTCTAGAGAAAAATACGTGTAAAGTATTACTCTAACCTCACTGCATTTTAAGAAAACTGCTATAACTCCGCATTTTTATTATTCTGAATTTTAATAGAGTATAAAATTATTTAAAAATATAAAATAATTTGAATTTAACTATTTCTTAGTAGTAATAAGGTTCCAACTAGTAATAAATTAGTAAAATAATTTTTAAAATTTTTTCATCAACACTGGTCCACCCTGTAAATAGATTAAAATTTTTTTTTAAGATGCAACTTATAACACTAACAGAAAATTAACGCGTACATTTCTATACCTTTAATTTCTTTTTATTATTTAAGAGCAGAAAAAATATTAAATGCGGTTCCCCTTTAATTAATTACCTTACACATCTTTTATCTAATTTATTTCTTTATTATTATAATTTGTGGTTTACCATTTGTAAAGTCGTTACAAGAATTTAATTTTCTAATTCTTGTGACATGGCGGTTGTTACAAATTTAAATTTAATTAAATTTAAATAATTTAAGAATTGAAGTTTATTCAAAAGTCATTATTAATATTCTACTTCGTTCAGGCAGAACTGTAGTTAAAATATTATATAAATATATAAAATATTTGAAGTTTAATTTTATTCGTCTCTAATTGTGCCCGGATATGACGATATCCGGTTTCTTCAAATTTAATTTTAGGCAATTGAATTACAATTAAAGCAAATTCTTCATAATATAAGCATTAAAATGCTAACCTGAAGTTTTCAATTGGGGGGTTGAACTCAAACACGCATATACGCCGAGGTGATGAAAGTCTTTTTAATTACAATTAAACCCCCTTAAACTGCACGCTAGGTTGTGCTCACTTTATTACTTCCTTTCTCAATTTTCTCAGCGGTTTTATCGCTTTATGCAGTTTTCAATATTAAAGAATTTAAAATTTCATATTAGCAAAATTACTTAATCACAGAAATTACATGCGAATAAAAATTCTGCACATATACTTAAAGGCGAAACCACACTAATCGCAAAAATTTAAACTCCGAAGTAAGTAAGATCATTAGCTCATCCATTTAATGTTATTCATGGATCTGTCTCACAACAGTTGGTTCAAAACCACATCTAATGGATTCTAAGCACGTTTCTTTGAGACGTTTAATGCTACGACCAGCGACTTGAACTCTGACCATATTATAAACTTTTAGGCACCTCGCACGTATGTAGACGTAAAAATAAAACTTGTGCAGATACAACTTCGTTTACAATTTAAAAAAGCTGTTCTAATTAATGTAATTTTGCATGCATATCGAATATAATTGAACCTTCTAGTAATTTTTAAATTTCAAGTTAAACGACCTGGAATATAAATTCAACATATTGAATCGTTAATTGCAGCTCAAAGTCTTTATATTTGCTGAAATTGTCAGTTATTTAATTGCATATTGTGCTGGTGATTCAAATTTGTTGAAAACGCTAAAACGTAAAGCGCTTTTGTTAATTATTAAGTGTGCATAATTGGTTGAATTTTTTAATTAGGAGTGATATTACCCCAGTAAAATTCACCCAGTGAATAATTTTGAAAAGTTTCGTTGGACAATGGAATTATATAGAAAGGTTATGTAAAATTTTCAATTTATTCAGATTACGACGGACAGGGCCGTAACTAGGTATTTCAGCACCGAACAGAGAGCATGATTTTTGGTTCCACAGGTAATTTAATTTCCTGCCGAATAAAAAAAATTTTAGGTAAAGTGGGTAGAAAAACAAGCTAAGACAAAAACCGACCTCTTTTCCCACTGTGCGTAGTGCAGTTTGCGTATTCCGACGATTTCTGTTGAGCCACAGTAGGACTCCGATATGCAATCGGTAATGATGAACTCAAAATCACTTTGGAAATTAATTCTAAGAAATACAATTTCTTAAACTACAGTAGAAAATCACTTTGTGATCACAATATTCAAAAAGTTAAAAATTAACAAGTACTGTCTGTATACTAAATTGTTCAATTTTAAAAGTTGACTAGTTTCAAAATTTAAATAAAAATTTAAAAATTTCATGTTTCTATTGATACCAACATTAAATTGGCGAGCAGGAGTAGAAAAAATAAGCAATACCATAAAAAATTTCTATATAAGAGTTTAAAAAAAGAGGGGCTTAAAATTTGTAACGTTAAGGGAGGGGACAACACATTTTTGTGAAAAAAATTATGGAAGACCCCTTACACTTTAACTAACGTCCACCCAGTTCATCCAGTACGTATAAACTTGATCTTATAATTTAAAAAACTGCTTTTAAACATTTTCAAAGTATAATTAATTATTTTACTGTCAATAAAAGCCCTGGAGGTAAATTTGTTTAATTTAGATTCAAATGCAGCCTATTTTGTTTTTTACGTAATTACGTGCTTTTACTGCTCGAGGATTGTTTGCCTTGTTTATTTCATCACGTTTTTACGTATTTCTTTTAAATAGAGAAAGGAAATTTCACACTTTTAATTGCTTAAAAAAGCTATCCTCCCAAATAAGAGAAGCTCATCTAAATATTTTGCTTTTGATTAACTTTTTAACCGCCTTACGCGCTCTAATCAATAATTTTGAAAATTTTGAATTTAAATTCATAATATTCTTTTGCAGATGTATTTTAATTTTTATATAAGCAGCTTTTACAATATTTTTTCTATTGGCACATTTTTTTCCTTTTCTCCATTAAAAGAATTAATTTTTTGAAGGAAATCAATACTTTATTTTCTTGCTTCAATTACAAATTAAATTATTTCTAGATTTATTCTGAATTAATTAATTTAAATTATAAGTTAACCACAAAGTAGGTGGTAAATTGTCAAAAAATTCTGGCTCGTTACCAGTGTGTTACAATTTTTGTTTTTATTATTGTTTTCCCATACATAAAATCATTAATTTTATACAAACAATGTGAAAACGTGAGGTCAACCTCATAATTTCGTGTTATTTACTAAGATAATCGTATCGTGTGGTTCAGACAATGGAGCTTGGCGATGAGACGCCCATAAAATCCCATTTTTGAGATTGTTATATGTGATCCTTATATAGACAATTAGTTATCAGTAGTCGTTAATTATAAACTGCTGCTTATGTGTTTTCGAAACTTTTCGAAAAAATCGAGTCAACACAGAAACCCAAAAATACGCTTTATGCTTTGATTCAATAAATTAAATATTTATGTACATTATGTAAATTTACTTTTTCATGCGAATAATGAAAACCTGTTTATATACATTTTAGGAGAAAATTGCTTTATTTAGAGTAAAAATACGTCGACAATAAAACGTATCCATTAAATTTACCACCCTTAATTCAGCGACGTCGGAAGACTTTGTACTTCGGGAAGACCAGCGGTGAGACAATAATAGAGCAGGCTTAACTCTTTTTAAATTTTTTATCCTGTTTTTCTCTGAATTACGAATTTTTAAATTTTAAAATTTTGCTACTTAAAAGAATTATGTGCTAAGATATAAATTGAATCGCCAAAATAAGTGCATTCATCTTGAGTTAAAGTAAATAAGTTAAGGTTTTGTTCAAAGAACAATGCGGAAAAGTTCTTCGAAACTTCGACCGTTTTTATTAAATAGACCATACAGACATTGGAGGTAGGCAAGGTAGGGAATAGCAATAAAAAATAATTAACCACATCGAAGATGGCCAGGGTCGGAGACTGGTTGGGTTGGTATGGAATGGCCCATGTTCAAAGTGATTTCCATACTGTATCGTGAACTACTTATTATTAAATGGAGCAGCTAACTTTTTTGTTTAAGCCACAGTTCTGAGAGCTGGCTTATTGGTCAATATTCACAGGTTTTTGTATAACAAAATGTTAACAAAAACCTAATTATTTCTTAAAGCTAGCAATTTAATGAACCGAAATCGACGTTCAATCAAATAAACTTTGTGAACTTTGAATAACAACTACGACATAAACACTAAAGTTATAAAATAAACATTTTGAAATTTATAAAGTAGAAATCATCATCAAAGTTCAAGCAGTTGGCAGTTCTACAAATTTAGACAAAATAAATCAAATGCTCTGTAAGTTCCCGTCTCATCAAAAGAGAAAGATATAAAAATTAATAGTTAAAAATATGACAGTTTAATCCTTTTTCTGCAAAACCCATGGCATGGATCCAATTGAAAAAACCTTCTGGAATTAACAGAATAAAATGGACAAGTCCTTTGGAAAACGTTTACCTATATGTTTTAAAGATGATTTTGTACCGATTACCATCATTGGTGTACATTGGGTAGTCTACCTAAATACTCTTTTAAATAATTTCTATTTTCAATAGCAATGCTTGTTGCAGCACGAGATGAAGATCACGAACTGTCTAGACTCTTCGGAAAAATCAGCATTAGCATTTACATTTCTTAAGTACACAGTAACGGACAGTGTCTACTAATAAAAAAATAATTGCAGTAATAATTTTAAAATTCTCGAAAATAATATTAATAAATGCATAATTTATTACTAGGTAGAGGTACGCCAACACGAATGCAAAGTTAATTATTTACAGTCAATTCGCATGCAACATGAGCAATTTTTGTTTCATAACTCTTATCAGGGTTGTGTTAACTAGTTTGCACTTTAAAAATAACAGCAACAAACTTAACTACAGGAAACGTTTGTTTCATTCAAGACTGTGAATGAAATGTATGAATTAAAAAGCGAAAGAGAAAAAAACTAAGCGGTTTGACCTCCAGCATTTACATATTTATCGTTATTGATGTACTCTAAAACCAGTAAAACTAACCTGTTGAAGTGAATTTTGTTGTTTCTTTATTTATTGTTTAATCAATTTTTCTTCCATTTACTGGTACGGAATAAACCTGTAGTGGAGGTCTTAAATTGTCAGGATATAAATTTTATTTTACAAACTTACGGAAAGTAATCCAAAAGTTTATGTACAATCACAGAAGTAACAGGTTCAAATTTATTCACAGGTTTACCAAATATCCTACGTCATTATAAAATCAGCGAATTCTCCACGCCCAGGTATTTGGATTTTGGAAAAATCCATGAATGGAGAAGATTTTCAGCCGTGGCAATACTTTGCAAGAAATGATAAGGAATGTTTCGAGCGGTTTGGAATAGTAGCCACCAAAGGAAAACATTATTTTATTACCGACTCGGATGTTATTTGCACCTCATATCACTCAAAGTTAACCCCTATGGAGAATGGCGAAGTAAGTAGTTTAAATAATCAATTAAAATAAATTCTTGGCAAATTCTATGCAACTTTTTTTAATATATCGAATTATTTACTTATTATTTATTTTGTCGTAGGAATTTGAAAATTATTTATAGCTTTGCATGTGAAAAGTATGAGGAAAAATTTTTTCGTTGCATTATTTCACATCGTAAATCACGACCTCCTTTATATTTTTATCATTCCTGTCAGAATCCAAAATTTTTTCTGTATCATTAGAAGATCAAACAAGAAATTTGTTGGCTATTTTTATACGTTTCCCGATTATTGCTATGCTGTTTGCGAAACGATTGAAAGAGATGTACAGCAAAAGAAGCTGACCTGAATGGTGATTTGCAGTAATAAAAAATTGTAGACAGTTTACTTCCTTTCGGTTTTTCTTCTTTTCCTCTTGACATAGTAAGAAAAAAATGTTACAACTAAGTAGTAATAATGACAGACACCCTAACATTACATAAAGAGCGAATTACATACGAAAAATATCTAAATATAAGCATAATTTATCTAAAAATCCTTTCAATTGGTTAAAACTGCAAGTGTTTCAATTTTTGCTTATTCCTAACCAGTGACAGATAGGTAGTCAAAATTATGTGGGAAAAATTTTTCTATCGGCTCAGAAAGTATTTTCTTAGTAGATTTCATCCGAAAAAAGGTTGGCTATGACAGTGTGTTCTGGGGGTAATCAATACCTGCATATCCCAGAATTTGTAGAGTTTTGAGCTGCATGCTTACAATTACTGGCCGTCTGTCAAAAGCATAAAATAAAAACCAAAGGTTCTGGGCGGCATGAATACCACCTAATATACATGATCATTTTAAGAAATTTAAAGCAGTAGATACCATAAATCTGGATCACTGGTAATCAGATACCACTGAACTGGGGTACCAGGACTAAGGGATACCCCCCAGACCTTATATTTTTAAAGTTTATTTTTATTTAAAATAAATGGAATATTTCAGCTCATCAGGACCATTTGGACTATGGCAACCAACTTTATTTCTTTTTCTACTAAGAGATTACAGCACACGTATAAAGCCTTTTTCCGGCTCTCCTGTGTGCTATAAGTTATTCGTAATAATCTGTGCCGGCGAAAAATTTTGTAGAAAATCGTATTTATTTATTAGATTAGATAAATAATTTTTAACAATTATTTTGTTGGCTTCTGTAAAAAAACTGCATTGCAAAAGTAAAACAAGTATATATTTATGTTAAATGCTTTCCTCGGATCTGCAAAAACTCAAATAGATAACTTTATATAAGTGGAGTAATAAAAGGATATTGGTGTTGAGTTATTTAAGGAGGTTCGTACTTCCAGCTTCAAACAGTTTAATTTCAACTGAGTAGAATTTATTTATTAACCTCAACACAAAGGAGAGGTGGTTACTTTGTTAGGTTTAGATGAGAACTATATCGACATCTGCTCTAGAATATACAAATACTGGAGTTCTTTTGCTTCAATGAGCGACTAGTTATTAAACAGTTCCGAAAGGTTGGATTATTGTAAGCTTTTTTGTGCAGGTGCTTGTTCAACAACTAAGTGTAACAGACGAAAGAGCATTTAAGTTAAGATAGGGTATCTCTTCTGCAGTAGAAATAAATCCCGCAAGTTCTAAGCAAACTTTCTTATCTCAGTATTGCCCCTATATAATTTTTTTTTATCGGTGACACCCGCAGACTAGCAGTGACAGGCTGGAGGAAGGAAAATTCCTGATAAAGTGTCATGGTCTCAATTCCAACAATGAACGTTGATAGCGAGATAATCAAACTTATTCCATAATTATGGAACAGCAATGAAAATCGCGCTATTAATAACAGTTCACTAGTAAGTCATCTCGTCTTGCTGCGAAGAAAGAACTTGTTGAAATTAAGTACAACATTGTTTCAAGATTAAAGATACGATGTGATAATCGTCGACGTTAAAACACGTCTACGACGGTTATCCATTCTTTGCCTCTTCGAATTCAAAGTATTTCTGGTTTTATTGCATTTTACGCTGCAAAGTTATCTGATTTTTTTTCTTTCATTAAAAGTTATTTCAAGAGGTAAAAAATAAACCCATAAACAGAAAGAATGCATGGAATGAATAAAGCTACTCCAATTTCTGCTTTCAACTGGCGCGATAGTGGCGAGAAAGCCCATAAGTCACAGACTCGCAATCGTTACTACATTCATTAGCCAACTGTGGCCATACTATTGACCTCATTTATATGGTTTCTCGCTAGTGCAATGATTTACTTCCGAAAATCACAAAAAATTACTCCGGGGTATTTTAATGTAATTTAAGCAATTTTTTTTTTACTATTTTATCAGCTTTTCTCTCGTGAACTAATAAGAAAGTGTTTTTTTTGAGAACTTTTTTGTTACTACGTAAAAGCTTATTTGATTGTAACTGTTTACACTACTTGATTGAAATTTATGAAACATTTTACGAACTTTTTATGTCCTTATTCTTTATATATCCTTTTTTTTATTATATTTTCGCATGATTTTGTTACCACCTTGCGAATTACTTTTATAAATTGGATGAGTGTTCCAAATTGCGTTGAAATGTGTGTAAGGATATAAAAAATGAGGTTAATTTTTTTTTAGTAAAATTTATTTTTGAAATTACTTTTATAGATACACGTTTCTTTAGTACACGGCCGTCCAGGAGCAAATGAAACGAGTCCAGAATTACTCGAGTTCACTAAAGCTCGCTATGTGCGATTGAGATTTCAAGGATTTCGAGCAAACGTAGAACCAATTCCGAGATGGCTTTCACAGGATATTTCAAAGGACAAGAGGCTCTTTTACTCTATTCGTGACATAAATATTGGTGGCCAATGTGTTTGTAATGGACATGCTGGACATTGTAGACACAACGTCGCATCGGGTGTAAGTAAAGCAATTATATTTTATTATTTTGCAATTTGGCGGGATAATTAAAAATATCCACTTGCTCTTTATCGCCAATGTAAGAGCATAAAAGTGTCATAATAAACGGAAGCAATTTATAGCTTTTACATTTTACCATTTAAGGTTTCGTAAATTGAAAATTTCTTATTACTATCTCAAGAGATTTATGTATTGAAATATCATTATGATCAATTGTCCACCGTAAATTTTACGATTGCACACACCAACCATAATTTTGCCAACTTTCTGTGTGGTATTAATAATTAAAATGCCATTAACCGTTTAGGTTCTCCATAAAAAAAATTACTATTCAGCTCTTTTATTGAACTTTTTCGATTAAATGGGAATCATCAATAACGATTATAAAGGGATATAATCGTTTTAAATTGGATTTATATTACTAATGAATGTCATTTGAAAAATAATTTTTGCAATTTTACAACCTTAAGCTGTCCCAGAGCTACTAAATGTAAACATTTAATGGCACAGACAGATATTCAGGTACGCGAATAAATTAATCTGATAGATTCGTATATGGCGATTTTAAGGACACCGGAATTTCTTCTCGTTTATTCGTGAAAGCATCTGAATTAAACAACTGACGCAAGGTTGCTTACTTTCCGGAATGGGGCGATATAATAAAATAAATAAAACCTGGGTACAATTCCTTTTCGAGAATAATGCTTACATACACATTTGTAATTAGTGTACCTCGTTTAGGAGACAAGACCGATAGGTTTCCCACACGATCGCTATCAAATAATACCAAATACAGATTATTCTCGTGTTCACTTCTTAGAATGGCAGTGGCGCTCTTAATCTTTATATGGCCTGTCTGCTGCACTCGACTTTTAACGGGTTCACTAAATTATAAAAGAATTTTAGTCAAAAACTTGAAGCCTATCTACATTTGTTAACAATGCTTCCATACTCATACGATTTCTTATAAGGATAGCTTGAAGAAGAATTCATAATTTAATAGCCTTCGGCGGAACCATTACAAAAAAGCTTCTTTTGAACACTCACAAATTTAATTGGATGTCGGTCACTACTAACATAGTTATTTTTGTTGCCATTTTTTTTCGAATTCGACACAGAAATTTTGTTTAACCGAATTGCAAATTCATTTTTCTCAGTGGAACGCTTTTAATTAATCGCGAGTGGGATATTGTAAACAAAAAATTCTATATTTTGTACTTCGGCTAGTTCAAGCAAATTAATTAAATGCAACTTTGGACTACTATATTTTTTATTGGGATATAATATATAGGTACTCCAATCTATGTGTTCGCCATAAATAAATGGATAAACAGAAAGAATTTCTTAAGGGTAGGTCTAAAGAATTGATCTTCTTCAGTTTCTTCACTCAAGAGACTTGGTGGTGGTTGTTAACATGTGGTCATTATTGTCTTGTTTTGCAAGCCACGGCGGATGATCTGGTTTGATATACCCATGACGTATCCTGCACAATACCCAAATACATTTCGAAACCAGTTTCGATTAAAGCATTAGAAGACAACATAAGACGTGTCATTGCGGATATTCGGCCCGAATGCTCGAAAAAGCGGACTGAGAGGATTCGTTATGTAACTGGCAGCTGCGGCTGCCTAACTAATACATTCCATATTAAATTTGATGAAACACATCTTTTTCTGCAAACTGGTGACATTTGACGTTCTATATAGAAAAATCTCGGAAAAACCTATCCATTAATCAAGCTTATTCTTAGAATATTGTTCGTTCAATATGTCTGGAACTATGAAATAATATAAACGTTCACCAAGTTGATCAAGAAAAAATTGGAAATATCCTATCCCAACTCTTACGGTTGCTGTTTTTGAATACCATAAATAATTTTGCGATAATTTTGTACAGCTTATTTAAGCAATTAACATTGCAGAAGATAATTTTTGGCTTTAATCCACAATCCTTAAAGAATCTGCAGCTTTTTAATTGCTAATTAAAAGCTACGTATATAATAATAAAAGATTGCATTGAAAAAAATGTATCGGTTAAAGTTATTATTGCGTAGAAGTAACCACAAATTAACCGACTAATAAACGCGCACCCTCAAGAAAACCGAATCACATACCTGCAGGCGTCCGTGAACCTTTAATTTATCAAGAAATCCGAAATCCCTCGCGGAACTCCTACGGTTGTGGTTTTGCACAAATAAAAATCTCCAGTCATTAATTGATGATACAACTTCCTGGCGATCGAAAAATTCAACCGCTGGCTTTTTAAATGCTCAAGAGCTACCAGTCTTACGTTTCCCTTCCAAATGATTTACAAACATGTCCAACAACACATACATTGGTATGACTAATTTATACAACTTTCTGTGTTTAAAATTAAATTGTTTGCATTAATTAACTTGATTTAATTAATTATTTTAATTAGTATTTTACCACATGTGAGTTGGATGACGATTTATGGATATGTAAATTTAAATTAATGCACATTCTTTGTTCCGAAATAATTTTAATGAATGTCATAAGTCAACATCCATTCCAACTTTTCAATTCCCAGGTTTCATCTGATTTAAATTTTGTAGCATCCGGAATGCGAATGTTCTCATCATACCTGTGGAGCCCATTGTGACAAATGTTGTCCTTTGTTTAATCAACGTAAATGGGGACCAGGATCGTCTCGAGACTCACGGGAATGTCTTCCATGTAACTGTAACAATCATGCAACAAGCTGTCATTACGACGAAAATATAGATATAGCAGGACTCAGCATCGATGTTAATGGAAATCGGCAAGGCGGCGGAGTTTGTGATAATTGTACGGTAAGAAGTAATTAAATTATAGCCACGCGTGTGCAGCACATATTTACTTCCATTTTAGGCTTACACAGCTGGAGTAAATTGCGAGAAATGTCTGAGAGGTTATTATCGAATTCCGGACGTACCTTTAGATGCAGAAGTTCCATGCGTTAAGTGCGAATGCGATCGGGTTGGTTCTACAGGGTTTTGTAATCCCGATGGTCCATCAGCAGGAATTTGTCAGTGCAAGCCTGGTTATGCAGGACGATCATGTAACGAATGTGCTTCTGGATACAGAGGATATCCCACTTGCGAAGTTTGTCCATGTGATTTGAAAGGAGTAGTCCCTCACAATAATTGCGAAAATGACTGTACCTGCAAGGTAATTATTAACAAATAAATTTTTAATCTCTTAGAATTCACGCAACTTAATTTTTAGCCGTTTTCTGAAGGTAAAAATTGTGATTACTGCAAAGCAGGATACTTTGGACTAAGGTTCGACAATCGCGAAGGATGTTCTCAATGTTATTGTTCTGGAGTGACCACATTATGTGAATCAGCTGTTCTGACAACCCAAAAAGTGCGTTTGTACGACTAAATCTGACGAAAATTTTGACTTTGTAAACTTTTAGAGTTATTCTCAAGATGACTGGCGTATAACTGATATTTTGGTATCTAAAATTGTCTTACCGACATGGGAACCAGACACAAATACGTGGTTAATTGGAAACTACGAAATTCCAGAAGTTGAATCCTTTTATTGGTTAGCTCCTAAAGAATATCTAGGAAATAAATTAGAAAGTTATGGTTCTAATTTAACGTTTAAAGTGCACTGGCTGGTGATGCGAGGTGATACCAGTGGCAAACCAACGGCGGGTCCTATCATAATATTAATAGGTCACAATGGTATGAAAATTGCGTTTGGAGATGACGAATACATGGGAAGTAATGCGACCTTTACAATCAAACTTAATGAACATAACTGGTACCACGTACCGAGCGATGTTAAGGATATTTTAACGCGTTTAAGAAGATCCGAATATATAGGTGAGCCGGTTAGCCGCCACCATTTTTTAAGCGTCTTGACAAACATAAAACATATAATGTTGCGGGCCACTTTTCACACGGATCAGATTGAAAGTATGTTCGAGGGTGCTATTTTATATTCGGGAGAGTTAGGCGAAAAGGAAACTTATAGCTCCGTCGAAAAGTGTTCGTGTCCTTCTGGTTATACGGGTTTGTCGTGCGAAAACTGCGACTACGGGTACGTTAAAATTATAACCAACACTTCCACTCATTATGAGCAGGGGTATTGCGTAAAGTGTAACTGTAATGGCCATTCGAAAACTTGTAATCCGGACACTGGGCAGTGTTTTTGCGAACATAACACAATTGGAGAAAAATGCGAAAGGTGTATAGCTGGCTATTATGGAAATCCATTGACAGGAACACCGCGAGACTGCAAGATATGCGCTTGTCCTTTAATTGAAGAATCGAATAATTTTAGTCCAAGTTGTCAACTTGATTTTTTTACCGAGCTGGATTACGGAAGTGATCTTGATCGTTATGTATGCACCCAATGTCCTAAAGGTTATACCGGAGATCACTGCGAACTGTGAGTAAATTTTTAAAAATATTTCTTCTTGGATTATCACTTTTTAAATTTAGTTGTGATGATGGGTATTTTGGTGACCCTATGACATTATCCAGCAAGTGTGAACCTTGTTCGTGTGCAGGAGGTCGATGTGACAGGCAAACTGGGCAATGTTTGGGTTGTCCAGGAAATACGGAAGGTGAGAAGAGTGAGTTATTCAGACTTCTTAAGTAATTGTATTTTGTTGTAGGTTGGAAATGCGAAAAATGCAAAGTCGGATATTATGGAGATCCTTTGGCTGCTAATTGTCAAGCTTGTTTGTGCGATTCCATTGGGTCTACATCAACCAAATGTAATAACGTTACAGGGCAGTGTACGTGCAAGGGAAATTTTGTTGGACAAACGTGCAACCAGTGTGAAGTAAGAGTACAAAGTTTTTTATTTCAGCTGGTTGAATGTGTGTCTTTCAGGTTGGATTCGGAAACGTTACCGCAGGATGTACTCAGTGTGTTTGCAGCGAAGTTGGATCAAAATCGGAAATCTGCGATTCGCACACTGGCATTTGCGAATGCAAGGACGGCGTGGAAGGGTTTCATTGCGACGCTTGCCAACATTTGCATTATGGATTTTCTGAAGAAGGGTGTCCAAGTAAGTGAATTTTTACAGTGACGTATTTACCAATAGATAAATACAAAGAATCCTTACCAAACTGAAAAAAATCGTTTCCCAATGTTTAAAAATGTTTGTATGGTAACAAAACACGTTATTATGCAGCAGCGGATCTAGGGGTCGGGCAAATGGGACCCAGGTTCTGATTGCTGGCAAGAAAGATGCCGAATGCATGATTTTAATTTAACATTAAATTTTTCCTATATAAAGTTAACAGATGGCTGTAAAAAAATAAATGTCCATTGTAATTTTATTTTTTAGTTTTTATAGTGAAGGGGGGCGCCAAATTTAATTCCGCGCCGAGCAGCGCCATCAGGTATAGGACCAATCAATCCATTTAAAATTAATTTTTATTAACTTTTCAAATACTAATGTGCAGAGTAACCATTTGTCAACAGCTGTTGATTCTACGTTAAGCTAGGACCTGGTGCTGTTATTATAGTATGAATTGTTAATGCCTAATAGACTTAAAATTTAAAATACAACTTTGCATTTAATGCAGGTTTCTCTTTAAGGATTTATTAAAATATTAATTCACAAAGCTTTTTATATTTGGCTCTGTAATGCATACTTTTGATTTTCTGAAAAGAAGCAATTAATATCAGTGGACAGAGACAGGGATCTAGAGCAAACTCATTTATAAATAATCAAATTTGAAAGACTGGTATTACAAGTTTTTCTTCATTTTTAACCTGTTAATTTTTAAAATTTTACTTTAATATCTTCGTTGTATTACATAAAGATATTTTTTGTTTGAATATAAATTAACAATTAAATTTTGCACAGTTACTCTGCAGGACCCTGCGGATTTATTCACGTAATTAATATATGGATATTTACTTCGTTTGAACGCACTATAACATCATAGCTACTAGTCGAGTACTAAAAAATCACAAATCATGGCTGATTCGTCCTCTATATTGGAGCTAACTTGTATTGTAATGGGTAACAGCGTGATATTTAGAAATAAATGAGTCAAAACAGAAAAATATATGTTATCATGAGTTGAGAATTGGCTCCAATATGGAGAAGATCATACAATGTAATAGAATTCACTTCCATACTTAGAGATGAGACGCACTCAGGATACATACCAACCCCCGAAACAAATTTACAAAGAAGATCCATGAAACGTTGAAATTTTTATTTTCCCATAGAGTAAAATAAGTGATTGTCCCTTTTTTTAAAGAAAAGTGTAGCTCCAAACACCCTCGGTCTCAAGTTTGATCTCCAATTATTATTATTCCCATTTTAAAATCAAAAGCAAAAAATAAAAGCCACACATAAATAGAAAATTTGCAATTAACCTCAATATTAGCTGGCCAATAGAAGAACTTTTAAAAAACTACTGTGTTAGGCAAAGAAGAGCACACAAATTTTGGGTGATTTTGAAAAATAAAATTAACGTTAAGAGAATATTCCAAACATAGTTCAAATAAATTGAGAGATCTGTCAACAACATAACAAGAAAACTAGTGACTCATAGCAAGATTGCCAAGGTTGTGGCGGTCTGGAAGCCGCATTTAAATAAATAATAAATTAACTCTATGATTGGATTACAGGCTCATTAGACAGATAAATAGACAGATGAAGTTTTTTGTGGAATTCTTATGGTTTGATTGCTTTGGCTTAGTACCTGAGCAAGGGCAGGGGTATGCTTTTATTTAGGCTCCTTTCTCTAATGTAAATTTTGCAACAATTGGACGGATAGGAGTACTAAAAGTAGTTTAAGCCTAATGGGCAGAGGAAACTCTTCCCTTGGCTCCCGTGACGTTACACCATTTGAAAACTACTTTAAAAACTTCAACATGTAGTCGCTTTACCTCATAAAAGAAAATGTTTGCATATTATGAAAATCAAACATAAAATCAGAAAAATCAAAAAGTGAGCCAAGTATTTCCGGTTTACTTCATTAAATATTGACTACTATTGGAATACTATTATTGTTTTGTTATTGGAATACTACTATATAATATTGAAATACTACTTTGATTAAATAATATTTGTTATTTATTTTAAATATAATTGACATTATAAAAATGGTTAGCTCTACATGAGTTGCGGTGTTCAAAGTCCAGGATTCAATCGTCATCAGAGATTAATTTTTTATTATTGATAAACGAAAAAAGTGGCCATAAAATTATACCGAGATGATAAAATAAGTAAAAATTTGTCAAAATTACTTGCTGAAATTCGTATGCACTCAAGAAGTTAAGTACAGCACTGACTTTGCAAGTTCAAATCTTGATAACTAAACAGGCAACCCAAATACATTCTAAGTATAAAATCGTGCGTACCAATCTATCATAATGTAATTTTATTAAAATTTGCATTTCATTTTGATATAGTAGGTACATATCATGTGTTCGCATAAAAGCGATCCATATTAAATAATTTTATAAGCAAGAGAAATTGTTAAAAATGAAGGATAAAGGATGTACGGTAGAAAAAATTAAAATCATTCATCCGTTGGCTATCGAGAGAACTAGAGAAATACTAAGATGTGGTTTACGGTGAGTTTTGAAGTACCAACTACTGGGATTTTTTCTAGAAAGGATTTATTTACTGTGACGTGGTTCTAGTAACACCTGAAACTATCGATTCGATTGGTGTAATTTTACCAATTAGTTTTTTATTTCTCTATATCATCGGTCCAATTTAGTGTTTATTTTATTTTAGTTTAATTTAAAACTCGTTATTATCAAAAATTTGTTTGGCAAAAATTATCCTTTGATGTTAATAATTCGTTTTTATCACAATTTATTTTACAATAACGCCATTAAAAATAAAATTAATAGAGCATGTTATTGCTCCGGGTATAAATGCCCAGTATATGTATGTGCTATCAACATAATCGTTAAAATAGTGTTTTTCACCCTCTCTTTTATATAAGCGTGAATTTGCAAATGTAATTACTGCTGTGAACTAATTTGCATATTTTATAACTAACTGACTTAATTAAAAATATGTGTAAACACCATTTGCACCAAAAGTTTATTTTGAGGAAACCACAATACAAAACTAATGTGTTGAGAAGCACATTAGGAAAACCTTATTAGCTTAAATTTCGCTATTTCGTTACGCTAACGGCGTGTTATTTTTTGTTGTTGGTGTTAATATCTTTTATTCATAATATTATCACATTGTAATGATAGTCAAATACTGCTTTTTTTAGGAGATGGAGCTTAAATTTAAATCAATAAGGCTAATAAAATATAACCGAGTGGTTAGCATGTTAGCTTCGTATATGTCTACCTGCTGGCCCCATAATATGTATGTATGTCATGCCATACACTACCTAAATGTAACTGATAATAGGTTTCAAAATTAGATCTATCTTTCTTAGCAAATCGGTACTAGACAATAAACTAACTTTGTTTGTATACAGCACACGTTAACTGAAAGTTTAGACGACAAAATATGAAAGTCTGGTCTGGTATTATAATAAAATTGTTCAACTTCTTCGACTTTTCAGTATCGGCTTATAGTTTTCTAAAAGTTCTGCTCCATTTAGATAAGCAAAGTTGTTCAGAATTAAAGTTTTAAATCCTTTAATGTAAGAGTTTCAACCACAACGATACGATAATTATATGTACACATAAAGTTAGCTTATTTATATTCTGCATTTTACAGTAGCAAATTGTAATTAATACTTTCACCACCAAGATTTTTAGTTTGCCGTTTCTTTTTAACGTTTTTTTTTCGTTACACTGGCAGGGCTAGTTTTTTATGTGGTGGATAAGGAAACAACAAAGAAGAAACTTATTTTCCCCATCTCTAGCGCCGCCACTGTAGTTACAACAAAATCTGTGGTTAAAAATTTAATTGTCGTTCAAATTTTACAGTTGTATAAATAACGACAGATTATAAAAAATAAACAACCAGCGAAACAGCCCACTGCTAACGCCAACGCATTACCAATATTGGAAAAGTAAACACAAACTTCCAATACACGTATAATTAAACTTCTCAACTTCGATTAAAATGTATAATTATATATTGAACTTAATTCTCGGTTACAGTAGGATATCAATCAAATTATCTACTGATGTATGTCAAATAATTGCAAATTCATAATAAATATTATAAACACAACTTTAGACGAGAAGCATTAATTATTCACTAAGTGATTAATTTCTTCCTTTAACTACTATGTAAATGTTCGCATAGAAAATTACCTACAGTTTAATCCCAGAGTTCAACCGAGTTGTGATTTTGCTTATTAGTCCAATTTTTCCTCTTCTAGGTTTTTCTTTTCGAAAGTTATCAATGAACGGATAAAAGGGAGGAGCTTTTCAGGAAACATTTTTATCCGGAAGTTAAGAGATAACCTCGGATTTAACCTCGGATTGATAAACCGGTCTTTGGCAGTGCTTCTGGTTGCATGCTTTACACCTGCGACTAATATGCAAGAATAAATTTGCCATTCCTTTTTTGCTTTCAATATTTTCCAAGGCTTGTTTTTCTTGCAGAACATGATGTTATTGTTACGCCACTGGAAAAGTCATACTATTATAAAAACCAGTCCAGTTTATTATTGTAATACCAACACGCGCAGACATAACATGACTCCCCAGACATCTCGTCTATCGGTTATCATCTTTTCTAGTGGTTGAGAAATCATGCAGAAAAGCTTTGAAACAAGAGTCGAGTAATAAAATTATTCGCTTCTCAAGTTATGAAATTTCTATCCTGTTTGAGAAATTCCAGTTCTAGCGGAATGCACGTCGAATAAAATGTATTTCTAAAAAATTAGAGAATGTTTCATCCGTCCAATATCCTGGGTCATCCAAAGTATTAAGAAATTTTGATAGGTAATTATTGGAAGAACATTTGACCGCAAATAGAAATTGAGAGAAATGATAATCGTGGACCTTCGCTGGTAATAAAGCACAGCACCAGCGAGTGGCTTCTATAATTAATCAGGTTCTTAATAACAAAATTTAATTGCTATTTAAAAATGCAAATTGACTTTAGATAAAACTAAGCCGAAAAGATGTTTTTATAACTTTTTAGTTTTATTTGAAAGTTTTTAAATTAAAATTTCTAACTTTTTTATTTGTGCTTTATTATTCATAAAAATGTGAACGCGCTAATTAGCGATTTGAAAAGAAACTGTAAACTGTTATTGAATTACCACCTAAGAGTCCAATAAATAATTTTTTATAAGTTTTCTATAATACATGTAACGATGTTGTTTTATAATGTCGAAACGTAAAATGGGGATCCATTTCGATTAGTTAGCCGTAAGTTTTTGATGCTAATAAGTTTTGGTATGCAAACAGGTGCTTTGGAATTCATTAAAAGATCTTGGCGTTGATGTAACTTCCGAATATAGGTAAAGCTGTGCGACCGACAAAAAAACAAATTTATTAAGCTTAGCAATCGCGACCTGTTAAATCAATGTAAACCTTAGGTTATTTATTGCATACTTCACCACGTCATTTCATTCACAAGTTTATCTTCCCACTCGTTTGTTCAAATGGCATTATTGAGGCACGTGTGGGCTTTGGATTTTATTCCTGGTTAAATTTACTTTGTTATTTTACCTTTTAAATGTAACGATCGTATCCTAGGTGTAACAAAATGCTATAGCTAATTTCAGTTGTCTCGATATTAATTTTTTTATGAGATAGCGTTGATTTATGGGATATCGTGTATTGGTCAGGATTGGAAGAACTAACGTTATTAATTGGTTTCAAAGTAATCGAATTACGGAAAACTTCTAGGTCAAAGAAAAATAATCTTAATTACAAAACAATATTTCATTATAATGACAGGATTTCTTTATCGAGTTGCGTCTCAAGTGCACCAGTGGGATAAAGTAATTGCAAAATAATTTTGCAATAAATTATCTCGAAAGTTTCTTCACCTAATGTCTCTAATTACCTCACGAGAGACCATTTGCACAATCATTTTTTAATTTTGGAATTAAGGTTTGGATTCCACGTTAAACCTTCTCAGTTATAAGCACTACTCCCGATAGAACGCATACAATCAAAAGCTGCTTTCTGTAAATACACTAACAACTTCTTCTTTTCTAATATTATCTTACATAGATGTAATATTACAATTAACTTTCAAATTTCCCGCTCCAACTTTCTAAATAAAAGAACAAGGTTGCGTCAGAGTTTAATCTGGGAATTTCTAAACGTAAACGCATTTGCATTTACCCCGTATATCACCAAATTAACCTCATTTCCTAAGTACATAATTATTACCCAGTTTATTGGAAGTTTTCTGAGCAGATAAAAACAAACAGCAATGTCAATAATGAGCCAGAATAAAGAAACGAAATTAATTTGTAGATATAAATTAAACACACAATATTGGTTCATTTGTATTTAATGAGTATCTCGATACGTAAATATTGTCATCAAGATCAAAATAAATAATGCTCGTTACGCAGAAATGTACAATATTTCAAAATTGTAAATGTTTATGTACGTTTTATAATATTTACTGTGGCGTAACTAGAAAATGTAGGCCTTCATACAGAAGTCTTTTGTTGCCTCTCATATACCCATCCCATAATAATCAATTTTTTTAAAAATTAAGCAAAAATTGAAAAAAAGTAAATTTATGGTACTGAGTTTGTGTCAAAAAAACAAGAAAAATCGTGGCGCTTTTAATTTACAAATCATAAATTCATATAGAAAAACAAATAACTAAAAAAAGTTAGGTACCAACTTTTTTCTTAAAAATTTTTAATTTAAACTCAAAAAAGAGAAATTTATTAATGAAAACTATTTTAAAACTGTAATTACACAAAATTTTCAAGATGGTTAATAAGAAATCCAAAGTTATATAAAGATACAAAATGGTGAACTTAAAATGGCCGAATTAAAGATAAAAATCATACAATATTTATCATTACAGTTCAGATATTATTTATTGCACAGGGGTTGTAGTGATAATCGATTATTATTTTTACCTTGAAAATACGAAATGTTGAAATGTTGGACCCAAAATCTCCCAATTTAAGATAAATGTCATGATTTTCAGTAATTTATTAATAATATGAATTATCTTATTTATTATATCCAGAAGCGGATCTACAGAGAATTTCAAAATTGTTCTAGTATACCCTGCGGCCCGTTCAAATCAATCACAATCTAATTGTACTAAGATTTTTTTAAATTTATAATAAGTTATTCTTCTCTTCTTAAATGATGGATGTTCTTTGTGTAAATTATTTATCTTGGATATACATGCAAAGATTTAGAACTGCACGGAGTTTTAGTAAAAAATCTATCTGGGTTTGAGGGACTTGAATAACAAATTAAAAAGTGCTATGGCAACGATGTTGGAGACAGCCAGAGCTTCAAATCCATGTTATGGCGATATTTTGTCTAAACACACACTTATCACAAACAGGATGATGTTTGTTGACCTGCTAGTGGCAGGTTGTTGTTTTTCCAACTAATTAAGGGTGCGTCGCTTCTAAAAGTTATAACATGTATTCAAACAGCTATATCGAAACCTTCTTAAAGCCTTTCCATAAGGACCATTCCTTATACAAAATAAATATATAAAATTCGAATCAAAAAGTCTGAAGGCAGCACCAAATTTTATCGATTAATCGCTCAAAGTAAATAAATTACAATTAAGTTCTTTTCATTTTAACGAAAGAAACGTACTGACTCACTATCCTAATGAAATCAACTCAAAATGCGACTAAAAATCTAAATCGGCCTACGAAATAAGACAGCCAGGTTCAAGGGATGAATTAAAATTTCATCAGTATTGACACTAAACCCAGAAAATTGAAAGGAATAAACTATAAAATAGCTAATCTCAATTTACGTTTTCCTTCTGAGAAAAATTAAAAACAAAATTTTGTTTGTAGCGCTACCCCAACTCTCCTGTAAGATTTCTATCCACTTCAATCAATCAAATTTATCAGCATTCCACCAACAGCGAAAGTATGCCTTAAAATTAATGAATGAGTTTTAAAAATGTATTACTATGAAACTCTTGAATCGATTTAATTTCTTTTTGAATATGTAAAGCTAAATTTTAATCTTTATTTTACTGATGCTAAATTGTGTAAAAATTAAAGAATGATAGAGGTGGGAAACCTTAAAAACTCAATTACTTACTCCAAAACCACTTGGCCGATTTTTTTTGGAGAATCTCCCCAGTCAGTTGTCTAATCCATTCTTTCCGCGCACCCTGTATGAATAAAACAAAGTTTCATTTTAATTTGTTATCCTATAAAGAAAAGTTATTGGAAGCAAGGTTGAAACTCTTAATATAGAATCTTTCCATTTCGGGCAAAGTTTTTTGGTTTACATAGTTAGGTATACTCAGCATTCAATAACTAGTTTTATTTATTATTTATTATTAGCTATTATATTTCCATTTCAGCTTTTTCATTTTATAAACTCCTATAAGCAACTCGAATAAATCCGCGTTTTTTTTATCGCTGCAAATACAGTTTTATTATCCAGTTAAGGGCTGGTTCATCAAAACAAATTAATTTCCCCGATAAAATTGCACGTTTTCCAGATTTAGCATCTCAAATTTTATTTTCCGTCTTAAAATATGCCGACTGTCATGTTAACACATAATTTACATTTCGTTTATTTTCAAAAACACTTCCACTAATACCCGACTTTTAGAAAAACAGTTATTGCCATCGTATATTCCAGTAGTTAAAAAAAATAAATCTATCGCACAGGCATAAGCTGCTGAAAAGCTTGATCGACGATTTTTGGCGGTTTTATTTGTTATTTCTATGCTTTCGACATGAAAGGGGTTGTATTACTTTTCAAAACTTTTTTTAAATAAACATTTACTTAAAAGCAAAAAAAGTGTTTATATTTACAATCAATCGTAAAAATTGCCGCAGTTTATCTTTACTAATTAGGCACTTTTGTAGTAGTAAAATATTAATTAGCACCATAAAAATTTACAACAAATTTTTTTGATATGCTAAAAATCGTCACGTTGCATTTTTATGGTTTAATTTAATATAATGGCATAATTAGTAATTTTTAATTCCAACCCAGCGTACCGCCCACCTTAAAAATCACTAACATTTTTCGTCGCTTTTTTTACAAATTTATTATAAAAACTTGATATTTATGTACTAATAAAGTGTTCAAATTTTTTAAGTTAACATGAAGTAACGGCCATATTTTATTTAAATGTATTTTTAAATCGAAGCTACTTTATTTTAAGTGGTGTGCATTACAGAAATTTGAGTCATAAAATCGGAAAGTCATAAAATTTACTATTAAAATAGAATTTGGATAAGACGATCTTAAATGTTGTAATTGTATGCAAATAACTCAACGGTACATCGTCATTTACAACGATTTTTTTTCAAAAGAGGTTAATAACCAACAAATTTTAAATTAACAAAAAAATTAGTTCAAAATTTATGGTGTTGGAGTATTTTATAATTTTATTCGACACGTTTAATTTTTGTTGTATATTTTTTTTATTTATTGGCTATACAAAATTTTTGTGGGTGTTTACCGTTAGTCCACAACTGCACACACACAAGATTACTGTAAAGGAGTAGGAATAATATTAATTTTTTAATGTCTAATTAATGGTAACTCTTTATACCATAATATAACTCAATTTAATTTAATACATTAAAATTAATTAAATAATTATTTATTGGAGTTGTTGTTTATGTTGCGTACTGTTTAATATTAATGTATTTTACGTGCCCTAAGGAGCTTAATTTGTCTTCATTACTTCAATATTGACAATTTTTTATATTTAAATATACACAAATTCACTTTCGTTTTATGAAACCTTATAATTAATTTTGAAAGAAAATTTTATTTATTTAACAAATGTGCTCGCTCTACAATTCAAATGATTTTATCAAAATTTTGACTTTTACAAAAACTAATTAATTGCATTGCTTCTAGTCTTGAAAAAAATTGTTCTTTAAATATTTCTAAAAAGGAATACTTTTTTAATTACTTGAAGTAAATAAACCTTGCGTTCCCACATTTCTATAATTAAACTACTCGGCAAATAAAATTGTGTACCCCACTTAAAACGGATCCACTTGTGGTACCTTTAAAGCACTTCCTAAGATGTAGGTATTAAATTTAATTAAATTTGTTAATAAAATAATATTTTAAATGTATGTATGTGGGTAAATGTCAAGATCAGGAAATTTCTCACGTTTACTTACAGACATTCGTCAAATAATACACACACGCGCAAATTTTGTAATGGTAACATACTGACAATGAGAAATGTAAAAAATTAACATTAAGGTCAAGTAATCAAAATTTTTAATAAAAAATCAACGGTGCTGCTAATTGAATTTTTGCATAATTTATTCGTTATAGTGTGCATGTTTTTCAATTTGGATCATTAATCTATAACTTGTAGGGTTGTATGCTGCCAATTCTATCTTTTATAAAAGATTTACATATCAAGTTTAAGAAAGTCTACAGCTTAACCGCTATACTATACTGACGGCATTATGTTACTATCTTTAACAACTAATATTGGGCTTTTCACAAGACACAAGATTTTCACAATTTGGAATTAATAATCGAGAAAAAAAATTTATTTCTGGATTGGATCTTAAATACTGCAGATACGTGGCATAATAATATAAAAGTTTTAAATTATAGATAAATCATTTTAATATACACGGAAGAGGGGGGGTTTAGCGAGCAAATATAGGGTATACAATTAAAGAGCAAAGAAATATAATTTCATTTTTGGGTTGCTGGCAGTGGCGTATTTTTTTATGGAAGCTAGAAAAACACAATATACCACAAACAGTTTTCCGAGTATGAGTTTTTGTGCTATAACATCAGGTCTGTGATGTAATGATAAATAGAAATTTAAAATACTATAGCCCGCATTAAAAATATATTTTAAAATTATTTTACTTTTAATACTGAATAATTTTACTGTACCGTCAGGTTACGAATGACGAAATATAAGTAATAGAGGTTGGCAGGGATGGAAGCTGTGTCCGAAAGCAATATAAAATTTTATAAAATATTCAAACACAAATTTATAATCAAATGAATTGCTAAAATCGCGAAATAATTAAAATAGATGGATTTAGTATCCCGAACAAATATCTACGCTGTGATTTTATTACTAAATGGTTTTAAAAAGCAATAAAAATGAATTCAAATTCTTAACTTTTAATTTAAGGTATTTGGTTTTGGAATATTTAAAATTTTGCCTGCTACGCATTTCTGTTTTGGATTTTCAGCTTTACGTCGTTTTGAGCCCCCTTATACGGGGCCCATAAAATAGTGTTAATTTAATACGATGTTAAATTAAAATTAAATAGCATGATTATTTGCGATATTTGCGCTTTTATATTTGTCAAGAAAAATATTTAAATGCCTAAATTTAAATTTGACTTCATTTAAATCTGTATGTCGTAAGTAATTTACTACATTTTAAAATTTTTATTACTAATTTTAAAATCAAACTGCACAATATTGATGAATAGAAACTAAATATAATATAGCTATTAGACGAGATTTAAGACTTGTATAAAAAAATAATGACGATGTCACCAACAACTGACTTTCATTCATTATTTATAATTGTGGACCCCTGCTACATCGGGGGCCTGTAGTTTGTTTTAATGTAGATGCACCGCCGATAATAGTGACTTTAAAAAATCAGCTCCTTCGTTAAATTACTCACCTAATTAATGATTTATTACTTATACTTGAACTTTTAATTTGGTAACTTCAACACCGTAATATTCTTTTAATTATATTATTTTTTTAGTTTAAAAATCTTTTTTTGACATTATGCCACCATATTAATTACTGTTCATTAAGTGAGTTATTTTAAATAGCCATTAAAATTTAAATTTAGAACATTAATATTTATTAAATTTAAAAATCGATACAGATTTTATTTATAAAAATTAATTAAAATCAATATTTACAAACCATTTAATTGGTGCGATAATTTAAAATTAAAACTAGTTTGATTTATTATGAAATTCACCAACCAAAATATTTAATTGTTAAATTTTTGATCAATGACTAATCGTGAATTGAATCATGGAATCGTTAAAAAAGTTGTTATTAATTATTATTGTAAATATAGTAAAGTAATTGTTCACGTTAACGATGCGTGCATATAAATCCGTGGTCTGTTCATAATACCGCATGAGTTTTTTTAACTTTCAATTAGCAGAATATTTTTTTAAATGGAACAATCGAGCCATTGATACAAGTACCACGTACCTCTATGTTGTGGTACATATTTTTTAATAATGGGAGCTTTCAGCATGTTACCTAATCTGTGGTTTTATAATATTACCACACAAGTAGTAAAATGAGCGCATACACACACCGGAGTTTAAACATGCACCGTAAGTAAGCAAACATTTCTTCTTGATAATAGCACAGCATACTTCCGACAATATTAATGAATCAAAGCCAACACACCTCATCGCCTGCGCGTTGTCTGGGTACAAGAAATTATAAACCTCCTAATGGCCGTGACAAAACCGTGCGTCTCCTTAATTTTATATTCATAAACACCTGCAAACTTTAAAAGAATGGACCAACACCTAGCACGTGGAGGACAACCATAAATACCAAGAGCATAATCTGGTCTCATTCACTTCCAACCAGCGAGATAAGAAGTTCCTACCTCGCGACTTCAGAGTCGCGGTTTATATGATCCCGCAGTTCAGTGCGATGTCGCGAGTCGGTTGGTTAAAATGATTTGAATTTGTATCTACAATAAATTATAATAAAAAAAAGTAAATTTTAAGTTTAAATTTCGAAAATAAAAAAATATTTTGTGCGTTCAAAAAATATTAACTTGTGTGAAAATTTTACTGCGCTACCATGCATTTTCATTACGTGGTGAATGTGGAGTGCTTTCCAATATGAATGTGGTTATAGCTCTGTTCGTAGGGGCAGTTGTATTTTTACTCGCAGTGGAAAGTGTGTACGATTCTCAAAGAACTGCAAATCATGTGAATAAATATCGGACTCACCCACACTTAAATTTATCGATTGGAAAGTTTTTAAACGATAAAGCAAAAGAAAATAATAAAAAGAAAAGTGACGCTTCGCATTATGAGAATGACGAACAAAGACGGTATAAGCGATCGATTAACAAAAGATTGGCCAATCACTTTGCACGACAAAAGAATGAAAATCCTTTTGATATTCAAAAAGTTTTTAAATTGGATGAAAATCACAAAATTCGACACCACCACGATCGCAACTTGAGTGATTTTGAAAGACAAAAGTTATCATTAAAAAGTAGAATTATTATTGAAGGACGTAAGGATATTGACAGGAGGAAGCGATATTCTTACGTAACCAAAGATGGGGTGGTACATTACACTTACTCCAACCCTGCAGTGGGATGTAACGGATGGGCATATTATTCCCCTTATGCTTGTGTTTATTGTGGTTGTCAAAATGAAGCGTGTTTTAAGCCATGCAAAAATGCGGGTTCAAGCCCACTTCCTCTTCCTCATGTAACACCCCCGCATATTTACAAACCAACCTCCAGACCAGCACCACCAATTTATTCTGGACCCGGAAAGTATTGGATCGGACCGAAATTAGGTTAGTTTTATTTAGATTCTTTTTCAATAGACAACTTCGAGTATCGATTTGGTTATTTTTAGATCATGATCTCACTTTTAATATTAAAAAAATTATGAAGAATTTTGACCAGAAACTCGAATAAATAATCCCATTTATTTATATCAAGTACAAATCTATTTTGAATCGGGTAACGACTTTTTCATGTAATGTTTGTGTTTATACTTTAAATTTAAAAATAATGCAACACAGGAGCGTGCCATTTGATTTATTGAACTTCCGCGTTTAGCTATAAAAGGAAAAATTTGTAATCCAACCCCCAGACATTCTTAAGGTTTTAGATATTATCGCAATATTTAAATTAGTTTCAAAATATCGATGTTGGCTTGATAAGATATCGTAATAATTAACACAGTTTTAAACAGAACGTTCGTTATATTCTTGATTGGACGACTTTGAAACTTGCAATTATTAAAATATTTCAATCCAATGCGCGATAATTGACGTAATTTTGAACGCGATAACCTTTGTACGTTTGGAACAAATTTAATTTGACAAAAAGTAAATAAATTGATGAAAGCTGAATGGGTTTTCAACCGTAACAGACAATTTTACATATAGGAAATTAAAATAGCCTTAGGCCAGCGAGCAATTTAGTTTTGAAAAATAAATCGTTAGACGTTTAAAGGGTTCCATAAATTTAAATATTTTATAGAGAATGTTGCACATTTCCAATATTGGCGAAGGATTCCTCAGTGTAAATAGTTTATTCAACAATCGAAACTATGTCAAGTTTAATTAATATTTCAGTTTGTATCTATTGTATACGCAGGGTGGTCCGTTTGTATTTGAAAAAAAGGAATAAAATAAATCTTGACGATTTTTCGTCTTCTTTTTTTCTAACGAGTAAATGGAGCACTTACAATTTTTTGTCTCATGCTGCAAGTAGATAAAATCGATACATGTCAAAATTTAAACATATACATTAACTGGACAGGTTTGATTTATAGAAGTTAATAGTTCGGCCACACCGATTGTGTGTTCAAGTATATCTTTTTCATACTAAAAACAGTTGTATTTTGTAACGACAAAATAAGTAAAATTAATTAACGAATTGTTAAAAAATTAAATTATTATTGAAGGTGGCATGATTGATATACCTGAAAATTTTAATTGCGTTTTGAGTTAAAAACTTGTCTTACCAATCAGCTTCCACATTGAATAAATTATGCCCGTAATAAATCCTACATTTTGTCGATTAACTTTTAATTAAAATCATTCCTTGTCCAGTAGGTATGCTTTTACAATATTATTTTATTTTTATTTCACTTTCTGGTGTCAAATTTTTAATTTATTTAGGGCACCAGACACCAAGCGTTATCCGAACTGCATCTTAAAAGGACCCATTATTTTATTATTCTCCGCGGGTGTAATTTTTAAGAGATCAAACAATAAACTATTTTGTAACTTGTAAACGCAGCTTAGTCTTTTGTATTTTTAACAGACCCGGACTTTAAAGCCGCATTTCCGGAGAGGTATGCACGAAAAATGTTATAAATTTAGCATTGGTTTTGAGTTAGTTTTACCAATTATCAAGATTGTGCGGTCCGAAGGCCGCAATTAGTGGGTTAATTTCGAATTAGTTGTATATTTAGATCACAGATAGGTAGCTAGAGAAAATAATTATTATCTATATACTGGCACTTCAGGCGGCCTGTGGCCGGCTTCACTGCCTATTACGTAAATTATTTCAAAATGTGGGTGGCACATTTTGACGAGCGATTTTTAAATTTGTATAATATACTATGTTACTACATTATTTCTCAAACATTATGATGCACGAGTCATACAATCAGGAATTGTAGCTTTACAAATGTATTGCTAAAAGTATTTCACTTATTTATAGCGCAATGCATTTTACATAGCTGCGGGTTTGACATTTTTCCGAGTGTAGAAACCAAACTGCTAAAGAATTCGGAATTTTCTCATAATATGTTGAAGTGCTTGCTCTACGTGTTTGTAAAAATATTAAGTTTCTAATACAGCTAGAAGTAGAAAATGTTTTTTAGTGCACAAATAAATTCTTATTTCTATATAAAATTTATTTTAATTAAGTTGAAAAAAATCGACTTTATCATATTTTTATTAAATAATAAAAAAAAATTTTAATAATAAAAGGAAAAAAATGATTTCCATTAACTAATTTGACCCAAAATCTAATCAGCTCTAAGTCTCAAAACAAAGATACAAAACACCAAATTTAGCTTTAAAATTCCTATTAATTTTTGAAATATTAATGAAAAATTAATGTTAAATAATAAGATTTAAAAAAATAAAAAAAGATAGTTTCCATGAACTTATTTTAACCAAAATCTAATCACCTCTTAGTCTCAATATAAGGATACAAAGTTCCAAATTTGGCTTCAAAATTCCTATTATTAGTTTTTGTTGTAGAGCGAACAAAAAATTTAACCACAGACAGACATTTTGTGGAAATCGTCTTATTTAGTTCATGGGACCTCAAAAAGTGTCCATCAAAATCTCAATTTTTTTTTCTACACGAAAACAATACTTTCTCATATTTCATATATGATAAAGTAAAAATGGATATCCCAGTTTTTCTGTCAAGTTCCCATTGATTATTTACCGGTTTTCCCGAATTTTCTTTCAATATCTTCTACCTGGACCAACAAGATATGCAGGGTATTCCCGCAAACACTAGACCACACTTTTCAAAGAAAATTTTAAACAAAGTTTCACAAAAAAGTTTTTTTAAATTTTACTTCAAAATGTGCTATTGTACAGCAACTGTTGATATTTTCGTGTTCAGTTCCTTTTTATATCTAAACTAGATAATAATCTTTCATTATCTAAAATTTTTAGCTTTAATTTAAGTAAAGAAATAATGCTGAACAATTCCAATTTTATTTGTTTTCTTTTCTTGCAAATCTTCTAAACAAAATTCTTTAGAGTAAAATAGATCCCCATTCCGTATAGCACATTTGATGGGCTACAACTTTAGTTTAATAAACTTTTTTGAACATTGAATAAAATTAATGTTAAATTAGAAATTTATTTTAGTTAATTTTCAAATTGGTACTCTCATTTTCAAAATTAACATAAATACATTTAAAATTTAAGGTTAGCTTGATTACATTAAAATTAACATTAATAATTTTGTTAATTTTTCTTTGCATCTCTTTTTTTTCCACTCGAATTACAGAAGCGCAATTGATTCCTCTATGTTTTTGAAACTTAAAAAAGGTTAAATTGACAGTTAAATCTAAATTTTCTAAAAAATTTAACTATCTCCTCTATGAATATTGGCTAGATCCACTTTTGGTACGACTCCTTTCGCACTCCGGGTCAACTTTTTTCATATCGAATAGGAAGACACCAAACCCAAAAAGTGGTTGGAAACATTTACTATCAATTCAATCGTGTTGATCAATCGCTGGAAGTTGTTTTAAAAGTAAAAGGTTCATCTCACCATCTTTTAAACGGGGGGTCAACCTAGAGGAAATCGTGTACAAAGAACTTCACACTTCACGTACTTCATCATAATTCTTCATACTTCTTCGTACTTCATATAATTCAGCAGTAATTCACGGGACTTCACGTACTTCACCAGTAATTCACCGCACTTCATCAATAATTCACGGTAGTTCACCTACTTCATCGATACTTCATTGTATTTCACGTACTTCATCGGTATTTCAGAGACTTACCAAGTTGCAAAATTTGTGCACTGGAGGGTTTTCCCACACCCCAGACCCCGGATTGAGTAGTTTATTTTTTATCAAAGGTAAACTGAAGATCTCCCGATGCAAAGATCTACCCCCTAGGGGGTGCGGAATTTATAATTACGCAGTTTATAATTGTCAGATTACGAATTAAACACATTTACTTGGCCATAGCTAATTTTAAAAACTTGGGATATGCTTAAGTATTTAATTCACTTTTAATAAAAATAAATTAGTTAAACCGGGGGGTCTGGGGTGTGGAACACCCTCCAGTGCCTCTGCAACGGAAGATCTTCAGTTTAATTCTGATAAAAAATAAACTATTCAATCCGGGGTTTGGAGAGTATGAAATGCCTTCCAGTGCTTCTCAACGGGAGATCTTCAATTCGGGGTCTGGGGTGTGGAACGCCTTTTAGTGCCTCTGCAACAGGAAATCTTCAGTTTACTTCTTCAGACTCCCGGTTTAACTAATTTATTTGTATTAATTAAAACGTAAAGCGATAATAAATTATGTACAATCATGCACAAACGATTAAGATTATTTTAAAATTGGGAGAAGGGAGCTAGCAGGTCTCCAGATCCCCTCCAATAATTTTCTAAATAATTAAAAACAAAAGGTTCAACCGAAAATAAAGAAAAAAACAATAGATTTAGACTTTTTTAAATTAAAAATTCGCAATGGAGGGGACTGAGGACATGCACCTTATTCAAACTCATCCAATCAGACCACAACGAAATAACAAAACACACAACAAAACAAAAACAAATCAAACACCTGATTGGTTATTTCGTCAATTTAACTTTAATGTATTTTAACTGATAGATAACTATAGTTAAAGAAAGATAGAAGATAGAAGCGCAAGAAGATAGTTTAAATTGTATTATCATATTTTGGAGCCGTCTCTGTAAAACCGGGACAAGCGCGTTATTTTCGCTTCAATGTAATTAATTAATCATGACGAAACAATGAATTACCAAAGCTTTTTATTGAGCTACCAAACCTCCATGATATTTAAACAAATGAGCTAAAAAATGTATCATCATGTATTTTACCAGTACTTCATGTACTTCACAAGTACTTCATGTACTTCACATGAGATTTAATGTACTTCATGAGATGTGTACAAAAACTTCACCAGCGGTTAACCCTCGCTTCTAAACGATCCTCATTGGGCTCACAAAAATTTAGAGAAATTTTTCTTGAAAGTCAACATTTATGGCAAATTGGAAGCATCAGTCGAGCAGAGATAGCGACCGCGACTTCCTAATAAAATGCGGGTACGATTTACTCCACAAGATAGCGGAATTTACTGTTCTAATAAATTGTTCTCCAAGAAGGTAAAAACCAAACGATTCTCACGAAAATTTACAATAACGTAAACCTACAAAATAAAACTGTCCTTTGAAACAAAATTAAAACTTGGCGTCATAAAGTGCGTATCACGCAAAATTCTTCAACTTCAGCTCTAAATCGCTGGATTTTGATTATAGTTATGCAACTGAACATCAGAAATCCTTTTGAATTTATTTAATTATATTTGATCGTTAAAAAGTTTAAAAATATTTTTTTGTTTAAATTCTTTTATGTTTCCTTCTGGCCCTGCCCCGCAACAGCGTTTATTTATAATTATCTTTACAATACATAATACAATAATTACCACTCCATTACTTAAAGTTTCTCTATTTTAAATAAATTTCCATAAATTAAAAAAATTTCTTTGGCAAATTGCACGCACGATACATTCGTTTGGAATCGAGAAAAAATAATGTGCATGTAACTTTACCTTCGTCAATACGGAAGGGTAACGTTACCTTACTTAACACACATCCACAGTATGGTTCTTCTCCAAAAATAAAATTAGGTAAAAATAACTTGATGAACACGTTTAGGGTTGACAGAAGTAAAACAAAAAAATGTGTTTCTCAATTTCCTACGTCAATTTTGAATAATAAATAAACCATAATTGAGTTTACTCAGGCAAATAACAATTTAATTAGCTGACAGTGTTGATAGACATTCTCGCTTTCCAAATTTTCTCCGAGGGAAACCAAGAAATGTAGTAGCTAAAACGGTCACTTTAATCCAACGAATTTTATCGTATACCCTCGGTATAATATTTTGGACGTAATAATTTTCTAAAGCATTTTCCCTTTAATCTTTTACATCAAAGGACTAAATTCCACTATTCCTTCTGTGTCTGTTTGACACAGAATTTGAAGAGGTCTTAAATAATAATCTACGCATAATTTTAATAACTTAACAGTGCTGAAGTAAATTTGCTGAGTAAACTATTTGGCATGGAGGAAAGTGTGCAATTCTTGAAGCAGAAGGTTGTTTTGCTTTCTAATTTCGGGATAAACCTGTAAACTAAAATGTATACCCACACCTGAACAGTTTCCTTTAGTTGCAAAGTTATTGGAAGTAACCAGCTGGAGGCAGCATCTCGGTAGCTTTAACCTTTCCTGTGAAAAATTACCAAAATTTACAAGAAAATTTTTGCGATTGCTATCTAATTTGCTCGATTGTTTATCAGATGCAGAAATATTTATTTCAAGTCATTAAATAACTCATTCGGCATATAAATTGAATGGCTAACCCATTCATGTTGGTCTATTACTTTGAATTACGATTATTACTACGTTTAAAATTGCATAATTTTGGTTTTCGTATAATTAAACTTTAGTGGATACAAATTTGAATAGGCGTGAGCATAATTTATCGATATTAAATAAATTATAAGCTTGAAGATTTCAGCGATTTTTTTAATTAGAAAATTAATACGTTGGAACTTATATGGTGTAAGTTGGTTACACTGCTATTTATATAAAATAGTTTACATTTAAATATAATTTATTCATTTAGAACTCACCGTAAATATGTTTTATGTGTGTATATAGTCATCGAAATTATTTTCATAATTTTTTTTTTTATTTTTAATTATGCGTAACTAATGTGTATCATATGCTATAAATTTCATCCTACGTTAGTTTTTTAAATCAGAATTATTATGTGTACATTTTTTAAACATTTTATAAATACGCTATGGTTAAAATGCTTGTTTATTTAGATGTTTTTGGCTTTTTTAAATATTTGTATGAAAATTGGTGGATTTATTTTAATCCTAAATACTCGAGACATTCATAAATCAGAAGTTCCATTAAGTAATTGTAAGGTGACGACAAGATCCTAATAAATTATCACATAATTTGAATCCGCTACTTTATATAAATTGTAGTATTAATGCATATTCAATGTAAACAATGCTGAATTTACTTATTTATGGTTGCTACGGGATAAACTTGTAACAATAATACATAATAGGAATGCACAGAAAGCAACTAGAATGCATAGTTAGCTGATGAGGATTTGCTGTTTTATATTATAACTAGAGCCATTGTGAGAACACGGAATACAGGGAACACAGAGAATGGAATTACTCATTTAGAAAATTTTATAAATATAAATATGTATAGTTAATTTATGCTTTGTCCCGACGATAACTCAAATGAACTGTATACTAACTACTACTACACATTGAGCAAATTTAAATTCTACTAAAATATTTATTTTCAAAACTACCACCAAAATTTTTCCATATTTAAACATATTGAAATATTCAATAAATAAAAGCCAACCTACAAAACTTAAAGTAAATATACGATTGATGTTATACTTGAACCTGATAATATTATCATGTTAACATGCGAATTTAAAAAATAAAACTTTGATTAAAATAATCATCAGACAAAACAAAATTCAAAACAGAATTCAGAATTAAAAAATGTTTCTCAAAAGTTGTTTCGAATCGTTATAGTTCATCTACTTTAATTATTTTAACTTTTAGTGATTATACGATTTAAATTATGCTTGAAAATTTATTCAACTGTAAATCTATGTATAACTTCTGTATTAATATTCCATAAATGATGAATTTATAAACGAATGTCAAGATTACAGGATGAACAGTAACAAGTATTACCAAGTATTGATAGCAGTTTTGAAAATAAAGGTATTTGTGTAATTATAGAAAATATGGCTGCGAAAGTAATTCAAGTTTTTTATAAATTCTTAGTCGCATTTTTACATGGCTGAATAGTGTAATTTTGAAAATATTTAAAAGCAGGTAATTTCTCGGAATTCTCGCTCGTGATCAACCAGCGTTAACAGCAGGCCACTGCTTATAAAAAATAAATAAAATTGTGAAAGATAAGGATCTTAATGGGTATGTAGTAAATAACTTCATTACAATTTTTTCCAAAAATTTACAACTCGCTCGTGTAAAATCAATCATCGATAATTGCCCCCAAGGATCTTGATTCAATGACTCATTCTTCTACTATTACATTCTTTAAGGCTACGAATAAAATGTATCGTTATTTTAATAAATTATACAAACGTGCCAATTTAGTAATTTTTTTTCAACGTAATTTTAAAATTAGCATTAGATAAGATAGATTACTTTAAATCTTGATCTCAAAGAAAATGTGTAAACGATTACAGTGACAAATTTTAGGCGCATAGCACGTTCTAATTACCACAATTTTGAAAATACGGCATTGTTTACATGCTTCTGATGTTGGTAAATTTAGAGTTGGTAATATTTTTAGATTTTTGTAGTTAGTAGTATAACAGGGGGGTCTTGTCTAATTAATGCTCACTGTTTATGTAATTAATAGGATGTCGCTTGAAATGGTAGTAACTTCTAATTATTTTAGTCGTTTTCATTTTTTTTTTTTTTTGGAAAATCGCCTTTAAATGTAAAATACTTTTATGGACGAAATAATTGCTGCCCAGGTGTTACCATACAAGTACCATGACTCTGTAGGATAAGTTCATTAAAATAAGATCACGCCTAAGCTAGAATATCTTATCTGATTTAAACAACTGAAAAATGTCAAACTGGTATCTTAAGGTGTAATATAGACATTACTTATTTTTCATACAACACTAGATGACTATCATCCGTCACACTAAAACAAAATTTATATTTAAATTTCACTTTTTTATGAGAATGAGTCAGCGCGTGAAATAAAAAATAAGAAAAAATAAAATTTGAGAGTAGTTTATCAAAATTTTTAACAAGTGGGTTTTGTAATTTGTTTTACGAGCATTTACCTTGATAGATTTGTTGTTGATGAGTGTATCGATAAAAACTATTGTAATTAAACAATGAGGCAACATAAGTGGGCGCTAATGATTTTGCATACAACCAGTTTTCAAGAAGCTCTAGAAAATATAAGATAAATTTATCTCTTTAAGCAAACACTGTAATAATTATTGTTGTATTACTATTAGAACAGATCACATTATTACGTTTATTATCAACGTTATCCAATGTTGATTCTAAATTTTCTTATCTTGCCAAAATTTAATTTGGGCGACTATAAAATAATCCTATTTCGGGTTTCTTTACAAAACTCGTGTATATTAGCAGAGTTATTCTCAGTTTTTTTTATTTAACCATAGAGGCGCCACCGAAACAGTCTAAATTACTCAAATTAATTTATGATGAGAATTATTTTCGCTTACATATACAGTACGCAGTACATCAAGGTATAAAGTAAGCAATAAAATTAATAGAGGATGTACAGATCAGAAAAGGAAAAGTGAATTTTAGAAAAAAACCTGACGATATATTATTTCCACCTTCACTAGAAAATTCGGCTCGGTAGATCTTGCATTAAATACAGAAAGCAGATGTACTCATTGCATTAAATTTTTATTTAAAATTAAACAGTTCCAGATGAAACATTTACATTAAATTTTGCATTTAAAAATAGAACCCCTTGAACATCAGCTATCGCATTTTTCTCTCAAATAGAATCATTTAAAGTGTTTTTAGCATCGACATACACTCTAAGTAAACATATCAGTGCACACATAAAAGTGTTACATTTTGGAAAAAAATAGGAGTTGAACGCAAAATATTTAACGTAGCTTTTACAATACATTCCGCTTTTAAATGAATTATAACCCTACTTTCACAGTATTTTTCTGTTTTTCGTCAGGTTTTTTTTTCGACATACCAACAGAATTTGGTGTTTTTTTTTATTTTCTTTGATGTCGCTAATGCTACTAGGTTTGTTGTGACGAAATTAGTAAAACAAAAAAAACTAGAAAGAATACCTGGTTTCTTTAACGACTAAGCTATATAAAAATGAACATTTTATTACGTTAGACTTTGATTGAAGAGATTACATATTAAGTAAAATATAAATAGCTTGTATGTTAGTTAATTTAGTAAAAATCTCTTTGCCTGCTTTATATTAAATTTTATTCATGTTTCTTGGAAATTAAAAGTTATAAAAAAATGATGAGTCGTATTACGATAATTAATTTATTCAAAATGTATGAAACAAGCTCATTATTCAAATTTTTGAGGTTATCTCTAGATCACTGTTCAACTAAAAGTTTGTATGGTAAACAATTTTTGAACCTAATTGTAACAAAATTTTTCATCAACACGATTATCAATCAAAATTGAGATAATTAACTGAATTTTTAATTTAATAGTTGATCAATACTGTAGCGCTTTTCATGGTTGTCGTGATTATCATCTGAGATATACGCAATCCTAGAAGTAACAATGTACCTGTAACGGCTCTGCCCGGCCCCCCCTTCTTGATCATATTTACACTAAACCGAATGATGGGATAACTACTTTTGTCATTATATACATATAATGTATACATATGCATATGTGTGGGGTGACTTCTAATGCAATGTTAATGTAATTTTAAATGCATATTACACGAAAATTGAATCGTAAATGTTCATGGGTGTTCCACTATTAATTTCAGAGCAGTTTTCTTATAGACAATTTTTTTTCAGTTTCTTTTGCCTATGATGATTTTCAAAAATATCATATTATAATTATTAATTAGCAACAATAGAATTATGCCAATGATGTTTTATGTCGAAAAGCATAACTTCACTAAATAATTAACAACTTAAATAAATAAATAAACCAAATAAATAATTAATAAACGTATTAGAGGTTAGGTTCAAGATCCGAAGTTGGGTTAGCACAATTTTTATATCTAGGTTAGAATTTAGGTTAAAGATTTAACCTATATAGGTTAAATTCATTGCAATTAAATTAATTTCTTCTCTCTGTTGAACGCTGAACACTTCGTTTTCTCTTCACTCATCTTTATTAAGTACCATCTGCAGCCATACCCTTCCAACCGTCTGTTTGATATCTTCTTCTCTGTGGTTTTTCAACATTTTTTTACCATTTCTTTGGACACTATTGAATGATTATTATCTTCAGCCCATTTGTCGTGCCACGTGTCCACCTTAACGCCACTTCAACTCTGCAACTCGTTGGATTACATTGGTAACCCTAGTTCTTAGTTCTATCTGTAAGACGTTAGTGGCTACTGATGATGGTTTTCCAAAACCTACCGTAGTTAACCCAATTCTTTGAGTTATTTATGCAATTTAGTTGACTTGACCAATTTTAATGAGATAACCCAGATAGTTGTATGGTAACACTTATATCGTTTGGGCTCATAATTTTAGTTTTACCTTTATTTATTCTTAAGCTTATTTCATTAGATGCTTGATTAAATTGGCACATCATATCTTTGAGTTCGTTCATATCCCCAGGAACCAAAACAAGATCATCAGCAAATTTCAAGTGACTTAAATGTGACCAATCAATTATTATGCCTTTATTTTCCCATGGCAACTTCTTAGAAACAACAAGTCAAAGTAAATAATTTTGGAAAATTGTGTTTCCTTGTTGAATTCACCTTTTCACATAATATATTTTATTAGTCTTCCTATTCTCGTCAAGTTTAACTGTCAAAATCGCGTTCTCATTGCATAATCTGCAGAATCATTATATATTTTTCAATCGACTCTGAAGTGAAACAGTAATATTAGTAAGTAAGTAACTCAAACTTACTATGTACTGGGGGGTCTGGGAGGTGGATATAACCGATACAATATTGGAATGGGATTGATAGGCACCTTTCAATTTCAATTCTACGTCTTCAATTTTTCCTTTCATAAGTATAAATAATGCCCTTCATAAACATTGGGAGTCTCGCCGACTTCGACAATTACAAACAAACAACAAAAAGTCACTTTTACTCAAAATAAAATATACTATTTTTTCTTTAAACGTAAAATATGTGCCTTTTAAATTAAAAATGTATTATTAAAATTAATTTAAATTATATTTTTTACTTTAGTGCCACCCGTCAACAGAACTAAAGTAAAATAATTACTTTTATATAAAAAGGAATCTTTAAGTTTGAAAGTTAAATTTCATAACATCAAGTTTTCTCTATATTTAAAGTTTTTAGTCTAAATAATCAAATAATATATCAAAATGCTTTATTTCAATTTTTTGTGGTTCAATAAATTGAAATTACCTTTTAGAAAGCAATCGAGTTTCTATATTTCCTGCTACAATAAAACAATAAAAGAAAGAGACAAAAATTCATCAAATGTATAGTTGTTAAGTTTCCGACATTTGAGATCAATATGTCAAATAATTTTTCAGAAATCGCTATAAAATTTGAAGGAACCGTTTATATGCAGTAAGCAATAAGCTCAATCAAGAAAATAGGAAAATTTTACAAAGGGAAACCTTCTCGTATTTTGTAAGTTAAATTTTCTCGATTACGCGTTACCTTTTTTATATCTTATCCTGGCTTAGTTTTATCTTCGTTTAGTTTTACAAATCACCTTTATCAAACTTATTTTATCCAGATAAATTAGTACGATGTGAAATTGTTTCAAGTTTCAAAATTAAAAAAAAAACTGCCACTGTTGTAGATTTTCTCTTATTTCGCCATCGTTAAATCAATGCTAAAAGATTCCAATCAAAATCGGAGAAGTGCGTAAGCCTTAGTGAAAACTGTTGAAGTTGTATTTTCACTTGACCATTTGATGATACAGGCAGCAGATATCTGGGTAATTCTTTAGGCACAGTTCTGAGAGCTTGGGTGTTTGTAAACATTTGCGAATTATTAAAATTGAAGTTTTTACAATACGCAGTTATTAGTTAAATGTGAAAAATACCGATGTTAAAATAGACCCCAGTTAATAAAAATAATCGTATCTTTCTACAATCATTCGTCTCTGTAAAAGTTACTTTTCAATCGCCAGTAATATTACACAGCTAGCCATTCTATGGCTATGATGACGGTCATGGTCTGGCACTTGAGTGTGTTGAATATCAAACCGAAATACCCGGTTCGAGCCCGGGCGGAGTAAACAAATTTATTCTGATCGTCGTCCTTCGGAAGAAAGTGGCTACCCACCGAGGTAACTAGCCAAAAAACCCCCCCCCCTTAAAGAAGGGTCACGATACTCGGAATCGAATTAAACGACTAAGAAGAAGCTGTTCTATATCGGGTCTAAAAAGTCATTTTCCAAGATACGAGCAAAGTAAACCATTTTTGTCACAATAATCTAATCTATAAAACAACGAAATACTACCTACAATTGCACAATATCAAAACCAAAACCACTGAATATTTGATATAATAATGCAGTATGTATATGACAGTTTAATTAATTAAACTAAAATAAACGGGCACTGTGGGTGGTTTATATGAAAAAGGAAACAAACGTCGAATTTTTCCTTTACCGAAAATCTGAATTCAATACCACGACAATTCGAATAACATTGTCATATCTGACCACCCAAATTATCAAATTTAATTTAAAATTCATTTACATACATTGAAAATTAACAATTGCAAGCGTTAGATAATAAAGAAAACAATGGAACGTTACATGTTGCAATATTACAAAATAGCAAACACTAAATATATTGTCGTTGTAAATGTCGGTTATTATTAATAACCGGATTTCAAAATCAAATTTCAGTTAGCTTTAAAATTTAACAAAACAATTCAATGCAAACAATCAAATTAATGAAAATCATCAAAATTAAATTTAAGTTTTTCATTAAACGTTAAAGTTTAGTTAAGAAATTGGGCCATGTTAGTGAATTGTGAATGGAATTTCAAGGGAAAAGTCAAGTTAATTTTATCTTTTACCATAAGAAAGGTAAACGCTACTAAAAATAAAATAATTTTAATTTTTAATAGGGTCGCCTTGTCCTGGGTCCTAAATAATTTTTAAGGTTTTCGACCATTTAACAATGCGCAAGGATTTACTCTCAATTTAATGCCGTTATAGTTTGAAAACTATTTAGCCTACGAAAAACAGTTTGAGTCAACAGTCACCATCATGAGGAAGATATTAACAGTTTTGGCCTTGGTCAATATAATGGTACCATAGATTTAAAATTTGTGCATTCACAACTAGGGTTCGAATCCAGATCGAAGAAGATTTTTTCCACACATCTCGTTAAAAATTTTTGAATGAGTTCATATTTAAACAATAAAACTTGCTATTAAGATGACCTTATATACTGAGTGTTTAGATTTCTCTTCACACTAAAAGTTGATGGTAAGTTCACAGAAATTAAATTTAAATCCTCAATTTAATATTCATGCTCGCGGTTAAAAAGGTACCTATCTAGGTAATTTGATAAACTTTGTAAAAAGTACACCCACTCAATTTAGATTACAAAGTATTTCACTAAAACGTTTTCAAGATACAAATTATATATCTTAAGTATATAGTACATATGTATGTATGTATATAAATTACACAATTATATTTTTATTAAAGCAAATAACTATCTGCTTTATCTATAAGTTTACTTTCATAATAATAAGACGTCAACATTTTTTAATATTTTTACTGCGCCTATGAAGGTACCATACAAACATAACCTACATTCAAAATCTTATCTGCTACGTTTATGTGCCATAATTTTTAGTCTATGACTAAAAATATTTACTCTTTTCTCCAAAATGCTGAAAAGTGAACCTTTTATAAAACACTATCGTAAATTTACCAATAAAACCGTTTAAGTGCAATTGACCTATATCGATATATCTGGTATAAAAAATTTCATTTTTCTTCATTAATTTATATTTTTAGTGACACCAACAATTAATACCGATGATTCATTACGAATTATCTCAAAATTTTCATTGTAGGAGTAAAATTCGCTCTATTTCCAAGTTTTAATAAATCTTCGGAGCATTCAACATTATAACACCCGGTAAATCTTGGCAAGTATTTACAAAAAATTGTAACTAATGTAACTTATTATATTACATGTCGACGATGTTTATTAATACACGATTTAAACTTTACTTATTTTTTACATGTCGCTAAGGATTCGCCTAGAATATAAATTGCTTACATATCCGGGTTCTGACTAATAAAAATTGCTCGACACATATTAATTCAATTACACGCAAACTTTTAGAAAAATATTTGATTAATTATTTAATAAAATTTACTATCACAAAGTGATAAAAATAAACGATTTTTTAATTTTAATTGAGATCAAAGATCAAAACCAATAAATTTAAAAATTGGAAGGGGGAAGATTTGGACACCCTTTAATTCGCACGACGTACTTGACCTATGTGCGGCTTCGAATCTCGGTTCAAAGTCATAATTTAATTGCCACGTAGACTTTTCTTATCGTTCACGGAGTTAAATCAAATCAGTAGGTGAAACCGGAGTTACTTTTTACGCGACCAGATACTTCAGTTTAAAAACTGCTCATCATATTACTTTTAATGATTATGTTATTATTACCCCGGTGGTATGGCCAACTTACCCCTCAAGTGTAGTTTCAAGTTCTACAGATCATCATCATCAGATTTGGAAAAACCCTCTTGGTAAAATTAACAAAAATGAAAAGTGGGTCTACTAACCCCGGACTCCCCTACTGATAAATTTTGTTCTCAATTATTTCCGCTTTTATATACCCAATTTTCTCGATCCTGTAAACTTGCGAACGCGTATTATGAGAAAACAATTTCGACACCACTTTCGTTTTTATGACCGAAGTTTTTCTGTTTTCATATTTCAACGGTTTCAGAACAAGCAGTTTACGAGTTATTCGAGTGATCTCTTATCACGTGAAAGTATTAGACACGAGAGCAAATTATTATCATAATTATTTGACGCAAATGCAACAGGTAGCTACCGTGAAAACTTCTTGGACACTCCCAACTAGAATAACTTAAATATTAAAGCAACGATTAAGGATTTAGTTTACGCACACCTGAAAGTTGTAGATGCATATCCACATATATTTAACTTCCAGTAGCGTTATTCTACTTCTTTACTTCTTTCAGAAGCTGTTATACGAGTCATTTTTTGCAAATCGATAGATACATTTGAATACGTTCTACTTCAATGGAATGCTTCCAGTATTGAGCTTTTAAATTTTCTTTTTTGTAGAAAATGCTTTTCTCGTTTCGGTATTATTAACCTGTGAATTTTATGTTTAGCCACCTCTGACATCGCTCGAAATAAAACTGAAAATTGCAGTTCAAATGGAAACCTGTTATAATTAGACACTTGAGCCTTTTTACAGATAATTACAAAACTTACAGTGTAAGTGCTTATGATATGATTAGCGGTGACATTATCAAGTGCTTAAAATATTAATGTCTCTATTTAAATTATTCTTATCTTAACGTACTTGACACATTTTAATAACTAGTTACACTTTGATACAATTTTGCAAAAGTTTATTTTGATTTGGATTTAAGCAACTCGCTTATCAATTTATTAAAGGATTTATGTTAAATATTGAAATGATATTTTGTAAATATTAAAGCGATATTAATTAAGCTTCGACTTTGCCCATCCTAAAAGGTTCATTTAGAAATGTTTTGTTTCTGAAACATTAGAGTTCGGTATTTTGGTATAAGATATTTTAAATTGTACAGGGTGGCCAGATTCTACTAAAACTTATAATATATATTTAAATGTTTAAAATTACAAAACCACATTCACTTTTTGATATTATGTAGTTGGATTTAAACAGCATTATCGTGTCTAATTTGTAGTAGAAACCATTGCACACTGCCTACAAATGACTGTGATATTATGCATTTTTTCCCATAAACTTTTCTCTTTTAAATACCTCAAACGTGAAAGCTTTCGAATTCTAATCAGGAGCATGTGATAGTTAAAGTAATGAAACATTTTACATTTAGACCATGCCTAAGTCTTTCCAATTGTTTCGGTATTTTATTTAATCAATGAAAAATCAATGAAGCATTTCTCTCTGGAAGTTACAACTGAAAGTGCACTCAGGTAGTGTGCTTCTGTTTCTTCAATGCTTTCGGGTACTTATTTCTTTTTATTCTGCTCTATCGAGACGTTCTTTTCTTTCTTCTTTCTTTAATATGCACCCTTGTCAAAATAAGGGAATGATGTTTCTTCCTTCATCGCTGTTCACTTTTACTTCTTTTTCTATTTTTCTGCCTAAAAGGTTTCTTTGTGCTATTTTCATGCCCGATTCTCCGGCTGGTAACCGGCACCCCACGGCCTTTCCGGATGTCCCACCATTTTGCCATCGATTTGACGATTCCCAGTAGTCATTGGTACGCAACTTATCTATCACTAAAACATCATAACTGCAATTCTATTTTCTTGTTTACTTCGCATTTCTGTACTATTTTTACTTGAGCTACTAGTTGATTAGTGTCTACTTATTACCATTGTTCTATTGCAGTAAAACAGCAAACAATTTTTAAAATGCAATGTAACAGAGGCGTACTGGCTAGCAAAAGTAGGAACTAAAAGAGAAATATTTCTCTCGCGAAAGGCGACACTCGCTAGACCTCTAAGCCACGAGGTCTGTCATTGTCATGTCAATTCTGCCTGATTTTTTGAATGTTTTTTTCTGCAAATCAATAAGAAAAATTTGGAACAAACTTCAAATTATCGAAAACATCAAAACAAAATATTTTGTCGAAAAGAAAGAGCCAATTTCCTTCACGTAAGTGTCTCCTTGAAATGAACTACCAGGAAGATACTATGCTCGGAAGTTGGTTTAATCTAACCATAAGTGAATAGTGCCTTGTAAATGTTATAAGATGGTTTTTTGTTTCGACTTAACATAATTCAAAAATTAGCTCTTTTATCAACAAAGAGTTTGATTAAATCTTAAGTTAATAATATAATTAAGTCCAATCACCATAATATCTATTATAACTATGTGTCACGCATCTCCGATTATTTCATTTCTTTGTAAAATGCAAAATAGGGTTTTTTATTTATTTATCAATGAAAAGTCACAGTTGAGCGAAGTCGAAGGATCGAGCACCTAAATCTAGTTAATCTAAAATTTTTATATAATCCGGTTTAAGTTCGAATTTCCCTAATTATTGTACACATTTTAAACTCATTCGAAGAAAATGTGAAGGGAGTAAGTTTGATTCCCACTTGCTATTGCTTACTGAAAAAAGGGTGGATAAAGTTTTTTTAATATAATAATTAATTTTCTATTATTCATCGATTCTACTGCAATAATAACTAAAAATGTTACATCTTTGCTAGCTATAGCAACAGTCAATATGCTGAAATCTGCAGATTTAAATGGACGAGAAGGTTGGATGGTATGGAATACCCTCAATACACCAGTATCATAATGAAATATTGAATGTGTAAAATGTTTGCAAAAGTAATTTATTGCAATCGTGTATTAGTGTGCTTGGGAATATTACCCCCAAATCTTCTATTTCACTAATCTTTATTTTTCATTTTATGTTATTGACCCACCAGCGTATAGCTTATTTGAACATTCAACTTTTTTGTTTTGACTTCCTAGGAAAATAAAATTATAAAAATACTTAATATTCTATTTTATTCATGAACGCAAAAATTTTGTAGTGGAGACTTGGAGTTGGACCAAAAACATAAAAAAAATGAAATAATGATAGCAATTTTTAATTTATTCTGCTAGTTTGTGAACCACCCTGTATCTTAGCTTACGAGTAAAAAATTAAAATGTTAAACTTGAGTCGAAATTTAAATTAAATTTCGCCTACGTAAATACGTACATCCATCCAAAATATTATATTTAATTATGGTTATAGTAATCCCTTAATCCTATTCATCTTCCTCATCAACTTTTAAATTAATTATCGATTTTGATGATTTTAAACACCGTTACGCATTAGAAACAACTTTTCGTTAATTAAATTATCAAATGTGGGTGTGTAACGTGGTTCCAAAATTTGAAGCTAAATACGGAACCGTAAATCTGTAGGTAATTTCAAAAAAATCATTAATCATGCGCTTGGTCAAAAAGCATTTTGAAACGATACAAGGCAATTAATTAATCAGATTAGTTATATAAACGGAATTTGCGATAAACTAAAAGGTTCGAGAATCCGCATTACATTTTAGTATAGGCATTAACAAATGAAGTTGCTTTACTATCTTGCGTTGGTAATTAATTTTGACTTACGGTTGCATACTTTTAATTTTTTACAGAAATCCGTGATTTTTTAAAATGTACGAAAATGTTGGTGGGATAAAACCTCCACATAGCCAACTGTATTTATTATTTTAATGCTATGAGCAGACGGTGTTTTAATCTTGAATTAGCATAAGCGTTTTGCATGGTCGTTCGGTGCATTAACCTAATCACAGATCCATAGATGTTGATACATCTTAAGTAGAGCTGTCTGTTGATAGCGCTACAAAAATTACTATGGTCCCAACCATTTTGACCCTAAATGGTCCATCTACCCGCACATTTACGTTTATTGCCATTATTACTTCTCAATAACAATTTATTTAATTTTACTTTATTTTGGCTACAAGCTATAACAGTTTGTTATTTACGTGCTGATATTAGGTTTGTAGTAATTCTTAACATACTTAAAATTTTGCAATATCGCAGCTTTATTATTGAATACTAGGTAGGTGAATTTAACGACGCCTAAATATTGGAAAGCTATTAAATTTGAGAATATATTTTTAACTTTACGGTTCCCGCATTGTTAGACATAAAATTTACTCTCTTCCTCACGAAGCATTTGAAATTTCGTAAAGGAAGTGTATTGATGGTGATTCTAACGACTCTTGCCAATAATTTTCAATGTTGAAATCATAACTGTGATTCGAATCATTAAAATTTGAATTTATGTTTCAAAACTCTCGATTTTATTACAAATTTTTTGTCACCTTGTAATGACTAAGGACAAACTCCAATAAATCATTAATTGCTTAAAAGCAAATGCCAGTAAAGCTGCATTCGCAACATTTAATTTAAATACTAAAATTAACATTTAAAATTAGCGTATCAAAATAAGCATAAATCATAATTTTTAATTAACATAATAACTATTACTCCTTACAATTGATGATGTTGTATTTGCTTCCTGACTTGAATAATAATTTTTAGTCCTTAATTTTAAGGTTCTAGTTAAATGAAGCTTAAGATATTTCTAACACCACGGCTCTATTAATTAAAAAGCTACATTCAAACAAATTACCAAAAAATGTGTAGAAACCTCTTAGGAAAACGTTAATTACACTGCAAATTAAATTTTTATTTGCAAATAACAACCAATTGCTGTTTTACATAAATTCCCCATCACTGCACAGTTAATTTAGAGAGGGTTTGATTTTAAGCGGGGTGTTTGTGTGTGAACGTACATCCCAACTGATTATGGTAAACAACCAGAAATTATGGTAAAATGAAACAATTACTTCTGATTCAAAATAGGGCTACAGCGATAACACTTTTTTACATGGTTTTAGACTCACCCAGTGATGCAATTACATGTAGGATACATATTCACAATTCTGCTGTACCTGTTTTTCATCCCCAGAGTAAATTCAGCCAAAGTTCAGGGAATAATTTATTTTTTGCACTATAACCCAAGGGAATTTTTCATTTTTATTTAATCCTTTTCCTCAGTCCGTTTATCCTCAATACCCTCAAGAGGGTTTGGTAACTCAGAAGAGTTCTATTTTTTATTATTCGCCTTGATTTTTCTCGATTTTCGAATTTAACAATTGTTTTAAATTAGGATTAGGGAAAAAGGTTTTAGGTTTTCAATGTCGAATCCTTTTAAATTAATAGTTAAGAATATTTGCTGAATTATACTGCCTTTATGAAGAAGTTCTGTAACATCAAATTTTGATCAAATATTTATTAAAAAATGCAATACATATTTCTATTACAAATTGATTTTGTCTAATGTAAGCAGGAGGAATTCTCAGGGGGCTCGAACTTTGGAGTATTGGACGCCGGTAGCCTTAATATTTTTAATGGTTTCCTCATCTTAAAGTAATTTTAAATTAAATTTATTAAAACGTTAACAGAGAATTTTTCCAAGACTCTAAAGTTCTTTCAAACCCATATTAATACTTTTCAAAATTTCTCTGCCAATGTTTTAATAAATTAGATTATAAAAACTCTTTGAAATCCTGAAGTCATTTACAAAATTGTCAAATGCTTGACAAGTAATAATTTTACTTCTTTATTGATTATATTCGGCTAGAGTAGACCCATAGAATATTGATTTTTTTATCAGAGAGTCAAGAAAAAAGTTAGTATAAACCGTAAATTCCTGCTCTAAAAAAAACTAGCTGCGACACTGGACGATTTATTTCAAAGAGCTGTTTTGCAGAAAGTTCTCCCGTTAAATTTCAAACAGAGTAGAAGCTTCCTTTAGGAATACCTCTCATTTAATCTTTTTATTTTAAAATATAATATTGTTAAATAAATTTTTTGACAAAGTAAGTAAAATTGAGTGTATATGGCACCCCTATATAATGGACAATGCTAACCTCGATACAGAGAACTGAGTACTAAATCGTGTCTACCACAAGTTTGAAATACATAATTTACAGCGATTTTCTCCTAAGATGCAGAATTTACATTTGATATCATTATTGACATCTCATTTTACTCGCAACGTTAGTATAAAAAGCAAACTTTATTTGTTCTCATTTCACTGGAAAACCTTAAGAAGTCGGGGAATTTCAAGTTAGGGAACTTTTGATTTTTAAACAAAAGTTAGGAAATTGACATTAGGTAAGGGAAAAACTTTGAAATATCAAAAACAAACAAAATAAATCTAGTTTAAAAAAATTATAAAAATTACAGTTTTAATTTATTAAATAATTAAATAACTAATGTTTTAGGTTTCTATACGAAGTATACGACGTAGTCTCTTATTATGATCTATGAATAGATCCTTATCCGTCCGTCCGTCCATCCATCCGCACATTTTAATTAAGAGCTAATCTTATAACAAGAGTTCACCTTAGTTCGAGGTTTAAACTTGGCGATTGATTGATAATAATTTAATAACCAACTATCATCGAACTTGAGTAAACTTCTGTTATACAACTAGCGCTTAGTTAAAT